>VZTA01020565.1:0-84382 GCA_013398855.1 Mohoua ochrocephala
TATTGATCAGTCTCTCTCAAAAGTGCAGAAAGCAGCAGCTGTGCGTGTGGTCTATGTCCGTGGCGCCTCTCGCGGTTTAATTGCTGTCAATGAAGCACGTGGAGGGAGACGTTGTAATTCACAGAAACTTTTCCAACCTTTTCCATTAGGTTGGAAAAGACCTGTGAGATCATCGAGTCCAACCTAAGACTGAACACCACCCTGTCAACCAGACCATGGCATTGAGTGCCACATCCAGGCTTTCCTTAAACATTTCCAGGGACGGTGACTCCACCACCTCCCTGGGCAGCCTGTTCCAAAGTCTAATCATCTTTTCTGTGAAGAAATTCCTCCTACTGTCCAACCTTCCTGTATTACAGAAATATCTCTGTATCTAGTGCTGCAGCCTGAGCTGAAGTGCTGGTTTTGCATCATCTAACAAGGCATGACCAATGTCTGGAAGTAAAGCTCCGTGTCTCGTAATTCTGCGCTGCTGTTGGAGAAATCCATCCTCAATACCACAGGACAGGGAAGAAAAAAAATTATCTCTAATCATTCCTGCGGAAATCAGCATCATTCACGCAAAACTTCATCCTGGCCAGAGCCATTGTGCCAAAGACTCCTCAGATTTCGTGTGGCCCCATAAAAGGAACTGCAAAGCTGTCACAGCACAGGCCACCTCACGTTTGCAGCCTCACGCTGTGCAGGTGGCAGCACTTGTGTAGGTTTGGGTGCTCATTTGCATGTCATTTCCATAGGGGGTCTAAATGCCCCTGTGTGCCATCTCACTGCGTTGCTCTGAAGCAAAGATTGTCCTTATCCTGCTTTATATATGATAGGTTGAAGACTAAAGGGATGGACCAAGATCACACAGAGGTGAAAGGTGTTACTTGGAGTCACAAAGGAATTTTCTGTCCCAGAACAGATCCCACGGTTCTTAAATCACAGGACAATCTTCCTTTGGGTAACTGAGCTTGCTGAAGGTGACCAAAGGCTAGAGCTCAGATGCCAGCAGTCCACGCTCTGGAGGTGATGGCAGCGTGACAAAGGCAAAGCTTATACAACTGGAAACAATACCTTTGGAGTATGTCCAAATTGCAGCTCCTTTCTGTCCTCTCTCGTAAACAGAAGAATGAAAAGAGAAAAAGGGTAGAAGTGGGCAGGAGAGAGCTGTGCGGACTGGGAAAAGATATTGTCGAAGTAGGTGGGGGGCGGTTTCCAAGTGATGCTTTTGGCAAAAGAAAAGAGAAAGGAGTCTGGGAAGAGACACTGAAGACGGGAGGGCAAAGGAGAACAGAAGCCCCAATACAGAAACCAAGAATATTTTTCCTGCGCTTTCCTCCAAACCCTAATACCAGTTGCACCATTTGTGTCAATATACTGGTATTTAGAACCCAAGCCAGAATGTGTTATCTGTGCATTACAAAGTGCTCATGGCCACACTGGTGACAACTCCTACACAGCTAAGCACATCCAGAGTTATTTTCCAGTTGTTGTTATGCCATGGACATGTCCATATGGACACACAGAGTTAATGTTCCTGCCAGGTGTGAGCAAACCTGAGCGGTAGCAGACAAGAAATGCCTTGGCAGAGGTTCGTGGTGGCAAGTGGTGTTTGCTGAGGAGTAAAAAGCCCTTGTCTGTCTGTGCCCTTCCTATCTCTTTGGGAGTTGTTCTTATCTAATGGGAAGTTCAGAGGCTGCGTTAAGCTTGAGGGAGCTGACAGATGGGGCAACAAGCCACCTCTAAATAAAAAAAGTGGAAGCAGCAGCCTGGATTCAGGATGCAAGGGAATTTGATCTTGCACACCTCTGCGAGAACTATTTCTCTGGGAAGAGGAGAACATCCAGCCCCAGTCTGACTGGAGTCCTGCACATCTCCAGGCACTCACATCCAACAAACACCCGCCATGCATCAAACTCAGCTCAGAATTAGATGGGTACTCTGATGGAAACCCCTTAGGGTTATTTCCCAGCTGAAAAAGCAGTAGCACAAACCTTTCACAGTGTCAGAGCCGTCCCCTCTCCTCTGGGCTGTGGCACATCTCTCAGCCATCCAAAACCCAGAGCAGCCTTATATCCTCATATCTAACCCTTATATTTAATACAAATCAACCCTCTTTTATTATAAACCCATCACCTGTTTTTAGGCCCTGCTAAAATGTCTTTCCCACAGTCCCCCTCTAAGTACTGAAAGCTCTCTAAAGTGGAGCCAAGTGTCTCTATTGAACAAAGACTGTTTTGCAGTTTTAGATGTCCTCTAAAATGTCCCTCGGGGTGAGGAAAGAGGGATGAGAGAACTTCTTTTAATTATCTTGTGTGCGTTCTGACTTAATTCTCAGAAAATTAAGCTCCGAGGAGACCAGATGACAGCTGCAAGACTGTGGCCTGAGATCATCTCTGGCCCGAGGATGTGAACAGAGCCGGTGCAGGGGCCAGGATTCTCAGGAGAGCTTTGTGAGAGCCTGGCTGTGGGGGCCTGGACAGGAATCCTCTGTGAGGCACTTCGCCCCAGTTTTGAAAATAGCTCTTTGTCCAGGACAGAGGTGCAAGACTGCACTGTCTTACTGGAGGTGCTGTCATCGCTGTTCGAAAACTTCCGTCTCCCTCACTTTGCATAAAAAGAGGCTTTTCAAGCTCATTGTCTAACCCCCTCAAAGTAATTTCACCATCATTATTCGTCACAGTGCTTATTTTGGGCACACGTGGTGTTGGGGGGTCTGTCTGTATATCACCTCCAAAGCTGCTGGGCTTTGGTGGAGGCTGTAGCTGTTTCTGGCTTTGCTCTAACACTTGCCACCCATTATAAAAGTCACTTAATAAAATCGATTTCAGTATCCTTGCTTCATAGCCACAATATATAAATGATAGGGAAGAAGCAAGCTCAGTTAGTGGGTCAGATTAGTTAAATACTTGTCTTAATATATAATAAGTGGAACAAAATATTTTTATGGGTCGAAGGTCGAGGCTGACTGATGTGGAGTCTTCCCTCAGCAGACCAAAAAAAAAGAAGTACATAGAAAGTTTGGCAGGCAAACCCCTTGTAGAGCTGCTCTCAGTGCCTGTAGGTGGCAGAACTGCCGCGTGAAATCGCAGCGCTACGGCTCACCTGCAGCATTCGGCCTGTTTGGCAGCTCGGTGGGCTGGCAGCAAAGTCGAAGCCGGATTAATTTTCTTTTACTCACACCAGAGTGCTTATTAGAGAGTATCCCGAGATTGGTTTATATTTTAGAGGACATAAAATATATTAAACATCTCTGATTTCTATTGTAAATCAAGAATGGCAGTTTTCTTTCTTTTCTTGAAAAACCTTAGAGTGCTTTCAAAATAAACCACCCTTCCTTGCACTCCACATCACAAGCTTGAGTCACAAAGTAGGAAAAATTTGATTTTCTTACAACCTGAAACAACCAAACTGCCAGCCTGTACCTGGGGCATCGATCAGTGTTCCTTGAATGAGCTGCTCACCCACACTGAAGCATCCCAAGGGAGTCTGCCAATGACTCCACTGAAAACAACGTTGTCCTGAAAATAGGAAGCTCTTTCAGGTCACTCTGGTACATTTCTTCTCTGCTGCCACTCAGCCAACTGTGAATTATTGTTGACAGGAGCAAGGAGGCACTGAAGGCCAATTAAACACGGCAAACACGCTGCAAGGCTAGAACAGAGAACTGGCACAAGTAACCTTTGACAAGGCTTTGTTGAAATTTGGCTATTAGGAAAACCAAATTTCCGTGAATTACCGTAGAGTAAATATAAGCACACGCCACAGATAATTGCATGTACACTTGGTGTTAATAAAACAAAAAATATGTAATATTGTCATTGCTGTTTGGGGAATTGCTATTGGCTGTGTCAGGCAGTATCATCCTCGGGCACACCCATGATGGTCAAAGTTGGCTAAACAACTTTATTACTCTTGTCAAGCCTGAGAACTTTCAAACATATATACCACTTCCCCCCCACCCCCAGTAAAAGTGCCCATCCTAACATTTTTGTCCTTTTTCCTCTCCATGTTCCAGTTTTTCCATCTCTTAAATGATGTCAAGTTCACTCTGCAAGAATGTTGGAAGGTTTTAATAATAGATAGGAAGTGTGCTGAGATTCTTGGCTGGAGGATGCTCTGTGAATGCAAAATGTTATGGTTAATAATGCAGATCTAAGTTGTGACATGAATAACAGAGGGTATCATGAGGCAAGCTCAGAGCTTTCCAAGCAAACTTCATGGTAAAATATGCCTGAAATTCACTTTGGTGCTCTGAGTGGAAAACCTTGTGTTCATTAAGCGCTGCCATCAAGTTCATACTCTGCAGGGCAAGGTCACTACAAAAGGATGAGAGGAAATGGCCTCAAGTTGTGTCAGAGAAGGTTTAGATTAGGAGCAAATTCTTTGCTGAAAGGGAGGTCAGGTGTTCTAATCACCATGCCTGGAAATTTTCAAAAAGTGTGTGGATGTGGCACTTGGGGTCATCGTGAACGCTTCTGCTGGGGTAAAGGTTGGACTCGATGTTCTTAGAGGCCTTTTCCAACCGGAACAGTTCCATGATTCTATGAAAACTGAGCGGTGTTTAAACCAGCAGTTTAAGAAGAGATGACTACCACAACAGGTTATGACCAGTGTCAGATTAGATAGTGAAAAATGTCTTAATTTGAGGCAAAGAATGGATTTAGGCATGAGGGTGCCAGCTAGAAACAAGGAGTTCATTCTGTGCACTGTCAGAGATTTAGTATTTGTCCTGGTTTGAGACAAAAATTCGGAGGAACGCTCTGGGAGGAACGTCTCCTCTATGGAAGGCAGGTTACAGCCACCCCTCCCCCACCAGGGTCGGGAAAAAATTCCTCGAAGGAANCTCTCCGGAGCTGGGTTGGCTCGGGCCCCTCCGGGCCGAGGTGTGAGGGCTCCCAGTGAGGTTCTGATGTTCTGGTGTTCTGAACAGTCCAGAAGAGAAGAAGGAAAAATCCAAAGTCCCAGAGAAACAAAGGAGTTGAACTCTCCGTCTCTCTCCTCCGAGAAAAAGGAGCCAAGAGCCGGGAAAAGCAGGGAAGGTGCTTTGCTCTGCAGCAGCAGGAACGCAGGGGAGTGAATGTCCTTGAAGCACAAAAACTGTTTTTGCAAAGTTCGTCTGGCTTTTTTTTCTTTCTCTCGCACCCAATTTTAAAGACACAGAAAGGCACAGGAATCGTGTCTGGGCATAGAGCAGGCGACAGGGGATACACATCATAAAGTCAGCCCAAGACAGTATGTGATCTCATGGAAGCCATTTAATTTTGCTGTTCCCTGAGTTCTTCATTTGGGAAAAAACCCCAAACCAACAAGCAAACAGGAGCAGCATTTTCCCTTCCTCCCAAGGGTGTTCTGAGGATAACCACATTAATTAGTTGCCTGCTTAGAGGTGAGTGTAATAGGATGGAGTAGCTAGAACACAGCTCTTATCTCTGCTGACCAGTCCTGGTCAGTATCATGTCAACTAAATTGATTTTTGCAGAAAGTGATTAAACACAATTAAATGTCCATGTTAAAACCAACACTAAGATTAGCGTTATTGAACTGAGATCAAAGTGGTGATAGATTTTGAGCTCCTTTTATTAAAAAAAAGTGTTAATAGGATTCATGCAGAGCTGACAAAACTACTTCCTTTCCCACAATCCCACTGTTATCTATAAAGCTCAAAGATGAAATTACAGTTCTTCTTTAAACTACAGAGCAGTCATATTTTTTTTCAGTGTTAATGATCCTTGTCTTTAGCTAACTTATTAATATTCCTTTGGCAGTCTCTGCTATTCAGCTTAAGGTTTTTATTTTCTTGTTGTATGTAAAGAATTTTTTGACAGATTTTGCAATTCACTTAGAGAAATTCAGCTTTTGCTGTGGACATCATAGCTGCTCAGCAGCTGTGGGGATGCAAGGGAAAAGAATGGCATCTGGAACCGTTCTTCTTTGTTTTAAGTTCTGAGAAAGTCCTAGTTAAATGACAGAATTTGTGCTCAGTAAAAATCTCTGTCCATCTGCACTCACGGGCATTAATTCAAATCCAGAAATGACAATAAT
Organism: Mohoua ochrocephala; assembly: GCA_013398855.1. Lineage (NCBI taxonomy): Eukaryota > Metazoa > Chordata > Aves > Passeriformes > Acanthizidae > Mohoua > Mohoua ochrocephala. Next base: position 6,028 of record VZTA01020565.1, read on the forward strand.
AATGATAATTATGAGTAACAGAGGACAGTCCTGTGGCCTGTGAGGAGCAAATTTGGAGGATCTGTGCTTAATTTTCAGCATATATGGCTGTGTGTTTTTGGACAGCCATTGAAATCAGTGGGACTCTTTCCAGCAGCTTCCCTGGTCGTTGGCTGGGGCCCTAAACTGTCTATTACAGCAGGGGAAAATTAACAGAGCTGTTGGCAGCTCCTCAGCTGATGACTGAATAGATACACTGAAATTCCCCTCCACCTTTACAGAGGAAGCCGGGAAAGGCCAAGGGTGCAGAGGAGGCTGCTCTGATGAACAAACAGCTTCATTTTTCTTCCTTAGTGACAGCTTCAGGAATTCCAAGGAATTTCAGACACCCAATGATTTTACTGTGTGATGCTCTGGTTTTAATGACCTGGACCCAGAGAGCTGCCTCTGAAATAGCAGCTCTCACTCCTGTGGAAAACTACACGTTTTTATGGAGACCAAACCACTTCTCATTCAGGGCAGAGGCAGTTGGGACACCTTACATGGACTGATCCCACCTCCTGATCCACGGGAGGGCTGTGCAGTCAGGCAGTTTGGTGTAAATGTTAATCAGTCGTGCTGCAGGGACTCCTCACTTCTTTGGAAGCGGGAGGGGAACCCCCGAAGCCCTCACAGAAGAGCTGCTGCAGCTCACAAGGGACAAATCCCGCTCCACAGAGGAGGAGTTTTAGGCCAACTTCAGCAGAGACATCTGCAGCGCCAATCAATTGCATGGGTCTACTCTTTAAAGAAAGGTGTATACTGAATTTTCAGCTCTGGATTTTCCCAGGTTACCTTTTGGGGATTTTCCTGGCCTGTTCTCATGCCCAGAGGTTATTCCTTAGAGTGCTTGTTCAACCACAGAGCAAAACCACAAAATCTACTTGAAGAAATTACAGTCAGACCAAGAGGAATTTCCTGGGGTGCAGAGAAACAGTGAATCAGTCTGGCCAGGAGATGAGCAGAGGTTTCTGTGGATCAGCCTCCTGCCCCTGTGCTGAAGAGTGCTTATCCACCATGGGTCCTGGTGGGACAGACTAAATGGGTAGAGCTGGAAGAGTCTCATTCTTGATTTAGAACCACAGGTGGTCTCTTTGCCTTCTCTGCGCTGTTAAAGCTAGTAGGAAGCCCCTGCTGCTTTCATGGGATGCATTCTGCCACGAAAAGGAGAGCTTCCTTGCTGTATCACATTACTCATTAATTCATTTAATTGTACATTCATTATGTTTGCTCATGTGACAGACTGACACAATCCAAGGCTTGCCTTCAGGATTTATTATAGGTGCAAAGTTAAACAAAACATTGCTAAATAGAAACTACATCATACAATATCTCCTTGAAAATCCATTATTTGCACATTTACAACGTCCATTACAAGCAGATCTGGCACTGCTGTGCCCTTTGCTTTGCCATCTGTTTTACCCCATGGAAGAGGGGGTCCCGTGATTTTAGCCAGTGGCTCGTGGCAGTCAACATCCCTGGCATAATTGTGCCTTCTACTTCTACAGGTTTCTAGGAGTGTGCAAGCCTTCCCAGCTTTGCAGCACCCTCTACCAAACATCTGTGACAAGTATAATGTGGCAGATATTCATGCTGGTGAGCTTGGATGAGGTAGGTCGAGGTTTTAAAGCAAATTGCTGGGTTTTGGGGTCTCACTGTCACATTTGGGTACCTTCCTGCTGACTGTTTCTGTTCTTCAGTCTTTCTAAACCCAGGCAGAAAGGGAAATAAAGAGTTCTGTAGTCCCTCTCTCCCTTTTCTCATCTACTTACAGCTTAGGCCAGGAAAAGTAAAGAGTTTGGGGCTTACACTTTGCTGCTAGCCAGGGCAGCCTTTGTTGGAGGCCTGTCTGGATGACTCATGGATGTGGATGGGCACTTTCCCAGCTCTGCAGTGAAGGAGGAGCAATGCTGACTCCTTCAGAGAGAGGTTGCTTGTTCAAGTTGAACAGCTGTTAACAAAGACTGCTGAGATTTAAATAACCCAAATAAGTGAAGTCTCTTCTCCCTCTTCTTGCTTTCTTTGTACATCAAAAACATGTGTTCCTCTCACCCAGACTGTTTTTCATGGCAGACAAAAACTGAATATAGGACATAAATTGCCAGTCCCATGGACTGAACGAAACATCATTTCCAGTGGCTTAATGACTTTTGGATCTGCTATGTTTTTCCTAGTAAAGTCCAGGGGTTGGCATGAGCTTTTTTCATGGCTGGGCACTTCTCAGATTCATGCTCCTGTGTGATTTGTCTGGTGGCTAATGAGACTTGTTCTAAAGCCTTCCTCTTGGGGAAAGAAATGAGACGGAGGAGCTGGTGCCATCCCCTCTAGAGATGTCATGGACTGGTAAAGCCCTGGTCCTTGGCTTTAAACACTTGGAGCTGCAGACAGATCAGTGGAGGGTAGAGGACTGCAAGCCCTGGGATGCACCAACTGGTCTCCCTGACTGTGCTGCCCTCTGTTACAGCAATTGCTCCACAGCATTTGTATAAACTGGGTGAATTTTTTCCTCTCCACAGCACAGAGGAGTTAAGGACAACATGAAAAGTCACACGCTCTCTAAAACATCTCTCACATTCTTTCCTGTTGCAGAAAGGAAACTGGACTTAAAACACATGGAGCTCTCCAGGAGAGTGAGGGAGGCTGAGCACTGGAAGTACTGACAGACCGGGGAGAAGTCAGCAGGGTCTGTATGGAGAAAGCAGAGCTTGTTCCAAAGTGTCCGTGTGGAAAGCCCAGGCTACACCTTGAGCTGACACTGGTATCGAGCCCATATTGGTCACAAACGCTGTCTTAAAGGGATGATTGGGGTTTTTATTAGGAGTTGCTTTTGTGGCCCCCTAGCAGTGCAAGGCATTTGTCAAACACCTTCAGAAAAGATTTCTAACAGACATACAATCATGAATTATTTACTTTGCAATAGGTGAGCAGAGGTCCCAGTATGCCAAGACCTATACATAACACACACATCAACACACACACACACAGAGGAGCTGTTTTCCTACACCATTCTCTGAGGATATGGTGTAAATAAAGTCAAAGACAGAATCCATGAATAAATAAAAGGGCTCTGCCCTGTTACCAGTGAAGTCAAGGGTCTCTCACTGATGATACTGAGAGCAGAATCAGCCATGGGGTATTCCTGGAGCACATCGTACTATGGGAAGAGAGATAGGGGAGGAGGGAAGTGCCAAAATGCAGTGGGGGTGAAACTCACGTGCCCTGGCTCAGCTGCCTGAAGCACAAAGTCCAGGTCAGAGCTAGTTCACATGTGGCAGAAATGGGCATATGAAGAGACACTTTCAAATCATCAGTTTTTGGACTGCTGGCGGGTCCCCCACATGCAGAGTTCTCACCTGCAAACACAGCCTGCCACATACAGATCTTACCCTGTGTTCTCCGTTGCTTTTTCTCTCAGCACAGGTAGGCAAGTGAGCAGCAATGCAGACACAAATTGCAGCTTTTAGTCAGAAAACGCTAACCAAAACTAACCAGCCTAAAGCCTGTGTTGCTAGGAAACAATCTGCCTCTTACTATGCATCATTGCCATTTGCATACATCCACTCTTCTGATTTTCTTATTAATATTCCTTGCCTCAGACACTCTAAAAATTTTCCACTACAAGCTGGTGCAGAATCCAGTCCTCCTCAGGTACCCCAATGGTTTAATTTAACCTCAGACTGCTGATGCACGTGGCTTCAGTTACTTTATTTTAGTCTGGCAGGGAAGTGACAGAATTCACATGCCCACATGCACGTGGCCATATGAAAACAGGGACAGCTGAGCTTTGCAGGACACGGTGGCATGTGCTGCCTTCTGCTTTTCCAGCCTGCCCTGGAGGTTTCTTCCTTTCAGTGTTGCTGTTGACTCTTATATGCCTTAAGGAACTAACCTGCCTGCTTGCGGTTGTCCAACCATACCCAGAGGGAAACTCAGGCAAAAATAATTAATACTGCTAAAATTATTTTTCTTAGTACAAGTGCCTTTAACCCGCGTTTTTATGTCAGTTCTAGGGAGCTCTCGATTTACTATATTGGAATTTAAGTCAATGTAGGTAAATCAATACCCAGCTGCAGTGGAGATTAAGTTCACCATTGATTTTAAGTGTGCATGACACAGGTAGAATTTGCCATTTACAAGCACAGGATTTATTGATGTGAGGCAGCTTTAAATCTCTCTGGCCATGTTACACCAGCTCTGCTAAGATTTAGGCTGGGAGCTGGAGGGGGATTTCCAGTGGCGCATTCCCAGTCTGCTGATGGCTGCTGATAAACAAAGTCTCCTGATAAAACATGGTGTGTCACTGCTTCCCAGTGCAGTTCTACCAGAAAATTGAAGCTTAGCAAAAATCATGGCTTTTGCTTTTGTTTCAGGTGCGTCCATTTAAAGCACGTCATGATGCTGTCAGGATTAGGAAGGGGTTCTGCCTGCAGTGCCAGCAGCAGCCTGGGAGTGCCATGGCAGGGCAAGGACAGCACAGACCAGCAGAAGTCGCCATCAGAGCACTCGCCACTGACACCGAGCAGTAGCAGCCAGCAATCACATCATCTTATCATCTCATACGGAGGTATTTGGCACTGGCTGCAGCTTCCACAGGCAGCTCCTTGGCCACAAATCCATCTTGGCTTTCTTGGAAGGTTTTTGCCTTTTATCTTAGCAGTGAAGGAAGGAGGCAGGGTCCCTGTGGATAACCCTGTCCATTGCACATTACAGAATAAGGTAGAATCCTGGGGAAAAAGAGTCCTTTCTTTTCAAAAATCTGATTGCAGTGCACAAAGGACAAAATGAGTGTTTCACTTTGCACCTGTAATCTTATAATGGATGGCAGAGCCAGTGTGGCATCACTGTACATGCTTGTTCCCTTGTGAAGATTATTCCCTAACCCACAGATTTCTGCTGTTTGGGAATGATTCTTGAACAAGCCTGTGTTTTCCTTTGCTTGTTGTCTTTGAAGCAGTTTGCCGCAAATACGCAGCTGAATGCACTTAAAGCTATTGTAAATGAAAACTCAAGCTTTTTAGACCTACTCTAAATACATCTCTTCCCACATTGTATTTTACTTTGCCAAAATCTATAGATATCCAAGGGCTTTGCCACCTCATTTTACTCTACTAAACAGAACTTTTCAGAGGTTTTCAATAGAACGTGAGCTCTCAATTCTCTTGTTGTTTTGGTGCTCTTCAAATCCCTTCTGATCAGGGATTTGTACAATGGATGGCAACACAACCAGAAAATCCCACTACACCAAGACATTCTGCTTGCTTAAAGGGATTATTTGACATGTATACAGGTAGAGCCTGTGAGCTTAACTTTAAGTACAGAAAATGTAGGTGCAGGAAGATCAGCAGATGATAATGGCACAAATCATAAAAGGAAAGCAGAAGGCTTGTCCGTTATGTTTCTACCTCAGAAATTCCTGTGGGAATGAGCAGAATCCCTTCCAACTCCACCAGAAGGAAATGTGCCATCTCTCATCCCAGGCTGCTCTACCCAGGCACCCTCATACTGTGAAAGGTGTGGGAGGCAGCAGGACAGGTTGTGACATGAGTCCTGAGCAAACAACTTAAGCCTTGACGGGCAGGATCTGAGCTGGTCCCAAAGTCTGAGACGGGCAGTAGATCCCTTAACAGCAGGAAGAAACCTTCCTCTGGTAACTTGACCCATGCTGGAAAAAGTGAGACCTACTTTCTACTAGCTGGAGGAACAGAACAAAACAAGATGCAGTACTTAGGAAAGAAACTAGTTCATGCATTGGCAGCCCTTGAAACAGCTCGTTATTTCATAATCGAACACCAGTGGAAAAAGGACTCTGATTGTAGTTGGTTAAATGCAATAGTAAAATCAGTAAAAAGCGGACTAATATGTTACAAATGAATAAATGCCTAAAAATTCACATCTGAACCTTGGCAGCCTTGTCTTGTCTGGAAAACCTGGGCTTGAATCTCTTGGCTGAGCACACATCTCTAGTGCCACTGGGGAGGCCCAGCTGGGCTGGAAGGATGAGCATCTCCTGGAGGTCCCATGTCACATCTGCCCACATTTGGTGTCTCAGTCAAGAGGGTTTGAAATGTGTTGAGGTCACTGAATAGAGCTCGTCTTGTTTGGGTTTGCAGTGAATTTTCAGTATCTCCTGTCACATAGATAGACACATGAGTGGGTAACAATATATACCTATATCTATATCTATATCTATATATCTGTCTGTATATCTGTTTGTAAGTTATTTGGGTACATCTGCTTTAAAAAAGAGGTGGAAGAGGAATTGCTCCTTCTCCATCAGTAATGAACCAAAGGCCTGCTTTACTGTTAATGTTACTTGCCTTTTGGATGTGCTCTGCCACAGAAGTTAAGTCCATCCCTTCCACCTCTTTAAAATTTTCTATCACTTCGTTAAAGGGCAGAGTAATAACTCCGGGGATGTGGCCAAACACACCTTGCCTAAATCTTCCTGTCTACCTCCATTTCCCTCCAGGTACATCTGAATAAGATAGTCTGCATTTCCTATCCAAACCACCATATCTTTTTGCAGTGAGGTGAAGAACTATGTACAAAATACATAAATTTGGATTTCATTGCCAAAGCATTTCAATAAAAGGATTTAACTGTGTTGCCTAAAGTTTGCAAAGTGCCAAACTTTTTCTTGTGGTCAAAAAAATATATATACACTTATAAAAATATAGACAGATATTTAGGTCCTGTTCAGGACCTCTTGTCTGCTCAGCTATGACTTATTTGCCTGTGGAGTGACCACGGAGCCAGGTGTGCACCTAAGGATAGACTCGCAGTTGCCATGAGTCAAATGAGCTCAGCAGAGCCCAGACAATTCCCATCAGCCCATGGCTTGGTGTGGGTTCCTACGCAAAATTACTTAGTGGGAAAGGCACTCAAGTCACATCCATGCTTATGCAGCAGTTTTAAAATTTTAAAAGTAGGAAGGAAAATATTAACTCCGGACAAAACACAGAAGTGTGAATGTTTTGTGTACCAGGTGGGACTCCCTCATCCACTGAACTGACGCAGAAATAGCTGCCATCAGCCCACAGCGTTCTGGAGCTGTCTCTCTCTGTGAATCGACATTTGCTGATGCCAGCAAACTCAGCAGCTCCAAAAGCTGCTTTTTCCCTACTGCTGAGACCACCATTCCATAGACTCTGGCAGAGGAGGTGCCTTCTGTCTCGCAGCATGGCATGCCAAGAGAAAGCCTTTTGTCCGCCCACAGCAGAGGCAGTGGCAGAGCAGGAAGTTGTGAAACACTTAACTACTGTTGCTGGCAAGTGAGCCATAAAGGAGGGCTCTGCCGGAAGGACACAGGCTGGGATCTGACCTCCCTTTCTGTGCCCACAGCCAGCGTGGGTAGGTGAAGCCGTCTCCTGAAAGGAGCACTGGAGGGGGCTGAGCTGGGCTGAGCCAAGAGCTCCCTGGAAGTTAACAGCATTGTTAATGCTGGGGCAGAGATCCGGGCCCGTGTCAGAAACACGGACAATGCTTCCCCTCAGTCTTGCCCCTGAGAGATTTCTGCCAGTTGGGAACCTGCCATGGATCTCAAAATGCAGCTATGAAATTGGTAGCTATCCCAAATTAAATAATATCCTGGAGGATGGCACTGAGCAGCTTTCAGGCCAAATTTGGCTTCTTTTGTATTTGGTAAAATCTGCTTTCTTAATAGTCACTGCCTGTTGTCTGCCCTCTCTGTGCAGTATCAGCTCCAGAGTGTCAGAGCAGCAGGACGAGGTGCCTTTGGGCACAGGAAATGTGTTGGATTGGTCCCCCCAGGTATCCTCTCTGCTGCTCCTCTGCCCTGCAGAGGCATCTAAATTGGGTGGGACACTGATGGGGTGATCCTCTGCATCTGCTGGCGGGGGGTGCAGAGCAGAAGAAGGGGGCAGTATGGGACACTGTCCCAATGCTGTGTGCTGATGAAGGATCCGTTCCCTCCCTGCTGAAGGGCCTTCACTGTCTCCTCCCTGCTGGAAGATGCACAGGGCCATAGGCACACGTCAGCATGTTACTGACTACTCCCAGGCTAAACTTCAGACTCTCTGTTACAAGCCCAAGGGCTCAGAGACATATTTTAAATGTGGAATCTGCAATTCTGGCATTTTCACCTGCCTCTGGGAACCAGGAGCTTTAACTGACTCCTTCTCAAGCCTTACACAACCCTACAACTGCTTGGCTCAGCTCTTTCACATCTAAATCACACACTGGACCCATGTTTTCAGAAGACATTTTGCTGCAATGAGATTTTTTAAGTTGCTCCTTAAATTTTGGTGTTAATTTTACATTTGAGGCATGTGAATGAAATGGCCAGATTTTCCAAGCCTGGAGCATCTTGAAAGTTCCCATAACTTTTGTTCTTGCCAAATATTTGCTCTTGAAGGCAGAGTCAAACAGACCTGTGCTGTGGTTTATCATGACCTGATTATATTGCAGTGTAGTCAAAGGGTGGGTGTGAGGGGGAAGCAGCTATTTAAAACCATTTTCCTCAAAACCAGAGCAGTCTGTGAGAGCAAGACAGCTGCTAGATGCATTGTGGGCACCGAGATGGGAATTCCTGCCTGTTTAATCAGGCAGCCAGCTGCAGCCGGCAGAACCGACCCCGACAAGTCAAGCGGTGGAAAGCTGCACCTGCGAGCTGCGTATGCGCCTGTTGTGGGGTTGGGAAGGAAAAAAAAAAGAAGTCTAAAGACTGGATCAAACAAATGAAACCTGAAGTGTGGAATCTGTATGGAGGTTAAAAAGTAATAGCACCGTCATGGATCATCTTGCAGGCTTGGCTGAGAGAGGACTCAGTGCATCATGGTGAGGAGTCATCTGTGCTTAGGAAAATTTCCAAATGTCTGCAAAACCAGGAGTCCTCTGTTGAAACTTGTGTAGCTGGGTTACCATTCCCACTGCCTGAAGTTCTGGATAATTAGTCCTACGGACACCACAGTGATGCCTCTGTATCGTTGCCTGTGAGGTCTCAGCGAGGAGTGCAGTAGAGAAATGCCCGCAGAGCCTTGGTGCAGGGGCAGTAGCAAACTCGCCCATCTGTGTTTTGCTCAGGCACTGTGAACAAACATGGAACAAGTGCATTGCATCAACACACACATGAATTTCAGCCTTTCAGTCAGGAATTGTCCCTATTGCACATGTGGGCAGGAGGCAGCACGATGCTGAAGGGCCGCTCCACACCAGCTGCCCACACGGATTGAGGTCAGGCACTCAGTCCAGAGCTTCTGCTGTCAGACCTGAGCCAGTTGACTGCTGTGGTTCCTGGATTCTGAATGATGTTTAAGTCACCCACTTCCATCTGAGATGGATTTTATGCCATCATAAACTGGATGACACCAAACTGGGAGGAGAGTCTGATACACCAATGGATTGCACTTCCATCCAGATCTCTGTGAGCTGGAGAAATGGGCCAGCAGGAACCTCATGAAACTCAAGGTGGAGAAGTGCAAAGTCCTGTGCCAGGGGAATAACAACCCCAGGCACCAATACATGCTTGAGGCCACGCAGCTGGAAAGCAGCTTGTCAGAAACAGACCTCGGTGGGGACACCAAGTTGAACATGAGCTAGCGCAGTGCCCCAGCAGCAAAGAAGGCAAATGGTCCTGGGCTGCATTAGACTATTACTAGAAGTTGGAGGGAAGTGATATTTCCCTTCTACTCTGCTTTCTTGAGACCTCACCTGGAGTAGTTTGTTCCATTCTGGGCTCTCCAATACAAGAGAGACATGGACATACTGGAGAGAGTCCAGCGAAAGACCATGAAGACAATGAAGAGTCTGGATCATCTGTCCTGTGAGGAGAGGCTGAGAGAGCTGGGACTGTTCAGCCTTGGGCAAAGAAGGGTCAGGAGGATCTTATCAATGTATGTAAATACCTGAAGGGAGGGTGCAAGGAGGATGGAGCCAGGCTCTGTTCAGTGGTGCCCAGTGACAGGGCCACAGGCAGCGGGCGCAGACTGAAACACTGGAGAGTCCCTCTGAACACCAGGAAACACTTTTCAGCTGTGAGGGTGACTGAGCACTGGCACAGGTTGCCCAAGGATGTTGTCTCCATCCTTAGAGATACTCAAAAGCCATCTGGACACAGTTCTGGACAACTGCTCTAGGTGGTCCTAGTTGAGCAGGGAGCTTGGACAAGGTGACCTCTGGAGATTCCTTCCAACCTCAGCCTTTCCGCGATTCTGTGATCTTGTTTCTTGATTGAATACAGAATTTTGGCCACAGGCATGACTGTTCATTTTCCCACGCATCAAGCAAGAATGTTGCAAAGTAAACAGAGCTAAGTGATGTGCAGACGTAGCCAAAACTAAATTGAACAGAGTGAAATGATTGAGGACCTTGTTTGGTTTAATCACCTAGCTCTGGTCAAGACCATCGCGAGTGCGCTTTTATTTAGAGTTTTCAAGTGTAGGATTCCAAACCAGAAAGATCATTTCACAAAGTAACATTTCCTGGGATGATAATTGCTTTGGTAAATTTTTTTTTTCCACAGAAATGTTCTTACCAAGAAAGATGACTTCTTTATACAAATACGAAAGATTTTTTTTCATGTAAGTAAAATGGTTTTTTCAAAGTGTTTCTACAAAACACCCGAAGGGAAATACAGGAAAATACAAACCAAACCACAATTACACAGTTTTAAATATCACACTAGGTTGCCCTTTAAAATTGATTCTGGTCATAATACTCACAAATCACTGCTGCGCTGAGTTGAAGTCTGGGTTTCATTCAACAAGCACTCAGAATGCAAATTACGATATACATTTGAAGTTCTCTATGATGATGTATTTTCAAGCCCCTATGAGGGAGGAAGGGAATACAAGTACTTCTCTCTGCATCAGAAATTTCGGACTGAGATTTTGTGGCCCGCGTGTGACACAGGGTACCTGCCATTGTTCCTCCTGGCTCTTCTGTTAGCCACGGAGACTTGCTCAGTTAAGGACTCACAGAGTCAAAGGAATCGGGTGAATTTCCACTGGAAGGCAATTGCTACACTGTAATTAGCATAGCCGAGAACTAAAAGGTGATTTTAAGGGTGAGAGATAATGACAGCGCCTTGAAATTAAATAGCCTAGGCAATATTTTTTAGATGGATATGGGGAGGGTTCAAAGAAGAAGTCAGCGGGAATGAAAAGAACCTGAAAATCCACCTTTTCTGCTCCCAGACATTGCTCCCTTCTTTTGCATTCCCCATTTGTCTGCTTGCCCATCCATGGCCAAAATCCGATTCCCGGTCCCCGAGGGCAGGACTGTGCCGTAGCCTTGGGTGCTGTGCCATGCCCCAGCTGCAGCACGCGGGCTGAATTACACAGCGATGGATCTCATCTGCATAACGGAGAGCCCATTCCCGGCACAGAAGGCCACAGAGCAGATTTCCTCTCTCCACGATCCTAATTAGCCATCTGTGGTGTGCAACTGGAAAAGGGCTTGGCTCAGCAAGCAGAACAGGGAAGGGGCAGCCAGAGAACGATTCCCCCAGTCCAGGCTCGGCCGGCATTTCTGTGTACACAGGAGTGGAGCTGCCCAGTGCTGCCGGGAGCAGTGACACAGCTGCAGACCAGCAAAGGAAGGGCTGAGACCCCCCGCCTTCCCATGACAAAAATGGGAAAAATCAGAGCTGTTTGAGAAAATCCCCGCCGGGAGAGCGGCCTTCAGTCCATCTCTTTCCAAAAGGGCATCTGGCAGTCTGCTCCATCCATATGCCAACACATGTGAGCAAAGCAACCGTCTGGAATATGGGGAATGGCTCCGGGACTCTGGATCAGGCCATCGGGGTCCACAGATGTGTCTGCTGCATCGGAGATGTGTTTCCAGTCTGAAGAAGTGTGGCCAGCAGGTCAAGGGGAGGATTCTTCCCCTCTGCTCTCCAGGGGTACTGCATGAGGCTAGGGGAACCGCAGCACAAGACAGACACGGACCTGTTGGAGCAGGTCCAGAGGAAGGCCATGAAGACAGTCAGGGGGCTGGAGCACCTCTCCGTGAGGACAGGCTGAGATAGTTGGTGTTGTTCAGACTGGAGAAGAGAAGGATCTAGGGAGACCTCAATGTGGCCTTCCAGTACTTAGAGGGGGCTTATAAGAAGGATTACAGAATCATAGAACCATTTAGGTTGGAAAAGACCTTTGAGGTCATTGAGTTCAACCATCTACGTGTATTTTAAATACCTACAGGGATGGTGACTCCACCACATCCCTGGGCAGCCTGTTCCAAATGGGGATGGACTTTTCCAGCAGGGCCTCTTCTGACAGACCAAGGGGTAATGGTTTTAAACTTAAAGAGGGCAGATCCAGACTAGATACAAGGAGAAATTTTTTTGCAATGAGTATGGTGAAATTCTGGAACAGGTTGCCCAGAGAGGTGGTGGATTGGAAGTGTTCAGGGCCAGACTGGACAGGGCATTTAGCAACCTGGTCTAGTGGAAGGTGTCCCTGCTCATTGCAGCGGTCGGACAAGATGACCTTTACAGACCCCTTCCAACCAAAACCGTTCTATGATTCTAAGTTACAAACAAGATAATCCCCCCTTTTTTAATTCCTTGAAAATGACCTCCCTTTTGGGATGATTGCTATAAATCAGCCATCGGGCAAGTCTGTGTTATTTTAAAAGGGCTGCACAGTGACTAGAATGCATATTTGTAAATTCAAAGGAAATTTTTCTATGAAGTAAAATCATTGAAACTCAAGGAAATATTTTGTCATTGCTCTTTTGTTTTACTTAATGCTCGCAGTCACACCACGTTAATGCCAGTGGGTGAGAGTGAAAACCGGAAAATTGCTATAAATGTATAAAGTTGTGAAGGTTGGATGTGTAATTGAGAAAAGAGCAGAAAATAAATGAAGCTGATCATTTACAAAGTGTCAATTATTTGAAACTGTTCTGGCTCAGAAGTTTGAAGTGTCATTAGTGCATGAAAGGCCATTTAAAACAAAAATATCTCGAATCCTCTAAACTACAAAAGGAAGAGATTCTACTGCTGCCTCAAGGACAACTTGTGCTCAGACTGAAGTTTTATTTCAGTTGCTGTTAATCCAGCTGTAGGAGCAAGGCTCTAAATCCATCTCAGAAACTAGTAGCACTTGTTAAGAAAGAACCAATATATTAAGCAGCCTTCTGATTTTTCCAGCTTTTCACTGATGGAAGCAGCCTGCCCGGCTGGAAGATAGCAAAGTAAATATCATCATCTCTGTTGTACCCATTTCAACAGCAGAATCAAGGTTTGGTTTACAAAAGCTTCTGGCTCCAAGGCCCAGGACTTTGGTTTGCCATGAATATTATTTGCACGGCCAAAAATGGAAAAGTTGAACAATGACTTTCATTAATATAAAGAGTGCATGTGTGCATCCATCCAGCTTCGGGAATCATCCAACTTCTGGTATTAATTCTGCAGTACAACGGCACAATTTGTTGCAAAGGACTTTAGCTCTTCATTTCCAGTCTTCTGTAATCTCACCGCATGGGTTTACCTGTTACTTGTGGGTTTTTTCCCAGCTACTCAGTGGGAATCCTTTAAGGCAATAAGCATTTTCACAGCCCCTCAAAATTATAGCCCTTCCTGGGAAGACAGAGGGTGTGCTCAGAGCCTGCCTCCAGCTGATCAGTTAGTCCTGTCAGGTTTTTTGGCATTCCAAGGCAGGAGGTTTTTGTAGCCTCTCAGGAGCGAGATTTTGACAGGCCTGCTCAAGACCTTCAAAAACCAGATTAACAATGGAATATGGGGGGGTGGGGTTGTTTGTTTGTTTGTTTGGTGTTGAAAGTGTCAAAACATTTAGAAATTTCAGAAAATGAGTTTAAAAAAAAAAACCCTCAAAAAGTTTCCTGTTCACGTTTTAAAAAACTTGTTTAAGTAAATTCTTTTGCTAATTAGTCTAAATTTTTCCTGTCTAGAAAAACAGGCTGTGCCATAACTGCATGAGACCAACAGTTCCTCTCACCCAGTCACCTGCCCTCAGGGACACCTAATAGCAGGTACAACAGAAGATGAAAGAAACTCTGCAATTATTAGGGAGTGTTTTGGTTACCATAACCATCTTAATTTTTTAACCTCAATCCCTATGTGTCTCAGATAAACACAGGCCATCTTATCTCACTGCTTATCTTACTGGTTTCCTGTTGCATCTCAAGCTGAGCTCCTTTAAGCCTTGCCTGACGGGCTGGTCCCTCTGGCATCCCCAATGCTCTTCTCTGAACTATCTTCTTATTAAGCTCCATCCAAGCAGTGCCAAGTTGCTTCTAGCTGATTTCATGATTTCATGGTTTAGCTACACTCTCTTCACATCCTACTCATCTTCTACAGAATGTGCATACTGTGTGTGTATAGAAAGCATCCATCACAGAAACATAGTTCCAACCCCCCTGCCACAGGCAGGGACACCTTCCACGGGACCAGGCTGCTCTAATCCCCCTTCAACCTGTCCTTGAACGCTTCCAGGTATGGGGCATCCACAGCTTCTCTGGGCAACCTGTGCCAGGGCCTCACCGTCCTCACAATAAAGAATTTCTTCCTAATATCTAATCTAAACCTGCCCTCTGTCACTTTAATATGTTTCATATGAAGTAGAAGGAGCCAGAAGCTCATCTGGTTTCCAGCTAAATTTTGGGCAGTCTGAAAGGAGATAGAAGAGATAGCAGGAGACTGGATTTATACCCTCTGATCACCCTTTCAGGTCTCCCAGATTTGAAGAAAATGGAACTCTACTGATTATCATCAGCTCTGACTTAACCTAAAACTTACTTTGGTGCAATGAACATATTCCTTCTGCAGTCAGCACAGAGGCAGCAGACATGAGTTGTGGCTTTTGTCAGGATGAGGAAGGGGAGGTGCTGGGGAGTGCTGAGCTGTGGCAAAACCCCACCAGACGGACGTGGGTTTGGGAGGTGTTTAGAGAGTCAGTGCTGCTGATGAGGATGAGGGACAACACAGAAGAACAAAAGCTGTAAAACAAAGTGCTGTAAAACTGGCTCCTGTGAAGTGAGAGACCCAGCTAGGCTTAGTTCCTTCTGCAAGCCTGGAGCATCTGAGCTAAATCTGACCTGATGTCTCCTGCTGAGAAGAGAGTATAATATCAGCCACGTGAAGGAAACATTTCTCTTGAAGGAACAATACTGAAAACAGGTCAAGAGTTGGCTGAAATTCACCTTCTCCATCTACTCAAGATGTCCAGCTCCCTGAGCTGTTAAGCCAGAACATTTCAGCTCATCATTAATTTATGAGCAAATTCAGGAAAAATAAAGCGAGTCTTGTCTCTTGTCCTAATAATATCTCATCACACATAAAAAGTGGTTAGTACACTTGATTGATTGGTGCAAGGAGATCTGCTTGAACAAAATAAACCTTGAATCATGACTCCAGTGTTTGCTGGAGTGACAGGCTTTAACCAAAACCCAATAGCCCCAAGCTGTGAGGAGATGGAGCCCGTGTCTGACTGCTGGGGCTCGTGGCTGTCACTTCTTAGATGTCACCACCAGTTCATTTTGGACATTCTCAGCTTGTGAGATTTCCTATGTTGTCTTTGAACTTGGGACAAGACTCACGGGTTAATTACTCTTGTCCTGATCACTTCTCTTACAGGTACAATGAGCATTTAGCTCTTTTTGTTGGCTGAAAAAGTATCTCTGTGGCTCTCACAGCAAGCAGGCACTGAACATCCTCCCTCCTCAGAGGTAATACAAGCACACACCTGATTTTTAGAGCAACCACTCTTCACTCAGACATGCATCTGTGCCATGTGGTGACTTTAAGTGGTCGTGACTCACTCACAGAGCTGGTCTTTGTGTAGACTGGTGTCCCTATAAACTCACTAGGTTCTCAGAAAAAGTTGAAGAAAGGCTGGCATGGCCAGCTGAAGACCTGGAAATAATTGAGTGTAGGTTGTTGGCTGACTGACTTGCTGAAAGAATTATTTTAATTCCAAGGACGGCTTACTGTTTAATTAAAGAAATGTCAGATCACTGAAGTCTTAGTTGTGCATCACTTTGAAATTACTGTTCTCGTCTAAGCACCAAAAGCTGTTCCCACATAAAAGCAGTTCTTTGGTCCTGCCTCAACATCTGACCTCTCACAGCCACAGAGCTGTGCAGAAGAGCAGGGCACCCAGGTGCGTGCAAAATTGATTTATCCGCAGTGAATTCACTTCCAGAGGGATCCATGTCCACCCCAGCGGATGCAAAGTGAGATGAAGTTGCTGTACATCAGCACAGCCAGCCTTTTGTCTCCTGGCACTTGCTGGATGCTGACGTTGGTGCTGATGCTCTCACGTCAAGTAAAGCAAGGTGGACCCTGAACAAAAATCAACCTCTTCCATGACTACAATACAGCTAATGCTCTTCACTTCAAGAATTTCCAGTTTTGCAGCACATTTTTCACCTCTGAGCTTGCTTTTCCCACTATTAGATCCTCTCCTAACTTTTTCCAAGCCTTTTTGGGCCAGCAGGTTCTGGAGATTCTCACTCCAAGAGCCGTATGGTCTTCACCTCACTCTGGCAGTATTTACAGGCAGGGGAGTGATACAGGACAGCAAGAGCCCCTGCAGGCCAAAATGCATTGCTGTGCAAGCTGGAGGCCACTTTGGGCCTTTCTAAACCCCAACACCAGCCACGCAGACACACAGATGTGCAAGAATTGGTTAGGAAGGAGTAGAAAGAGAACTTTAAGATTATTGGGGATGAGGGACCTGAGATTGTTTTGCTCCCGGAGCTGACAATTGACACATCAGGAATTTAACCCTCAGCATTCTGCACTTTGGTTCCTGATGAGCTACCACTACTGGGAACATGAGTTTCTCTTCATATATCACATTTTTGCCCAGTGTTACACCTTACAGGAATATGAGAGGGACAGTTATAGGGAGGGTCTGGCAAACATCTAGCAACATCTAAGAGCAAACTAGGCTAGAAAAATAAATGGAACACCATGACTTTGTTGGGAAAGGCTGAACCCCAAATTTCTCTTTAGAAGCTATTAGCAGGTAAATGTCATGTTTGTACTTGGAGATATTTTGTATCAGCAGCTTAAAGGCAAATAAGAACAAGCTGCTGCCCTCCAGAGTTTATAACCTTTCATAAAGAGACAGGATATGTATAGTGGGTGGAAAAAAAGAAGTGATTACTCGCCTCCTTTTTACAGATGGAGATAGAGATCAAATAACATCTCCGCTATCACACAGGAAGCCTGTGGCAGCACAAAATAGAAGGAACTGGGATTTTCTGGAAGCAGATGCTCTAACCACAAACTCCCTTCTTCCCTCACTTCCCACATATTTTTGTTTTAACAGCCAGCCTCGAGCCACTGCACATTGAGAAAAGGAGATGTCTCCCTTTACAACCGCCCAACGACAGATGAGTTTTAGTAGAATGCTTCCCTGGTTTCCTCTGGGGAATGGAGAGGGCCAGGAAGAGCAGCGGGTGACTTTGAGAGGAGCCGGGAGATGCGATGCTTCGTGGCTGGAGGAGGAGCTGTGGGGACGGATCCTGCCTGTGCTGTAGGAGGGTGTGCTGGGCATGGGGTGCCCACACAGCACCCCATCTTCACCTTCCTGACCAAAGCACCCGCTTGCTTTCCCTTCTTAATGATGAACAGCCCAGCCAGAACTTGGAAGTACATTTTTGATCCAAGTCAGTGACAGATGAACGATTTGGGGGTTTATTGCTAATAAACCCCCGAGCAGCGTAACCAGAGCCAGTTTTGCTATTGTTATGATGACACTGATACAGTGTTGATGCTGTTATGGCCGCAGAGCTCGGGCTACATTATCTTTTTGCCTCCTTTGCCAGGTAACTTGAGGCCGCGGCACTATTGATTGAGGACCGCTGGGTGCTGGAGCGGCCGCCCCTGTAACCGTAGCCCGCCGGGGCTATGGGGCTATTGTGAGGGCTTTGTTCAGCTGCTGACAGCTCCCAGCAAGAGCATGCAAGGGTTGCAAACGTTTTATTGTGCCTCCACCTCTTTGCCTTGCAGACAATAGGAGTGGGCGGCAGTGAGGAGACAGTGGGCTGACTTTGGTGGAGGACAGAGCAGGAGGTGCAGTACCCCGCTTCCGAATGCTCCTGACTGCAGAAAAGGGGGTGCTCTTTTCTAGGAAGGCTGGAATGCCGTCATGCCAGGGCTTTCGTTTTGGGCGCCCTTCTGGATGTGAGTGCAGCCTGTTGATTATGCGGATGTGGAAAGCAGGCTAAGCGGATCCGATAACCTGTCATCCAAGATGCATCCTTTCCCTTGCTCAGCCCTGCTCACCTGCTTCGGAAACACACACGAAAACACTCCGTTTGAGCAGCCCAACACAGCTCCTGTGTCCATGGAGGAGGAGAAGACGGAGGCAGCCTCAGCAGTGTGCCTGCAGCCGTCCTCAGCAGCAGCCAGCAGCATCAAGCACGGAGGAGAGAGGGACAGCGAGGAGATGTTCAAAGCCAGCAGACGCTCTGAAAAGCAGAGCCGTGCGAGCAGCAGTTCCAGCAATCACACTGCTGCTCAGGCAGCGCCTGCTACCTCCGAGTCATCGGTGTTCACTGCTAAGGAGCTGAGCCAGGATGTTATTGCACTCTGCACTCACATCCCCAGGCCATCCATCATCCACGTGCCAAAGGTGAGTGCTCTAGAAGTCACTGTGCAACAAGGTAAGAGAACTGGCTCACTTTTACAAAGTATAAAAAGGGTAGAAAAAAAATCCGCGGAAGCATTTACCTTGTATTGATTGGCATGCAGTCAGGAAGGGACTAATGGCTGTTCTTACTAAAATAATACAATATGACAGCTATAGCTTTCCTGCACTATTATCAGAAGCCTTAGGGGATGTTTGTAATAATACCAGGCACTTTTACAGTACGTTTCGATCACTTGTCTTTCTGTCTTCTGTTGATCTTCACTTATTTTGGATCGGATCCAAAATCCCTTGAAATGAACAGGCATCATTTTTTCCCCCCTGACTTGAGTGAACGCTGCATTTTTGCCACCTCAGCCAGGTGCCTCAAGGCTGTGGCACCAGTGGCTGCAGAATGCCCTCTCCATCTTATTTTTAGCTTGTGTGTGCTTGGAGGCAACAGTAAGGTTTTGAGCGTAGTTTTGGTGAATCCAGTTTATTCTTGCTTTAATAAGATCCCAAAGTTGGGTGTTTTGCCATTGTTACTACTAAAATACTAAATAGATGTGGACAAATAGTGCTGTTCCCATTTTCTCTTGGCTAGGTAACTGGAGATCACAGTCCTTCCCCCCACCCCCCCGGATAAACACTGAGGAATAGAAGCCACATGTGTGACTCAACTTTTTTATATCACAGCTTTTGTTTAGGAGTCCATTCCTCTCCCAGTTTCCCTGACAAATCAAGGTATATTCAGAGTGCTGCTCTTTGCTTCCCCTTCACAGTCAGGTAATACTGTGTTTGCCAAAGATATCTGCCCTTCTTGTAGAACATGTTCTAGAAAAAGGTTTAATATGAGATGTATCTGCTGGAATTAAGAAACTTATCAGAATCAGGGTTTCCAAGTGGAAATGCTGCGATTACCAGAGCTGGGAGCTCTGTAGACCACCTCGGCCCTGTTGCCATCAACTACAGCTCCTAGGAAGAATACAAGGAAAAAATGGAGCTGCCCAAGAGAAATAATTTGTAGAAGGGAGGGCTGACTATGAAGGTGCTCTGGATTTTGAAGAAGAGCTAGCTGGCCATTGTCTGGGGATGGAGTGAGTATATTTAGTCCTGCTGACATTTAAGGAGCCAAACCAGATGTTATCAAGGTGTCCCTCACCAGCACATTTCTGTGGTTTCACTTGCTTTCACTTGTTTGTTTTGTTGTTTTTTTTTTTCTTGGCTTGGGAGTTTCGAGTTGGGTGTTAGGAAAGGCTTTCTCACCTGGAGGGCAGCGCAGCATGGGAGGGGGTCACACAGAAGTGATGGGTATGCTGTGCTTGGAAGATTACAAGACTTGGCTGGACAAAGCCAGGGCTGACCTGATGTACCCTTGGCAGCCATCTGGCTTTGAGAAGGAGGTTGGAAAAGAGAGCTCAGGAGGCTCCTTCCAGTCACCATTTCTGTGATTGTGTGACGTCTGGGTTTTGATGATGCATGCAGCTTCTAAGCACGAGGCATCTCTTTGCTGTCACTGAGACAGCCTGTGGTGCTCTTGGCTTTACAATGGTTTTGTGACAATTTCTGCCCTCTGTCTGCTCCTACCTGCTCCCTTCCGACCACTTCACCCTGCCTTTGCTCACCTGCTGCTCTTCTCTGTCCTGTCAAAGCCACTGCCAACACCTCTCTCACGCTGTGAGTGTTCACTGTAGCAGAAGAGGCTCCTTATGTTGGGCACAGACATCCCAAACCTCCACAGGCCTGCGGTGTTGGAACAGGCAATGCTGAAGGGTCGAGACTGTAGCAATCCAAAGATGCTCCATGCCTACGCAGTGGTGGAGGAAGGATTCTGCTGGCTGAGCTGTGCCAGGGGTTTCTCTAGGAGTACGCATGGTCCAATTTAGGTGTACAATTTATATGAATCTGCAATCAGAGGAGAAGTCAGGAATGGGACCCATGCCTCTGGACAGTCTGTGTGATTCAAATTCAATCATCCAAGACACCCCTTCAAATCTTTCATCACTAGTCTTAGGGATTTTTTAAGAACAAGCTACAAAAGAAACATCCATCAGGATGACGTCTGGTCCTGCCCTGAAGTTCCTGCTGAACATCATCTTCCAAGCGCCTTGATGTTTTCCTGTCACTGGGGAGCTCTGCTAGGAAACTCCTCATCAGATCAAGGACTGGGCTTTCTGCTGCCCCTCAGCATCGAGACCTTCCTGCCAAGGTCTGGCTGGTGACACTTTTGAAGTCCCACACACAAGGAGCACTTCTGTCTCCATGGCACACACAGCCCAGATGTTGCATCTGATCAATCCCAGGCTGTCAGGGCACTCTGCAGCCAATGGGCTGAGACGATTTTGGAGGCAAGTTGGAGAGAAACAGTCTTGGTGTCTGAGTACCCATGTTCTGCTTTTCTGTGGGACTTGCTTAGCAGCAGCTCTTGACACCCCACAGCAAAGCAGTGTCCTCCCTCAGCTCTGTCCATCAGCTCAACTGGTTTTAAAATGTTAGTACCCTCACTGATTGCCTTCTCAGGTAAAGGGAAAATAAATAATTGAAGCAAAACAAGAAGATGGGGCTATTTGGGAAAGCTGTGTTTTACTGGTTGGAAATCAGAGTGCAGTGGGTGGAAGAAGGAATGCAGGATGGGGACCGACTCTGGTGGGTCGAGGATGAAAGTGTGGCATGTGGAGATACTGGGGGGTTTGGATTTTCTGCCACAGTTGTGGAAGAGACATGATAATCTAGAGAGAAAAAAGACGGTCCCAGCAACGGGACTGCAGCAGGGAGTGGGGAAGAGAGAGGGAGGTTATGGGCAGGGCATGTGATGGGCTGGGGACCACACACACAACTCCTGGTGTGAGAGGGAGGAAGAAGATGGAGAGAAAAGGTGGTGGGAGGCAGACAGGACATCTGGTGTACATCTAAGGGAAGGGACTCCGGGAAAATACGGTCCATGAGGAGAGAAAGAGGAGCACAGGGTCTCCTTGAGCAGGGTGTGGGTGGCCTTGGAGGGAGGGTGGAGAGGAAAGGAGAGGAGAAAGCACACAGCTGATGGAGAACAGAGGCTGGAGGCATTTCAGTCCCAAAGCAGAGTTCATGCCTCTCCTAAAATAATAATATCTAGACATTGCTAAAGGAGCCAGTGAGGCCCAATGGAGAAGACACAGATTTCCATCCTCCTTGTCATACCTGAATTTCCCTTTGTATCTCAGTTTCTCCAGCGACCAAACAGACAGAATCTGTCCTATTTCCTATGCAATCACAGTGAAATCTATAAATTAAAATAACAGATAGCTGCTAAGTGGCAAAGGCAAACATGCTATGTCAACACAGGAATCTCACAGTCCTACACAGGAGACCCTTAATTCATGTTCTTGCATCAAATTCTTCAACAGAAGCTGAAGTAATGTCAGGAAAAACACTCATAGTATTTTGTCTCTTTCCTTTTTAAAATGCCATCATCAAGGAGCTAAGGACAAATACACTGAGAACTTCCAGCACCAAGAGACCTGCTGTCTACCTGTCAGCATAATCCTTTCCAAGCACAGGATCAGTCCACTTTTCACTAATAGCAGCATACAATTCTAATTTGAATACATAATATACTAATTAACGAGATCTTCCAGTTGACCCTCCCCTCTGGGACATGTAGTCACATATTTTGGATTACAATGGAGCTGCATGCATGTAACCAAATCCAGAATTTGATCAATTATTCCTTATATGAGAAGATTGCATCTGCTCCAGATGGAGCCAACCTTAAACCTGATATAAACATGATCCAAACAGAAATTAGATTTGAAAATAATTACCGAAGAGATTGAGTTAGAGTTGTTTGGTCACAATTACCATGGCAGCAATATGCTTGTAAATAACCAACCGTCATTTTAATATTTAGAGATTGCCTCAGTGATAAAGCATGATTAAATGTCAATGAAGTACTTGACGTTTTGCATCTTCGTCCTGATTCTGATGTGTAAAGAATTAATTCTCTTGTGTTTTGTGTGCTGCCTGGAGAGTCTTTATCAGCCTTTACAAGGCCATAAATCAAAGCTGCCAGAACTAAAGACAGGAACTTGCTTGCCTGGTCTTTCAGCCTCAGCTACACGACGAAAAATTTTCTCATCTTTTATTTCCAAGAACAGTTTTAGCAACTGATAAACTCTGGGGTGGAAACTTAGAAGAAATCCTTATTGCTCTGAACCAACAACTGTGCTATGACTCCAATAAATGTTTCATGTTGACAAAAGCATATCAGTGACCCTTTCTACTTGCAATATCACTCATCTGACTTGAACTCTGTTGACCTTCACAGTTCAGATTCGTTTATTTTCCAAGAGAAAAGAAACCCAAACGTCATCCAATGCATCATGGAATCATTTCTGCCCTTTCAAGCTGTTTGAGCCACCAGAAAATCAGAAGCTGAGACCTTAAACGAGAGATCATAGGAATGATATGTCGGATGAAGCTTCCTATTGCTCCTGGGGAGCCTCAAGGAAATTGGTCTCACCTGCAACTTCCTAGATAAAGTGCCAGTCATACCTTCAGGGTACACAGAAGCCTTTAGAGGATCTCATAGCTACTTTCAAACCTTGAATGTGTATCTTTGTCTGTTTTTCACCTGCACCTTTTTGATACCTAGATTAGCTCCTCGGCTGGAGAAGCCACACAGTGGATTTGACACAGCGAAGCTTATTTTCAAGACTCTGGACATAACAGACAGGCTGTTGGTACCATGATAACTCACAACAACTTCACCAGGCCATGGCCCAGAACTGGTCTGAGTGACAAGACAGTGATGTAAAACAGAGCCTGGTAATGACCTGTCACACATTTACAGGAGGGCAAAGTGCTCACTGAGTGGAGACACAGGACTGCGAGAGACGAGGACAGTTGAGATGGAGGAAACACACCAGTAGCGGCCCAGGTGCAGCCCTACACTGAAGTTACACCCTGTAGGCAAACTCCATAAATACATGGAATATATCAACGGTCCATTGAAAATAATGGTACTTCTCACAGTCACACTCCCTCATGCTCATGGTTTTGTACTACCAGCTCCTAGGGACACAGTGCTCATGGGGATTCCTGGCACTTCTCACACTCTCCTGGGAAAACAGCCGAGAGTGGCTGTGTTCTAACCCCCCTCAGGTGCTGGACAGCCCTGTGGGCCTGAGTGTCTGACTGCTGAAGGAAGCATTTCAAGTATGCTTTGGGAGTTGTGAAGTATTTTGATGAGCAGCTAAAAATTAGCAGGAAATGAACATCATTACTTGGTGAATGGCAGCTGCTCAGTACTGAGCTGTCCTGTTGCTTACCTTGGCAAAGGCTTCACTCCACCCCTCAGCAGAAGATGTTTGTGATCATTTCATCAGTGGGACTGTAGGAATTGCTCAGGGATAGTTTTTTCTCCAGCACAAGGAAAAACTACTTTTATTTTCCCCAATATTACTCTGGTGCAAATTTGCTTTAATTTAATAAAATTTAACCCAGGGGGTAAACCCCATCTCTTCAAAGTGCTCTAGCTGGATGCTCAACCACAGGCTGTGGTTGCCAGAGGAGCATTAACACCCTTTGCTCCTCTGACATCTGCAGGAGCTTAGCATCTCAAATAAAACAGTGTCATTTATACAAATTACGTTTATATTTTAATGTTTTGGCAAATTCAGTTGGGAGATTATGGCCCTAGTGATTTGGCCAGACTTCTCCAAGAGGCTTGAGAGAGTCCTTGGACAGGATTGATTTTTTTTCCTCTCTGTTTCCTTGTTCTCGATGACCAAAATCTCTTACTAGAGCATGCTACTGTAATGTTTCCCTTCATCTCTCCCTCTTAATGTTGACTCTGTGGCTGGCAGCTGTCAGGGAGAGTGTGTGTGGGCTGGCAGTTCTTCACTCTGAACATAAACAGCACCTAAATGAAACCAGACTTTGTCATTACATTTTTTCTTTGCTCTCCACTCCCACACAAACACAGGTAATGGCAGCGCAGAGCCTTTCATCCTGGCCAAGGCACAACTCATTTTCTTCCGTGGCCTGCACACATGCAAAATAAAATCCATCCTAGTGGTAGAAGCAGCAGGCTGTGGTCAAAGAGACACTGTGTCCTGGCCCAGACTGTGCTGCCCCTAGGCTGGCACGTCTTTGCCCAGAGCAGTGAGCACTGCCACCCCTCTCCTGCCTGCTGGACTCCCCATCCAACAACTCCCCTTTCATCTTTCACATGGCATTGCTTTAGCTGACCCCAACCAAAATCGTGCAGTTTCCTCTATTCGACAAGAAGCTCTTCTTTTTGCTTTTTCTAAATCCCTCTCTTACCTCTTCCTTCCTCAGCTTGCATCAGCTGGGTTATTTTTTGCAGAGAGGTTATGCAGTTGCATTCCAGCTACTGTTCTGCAGCATCTCCTGCCTAGAAGAGTGATGAGGGACAGCCTAAGAGCTTCTTTCATGCCCTCTCCCACCCTGAAACCTATTCCAACACCTCTTGAACCTGCTCTGTGCCAGCAATAATAATAGAAATAGTGGAGCTTTCAGGGAGTTCTTGGAAGTCACAAGACCCTCATTTAAAGGGGATTAAGGAGAATTTGTGAAGTTTCATGAAAGGTACTTCTGAAAACAAGATATTGTAACAGGAGCACTTTGAAACCTCCTCTAGGAAATTGGAGACCGCATGAAACTTGACAGGTTTTGGGTTTCATCACCAATACAGAACAGCCCAGGGTCAGCGAAGAGTTCATACCCCTTCTACTCTTAGGGTGAGCACGAGGGTCCGGGGATGCTGCTGTGTGAGCAAACACTGGCATCCCGTTAGCATTCAGTTTTTGGCTTTTGCTCACCGCAGCGCCTGCAGAACCGGTACTGCTCAGCTCCGTAGGTGTTCATGCCCTGTTTGCATGTTCTCCATTGTCTTGCTCTGAACACAGTGTGAATGTTATGGTAACATTCTCCTTCCTCCTGCTTTTCAGTAAATTAAAGGGTGTTTGCAGCTCTTGGGGGGAGATAAGATGCAGTTTGAATCAATGGAGTAATTACAGAAGAATATGATACTAATGGGGCTGATTTGAATGCGTATCTAAGGATGAATGCTGTGGCTCCCTGCCCAGACGGTGCACACTTTCCCCATGATGAGTTATTTATGACTTGACACATCGCAGCTCTGCTGTTTTGTCATGGATAAAGCAAACTCTGTCAATATTGTGCATTCTTACTGATCCAGGGCTGGCTGCTGAGCAGTCTTCCCATCTGGTGCAGCCACGGCCACCCCCTCTCCAGCAGCAAAAGCAGAAGAGAAAGGCTGATACAGCTTCACCAAGGGCAAGTTGTGCCTGACTGAGTGGCCACAGAAGTGGCCTTCCTTGGTGGAGTGGTGGCACCAGTGGACATGAGAACAGCTGCTGATCTCATCTGCCTGGATTTCTGGCAGACCTTTGAGATAGCCCCCCACAATATTCTTGGTTTGGGGTTAGTTTTAGTAACCTAAGAAGTTCTGTACCTGAGGAGCCTGATCCAGCACCAGACTGCTCACCAGCCAGTAGGACCGTGGGGACTCTGCCTGTGAATAAAGACCGAGTCTTAGATGAACCTGACCTTCTATTGGCCCAGAGACATAGAGCTCAAGCAATCCAAAACTTTATAAACCCTATTTTTACAGGCATAAATATATATACACATACTATGTGTATCATTATAGATTATCATTATATCCAGATATGATAGACTGCAGTATAACTACTTTGAGTCCTTCAGAGCCCACACCCTGTGGCATCACACACTTCTGGCATGACAGCATTTGTCTTTGCTTCTGCTTTTCTTCTTTGTCCCATAGCCACGTGTTGAGGACAATTGTACCTGCAGATCTCGTTGCACCTGGTGCCCTGGGGCTGGGTGTTAACACCAAATACTGATCTGAAAGGCCACGGCTTGGCAGCCCAGCTCTACATTGAGATCAGCATTCAGCCTTTCCCCAGACAACACACCTGAATACTGAGCTTTGGAAAAGTCCTATCTAAACCATAACAAGACAGGTCTAATTTCTCGATTATTTTTAATGGAAACATTTAGACCACAAATAGTGCACCAACAGTGCCAAAACCCCAAATCATCTGGGCCATTAGTTCCTCTAAAGAAACAACTGAGCACAGCCAGACCCAAGTGTTTGATGTGGAGGGTCCCTCCCAGTGGACACTGTCATTGATTTCAGAGCAGCAGATGCAAAATGCAGTTGTTTGAGCTTTGCTTCAGAGCATGCACACGGAGCTTTGTGTTGGGTGAGGACTCCACGCGGAGGCTGAACACCCCCGAGAACAATGGCAGGCTGCTGCAATTTGGGACCAGCTACACATTTGGAAGCTAGCCCTGTTCTGTCACCCTCTTTTCCACTCACCAGCAGTCAGGGCTCTCCAGCTGCTCTGTCTAAATTAGTGCGTTTTTGTAACTAGCACTAGCAGAAGGGACCCGTAGCCTGCCTGCCCTGACACAAAGCAGACAGATGCTACGGCTAAAAGACAATGCCTTCTCAGGGGACAGGACTGTCCTCTCACCTGTACCCACACAAAGCTGCCTCCAGCCCTGCTGTTGTACTGGCTACAAGAAGAGAAGCTAAGCACAGGCATAGAACAGACCTAACAGATCATTCAGTGGGTAGAAGCTGCTGAATGGTATTCAGCCCCACATGCCACAAACCGTGTGTTCCTTGCTGTGCAATTTCAGATCTCAATAGTGGAGATTAGTAAAAATATCTAACTGGCCTGTGGGATAACAGAATTTCTGTCTCTCCTTTGGCTTATTATGAAAAACAGTGGCCGGATGCCAAAAGATTAGATTAATTTTTAGGTACCTAAAGTGAAATTTTGACAGATACTTCTTGCTGCTGAGGAACATGAGCCCTCCACTAGGCATCTACAGGAACCAATACCAGCTAATCAAAACTGGGCAATGAAAAGTAGTAACACTGCATGACCCTGTTTCAGTGGTAGATCTTAATCTTCCACAGCCCAGCTGCATGATCTAGAACCTTCCGGGGGAGAAAGAAAAAGTAATTAAGTGCAGTGTGACTTTGCTGTCCAGGTTGCAGCTGAATGAGATTTCAGATGACTGGTGCAAATTCTTAGTGACTGAGTGGTATCTTCACTAGGAAGAGTGCTCAAGAGACCCAGGCATCAACATCTGCATTGAATGAGGCCCATCTCCCACTAGAGTGGGGCATTTTCCAGACTTAAATTTATTTGTGTGAGCAAAAATTTGCCCTATTCCCTGTGAGGACCACAGTAACGTGTGTTCAGCGTCTTTGGATGTCTCCTTGGGAAGGTCCTTTCCTAATATTAAGCTAAATTCTTCCTCTGATTCCACAAATCTGTCCAAAAGCTCCTCTGTCTGCTGCCACCTTCCTCTGCAGACCTGCCAGACCCTGACAGATCACTCCTTTAATATCCCAAGACTTCCTGGTACTTGCTGTCTCAATGCTGAGTGGGTATGTGACCTTCTAGACATAAAAAGCAAATATGTCTTAAGCGAAAATCAGTTTCAGTTCTGCTTCCTTCTACTCGGCTTCAAATCCTGAGTGAGCTTCAGTCCTTCATGCTGTGTTTTTCTCCTCTCTCTGGAAATTTTTCTTCCAATTTCTCTGCTATTATTCAATCATATGTGATCCTTTGACAGAAGCATCTAATATTCATTATGCTGCTACCATAAAATTCCCATTATACACAAACCTCCACACATTGCAGCTTTTAAAAACTGTGGCATTTGTAAATGAAAAATTAAAAAAACCCTGCTAGAATAGATTTTTCATGTTTCAGCCAAATATAATCATATAAATAATTTCAAATGTTGAAACCTCATAATTCCAAGAGAAGTTTGTTTTTATTGCACAAGAATTCAGCAGTTCCTCGTCTGGTATTATAACTTTGTTTAACAGAAAAGTGTGCGAAATCAAGTCTCAGACCTTGAGATCCTCTGGTCTGAAATCATGCACAGTTTCTGAAAGGGAAGAGTGGCAGAACCAGCTCTCAGGAAACTCAAACAATAAACCAAAGCAGCAAATGGAAATTATTTATGCTGGGTCACCATCCATTGGCAGAAAAATCTCACTAGTAGGAGGGAGTCTGTTCACGTGCAATGTAGAGTGGTGAAAAAGAAAAACGTTTAAGGTCCAAAAATGGCCCTGAGATGATAGATACAGGCAAATGTAAAGGGAGAAGAAGAGAATTTTTGTGCCAACAAGATTCTCTCTGAAAGTCACAGTAACAGCCCATGGGTGCCTGCTGCTCCTGCCCCCGCACAGCTCCAGGGACAGCAGGGACTGGAACCACTTCTTTGGGCTCTGACTGAAGCCAGTGGCCTTAAGCAACTGCTTGTCCTTATTTTTCTGGCTATAAGTTTTTGGGGAATTCTCCAATTTTCAGAGGGATTTGCCTTTCTTGTAGGAGGATTTTCCCAGTGGGCTTTGCTCATACATGTAGGGAAGAAAGCGGACACAAGCAGATTTTAATTAAACCATTCTTTTAGCTCCCCAGGCTTGTGCAATTTAACTTCTTCTCAGAGATAATATTAACACTTACATCATTTTTCATTATTGTTAGTTTTGCTTGTGGAATTCAATTGGCAAGAAACCCCCTGGAAACAAATGCTCATTGAATCCTATTGTTTCCATTCCCTTCAGCCATCATTTCTCAGCCAAAGAACAAATGTTACCAGCAACAGGAAGGAGCCTGATCTTCCAACAAAATCAGCAGAATTGCACATGCAGAGAACGGGCATAACATCTCACTAAAATCTGCCTGGTTAACGGTGTCATTTGTCAATAAAAAGTAGCAAAAAACTGGTACTGTCTGTAGGGGACTGAGATGGAAGACTTGGAAATCAGCGTCATTGCAGCGGCCGAGGCGTGGAGGAAGGGAGAGCAGGGATGTGGGACGCGGACGGGGCGTTCCACTGGCTCCAGTCAGCAGCTCCCCCCCCTCTCCTCACCCGCGTGTCAGTTCATTAGCAGCCCTGATTGCCATCTGAAGTAATAAAACAAACACCACCCCGAGCGGAATATCCCGGGATTAGCTTCTCAGGCCTGGCAGGGCGTGAGCTCACGCTTTGCCTTGCTCTGAAGAACAGGCAGATAAATACGAAAGTATGGACTGGGTGAGCTGGTTATTCCATTGCCCTCCAATGTGCAAACGCTGAGCCACTTCATGTCAGAGGCTCAGCATTTGTTGCAAGGACGGGGAGAAGGGGCAGCTCTTATGAAGCTAATTGCAAAGCCTAGCTGGGTTTAAAACCCAAGAGGGAGGAATGCAAATATTCAGACATAAAGAAGCATCTGGAGCCCGGTGCGCTGTTTCCAGGAGACTTTGGGTGCCAGACAAAGCGTGATCATGTCAGCAGTTGACACTGACATGCCGAGGTGATGTCTCATCGCCATATGGGCTCCTAACCAGAGGTGGGCTGCCACTCCTCCCTTTCACACCGTGAAATGCTGAGGGGCTTCTGGTGGGCTCCCCTCGTCTCCCTGTGCTGGGGGTGGATGCAGGGAAGCGATCGCTGGCTGTACCTGCCCTTGGGGCATAAACACCCGCTGGCCAGCACGGGGGTGGGACTATCTGAGCCCAGAGGGGTTTTGCCTACCCAGAACTCTCCCCAGCCTGCAGGACCATGTAGAACACATAGGTTATTTAAAGAAACCATGCTGCTCTTCAAGATGCACCAAGGCATTGAAGGAAAGAAGTCTGATCTAATCTGATGGGTTTTTCATGACGAGTTTCTTTCCTAAAATGCAGTGTCACTGTGATTTTCCTCTCTGCTCTGATAGCTGTCACAGTATGTGGGTCTGGCCCCTCGGTCCTTTGCCACACTTCTTGCCTTCCTTTCCTCCGAGCTTGCCTTTCATCTTTTATTTCTTAATATTTCTCCCTAAAGTGCATTTGCTGTTGTAAGCTTAACCTGGCTTTTGAAATGCCTGTGTAATGCATAACAAGAAATGCTAGATGTGGGATCTGAAGGATGCTGCTCTCCACTTCCTTCCCACCCCCTCCAAAACAAACAAATAATGTAGATTTTTGGGCTGATGAGCTCTGTGAGCTGTTTTTGCTTATGGCTTTAGACCCAGTGCAATTGTTTCAAGCACAACCACCGGGGTGGTGGACTTCTGGACAGGCTGAGAAGTAAAATGCAGAGGGGTGTGAGACCCCACCCAACCCAGCCTGTCACCCAAGAAATCACAGCCCGAGAGCATGGCCAGCAGGAGGCAGAGGTGGGAGGGAAAGAGAAACTCTTAATGCTGAAAAACTGGAAGTGAGGCAAGTTTTGGGAGGTGATCGAAACCTGTCCTGACCCTGCTTCCTCTCCTGTTCCTCCCAAGGTCTGTGTGGTTTGAACAAGAGTGGCACAGAAACCTGACTGTGTATTTTGCAATTTCAATCTTTTATTCTTTGTCCCAAAACACAACATACCATTTCATGCCTGAAATGATGTCTCTTTCTGCTAAAGAAATTTTTATTGTTGTTGTTTGGCAAACGAAACAAAACAAAAAGCCAAGATGGAAAACTTGGATCAGCTCTGATAAGTTCATTAATATTCACCATGACTGTATGTCAGAAAGCTCCAGTTTCATAATAGGGCTTCCTAAAGTACTGATGTTTGGTAACAGTGTGGGTATTTTGGCTCTGCGGTTCTGTCTTTCCTGGTTGTATCATTAAATGCATCACAAGCCTGACACCAGCCAACCTCTAGAAATACCCAGCTACGGTGATGCTGCTGATTTTCTGTAAATGCTCAGTTCAAAGGCTTTTAATGTATTTTGGCCCTCAGTCATAATGGATCTCTGATGATGGCAAAGGGTAATAAGATAATGGGTATGTATCTTCCAACGCTGTGCTTCGCTCCTCCTGCCAGCCTGCTCTGTGCAGGTGGAGCTGGGGGCAAGAACCCAAAACAGCTACACTGCAGATCAGGTTTGTAAGTGAAATAATAAGGAGCACCTTAGCAGAATTACTGAACTGATGCAGGAGTTTGGCATCCCATCATCTTTCTTCTTACCCTAGGAGGGTGTGGCGAACATGTGTGATCAGTGTTCCGGGTCTTTCAGAGGACACAGGCAATCTAATATGGCAAGGCAACCTTTTTTCAGCAAGAAATTAGAAGCCAGCAACTCCACTTTAGTTCTTTTAACCTCTTTTTTATCTTTGTCCATGGACTGGCTTGAAAACAAGGGTGGAGAAGTTTGGGAAGGAATGTCCCAGGTAACTGGGATGCAGGGATCTGATGCGGAGCTTTCCTTACTGCAAATTATGTCATACCCTACCCATTATTATCAGGAGATTTGTGTGGCTGATACACTGCCAGGGTCAGATTAGGAGCTCTGGAAGTTTAGCTTTGATTTCAAAGGGAGGTATTCAGCTAATAATCCTTTGCAGTTCTGCGCAGGAATGCAGAGGGAGTTGTCTGTCTGCTGAGGGACTGACAGATTTATTACCCTGCTATCTGCAGCGAGCTGGGCTCGGAAAGGGCAGCAGTGGAAGGCTGCTTCCTCGTCTGCAGAAGACATTAAGCCCTGCCTTGCTGAGAGAAGCAAATCCTGGTGGCTTCCCCCTCCTGGCAGCTCATTTCCCTTTCCCTTTCCCCTCTTTTGTCCCCCTTCCCGCCAGATCAAGGCACTTTGCAGCAGCTCTGGTAGCTGCACCCCCAAACTGCCCGAGCTCTGTCGGTGGTTTCTCTTCAGTACCTTCTGCTCTCTAAGAAAAGACATCGAGTACAGAGCACGGTGGCTTGTTTCCACCTTATGGAGCACCTCCTAAACTGACTCTCCTTCCCCCTATTTCACGGAGACTCTTACAAACAAAATCTCCTGCCTCATATCTGCAAAAACTTCAAGAGAGAAGTCTGCGACTTCAGCACCCCAAGCTTGCCAGGTGCTGCTGAAGATGAGGATGGCTGTTCTTTGTGGATACTACATCTGGATTGCACGTGTGCACGGAGACACACATACAGGGAGATACTTTCTTATGGTTTTAGAGCACCTCCTTTTCTAACCCAGATTTTGCAGAGCAGCATACGCAGACAGGATGTGCTTCAGATTTGTGTAGTGGCTCCTCACCTGCCCTCCTCCCCAGCAGATCCCCCTTCCCTCCAGAGCCCTGGGCTGCAGGGGGACAGTCCCTTTCTCCTCCCAGCTTTGGCCTGTAGGTTGACACATGGATCAACCTTGCTCCACCTGCACTCCTGCCCTCTTTGTTTGTCCTCTCTGCTCCCCAATTTCTTGCCACAGCTGGGACTCGGGAGGTTTGGAGCAGGTTTTGGTGGGGCAAGGAGCAGTCTCACCGCAGTAACCCCCCAGATGGAGCTGGTGTTGCAACAGGGCTCTGCTTCACCCTGTGCAAACACTGAGATTCGCTGTGATCTGCAGTGGCTGGTGAGACACAGGCTCTGTGCTCTGCTGAGCTCCCTGCTCCCTCACCTTGTCCCTCCTAAAGCCATCCCAAGCATGACTGAAGGATAAGAAGCTGTCCTAAAAGAGTTGAGGTGAATGGCTTCCCCACAGAGCAATACTGAACATGGACAAATCCCACCCGTGCAGGAGGACTGCTCCATCCTTTTATTTCCACCTTCCTGCCTTAATCCAGGATATACCCTGGCAAGCAGCCTGCAGGCTCAAATGACCTGTTGGCCTCAATCCACTGCTTGCATAAATTCTGAAAGGAAGTCTGTCAATATTTAAACACCCAAGAAATGAATTTGTATCAAATTCCTCTGTTCTCTCATGAGATATTTGAAATCAGACCATAGCTGATGGTTAAAGGTTTGACCACTTCACATTCCTGGGAAAGGAGTTGCTTTCCTTTACATCTTGGGAGCCTCTCATTTATGGTACTCCCACATCCCTGCAGGATAAAATTGCTCATTTCTGCTGATGTGGCCATGCAAAGTCCTCTAGAGCATTAGAAATCACTGCCTGTCTTCAGAATGTTGATGTAATAAAAAGAAGTCACTCTGAAAGAAATCCATATGACAAAATGAATAGCCTGAAAAGGCAGAAGGAATCTTTATGCACATCTAATCTAACCTCCCAAAGAGCACAGCCGTTGACTATTATATAGCATTATTCCCACAAAGACCAACAAGAAAATTCAGCAGCTTTTCAGCTTGTCTTTGACAGAGATGTCTGTTTTACTCCGTCAGTTTTGAAAGGGCATTGCTCAGAGCTAAGGAGCACGGGGGTTTTATTCAGCTTTTGGAGAAAAAGAAAAGGAGATGCGGCCTTCTTCTTACTGCTGATGGCTGAATTTACTTCTTTCTCTAAATTCTGCTAGTTTGAGCCTCCTGTAGGCATTTTTGCCTGGTTGACTTCTAGAGATTGTTCCTCAGTAACGAAAGATTCCTTGTTAGCAGCATCCTGACCACCGCATTCCTGATGGGCCTTTGAACTCATGGGAAGGCAACACCTTCCTTTTCTGGAAAGCAATCCTCCTGGACCAAGGATTTGAAAGTTATTTGTTCTTGGAAAGCAGAATGCATTTGATAGGAATGCAACTGTTTGTTCCCAGCCAAAAATCACACCTGTGAGCCTTTGATTCAGGGAATCCTACTGTGATGAAAAAGGCTTTGTAAAATAGCAGTGCAGTCTCCCCCTGTGGAACAGAAGATTAAATCGTGATCACCCTGCTGTTGACTCAACTGTTAGCAGCTGAAATATTATTTGCTCAACACACTTAACTCAGTTATGATCTGCAGAAAGATGCTGTGGTTAGAGTGATTCCGAAACACAATGGAGCCGCACAACTTCCCCATTAAAAGAGAATTATTCGTATTTACCAAAGGGAAAATTAAAAGCAGGTTTTCACAAGCAGTTCAAGCCAATCCAGCTCTGCCTGGCTGCCAAAAGGGACAGTCCTGCTTGCCTGCCCCATCCCGCCCACCCCTATTCCTGGCTGTGCATTCCTGCCACCGCCGCTGTGCCAGGCTAGCAGCTGTGGAACCACATGGTGAGGCAGGTCAGCCTGCTAATCTGGCTGAAAAATGAGCCACCAAACTGATCCAACTTGCTGTTAGCTGCACCACAAGTTGTGCTGACACAAGGGAGCAAGAAGAAACGTGCAACCAGGGCAGGGAGTAGGCAGGACCACATCTTTGGGTGACAGTATGGTCTCAGAGTGGCTTAAACTGATTGTGAACCATGGGTGTAGAGACTGAAGGGCCACACCACTGCTGGTCCTGGTCCAGGACACTGAGGTCCTGCTTCCCTCTGAGGGTTTGAAAAGCAGAGACCAGAAAGTCTCTTGACCAAAGTCAAGAGAAAGGCTGGTGCTGGCTGCAGCCAGAGGATGTGGGTTGAGTGTGATGGGACCCGAGCCCAGCAGCCTGGCCAGTGCCCACTTGTGGGAGCACATCACCAGCTCTGCGCTGCCAGGACTTGTCGTGGTCAGGAGCTGGTCTAGGAGATCCCAGCCCTTTGTGCTCATGCTGCTACAACATTGTAAATGCACATGACAGCCCACACGAGAGATGGTGGGGGGGTCTCCCACAGACAGGTGGTGATGTATTTGCTGGAAGGGACACAGGGAGACCCCAGACCTTTTCTTCCCATTCCTGCACAAGGGTGAAAAGATTCTGTAAAGTGTGGATGAATTTCCTGGGGCAATAAAGGAGGGAGTAACCCTCTCCACATTGCTGCTACCCGGTGTAACGTGCATTTACTGACTCGTGCAGTATTACCAACTCAGTTCCCACTGCAGCTGTGTCCTCCCTCAAAGCACACATTATATGGGCTGCTCCTGGCTCATGGGTTTTAATACACCCTCAGTGAGGGGATGTTTTTCCCCAGATACTGTTTCTGTGGTCTGCATTTCTGCATGTTTCACACTGTGCTGCAGGCTGCGCTCAGCCTCCCGCTCCGTGGCTCATGTACAGCTCAGCCCCTCCACAGGCCACCTGCACAGAGGGGGGCTGGAGGAATGTTGGGGATAAATCACTGAGGGGGAACGTGCCCATTAAGGGGGGACGTGACAAACCCCTGCACTAAGGCACCCCAGGGCTGTGCATGTTGTTTTCATCTTGTGAAAGCAGAACATTTTTGGATCGTATTTCTACCAATGCTAGTGATGTTTAGATAAAAGGGTTTTTCCAAGGCTCTTTCCCTTGCCAGCAGAGGAGTGCAGCCCCTCTGCTCTGGGTGCTGGGCGTCCAGGGAGTCCAAGCCACCGCTGCTGTAGCTGCTCATCCTCCTTGCACTGTACATGTGCCATCAGGTAGTTCCCAAACTGTAATGAGGATTTTCCTCTTAGCAAATCCCAGCTAAAAATGTGGCAGACCTAATCGTGAGCCAGCAGGAGCTGTAGGGACAGGACTGTAAGGCAAAGGAGCAGGCAGAGTAGTTGAGGCTGAGAGACCATCCTTCAAGGCTCCCACAGCGTGAATTCAAGATCAAATTTATGGTTAAACACCCACCAAAAAGGGCAGCCCACCCTATCCCTCTTCCTTCCCCACACTGCCCTGGTGCTGACATGAAGATTGGTGCATTTACAGAGTGACCAGGGATGGGGAACTGTTAGAGGGCCCCAATGCTGGCACTGCCTGAGCAAAGATCTTCACCCCCAACCTGATTTGCTCCTCTGAGGGTCCCTCCTGGCTTTCAGCACTGGTCCCATAGAACTGTTCTGCCAGACAAAACATCTGTTAGAATTGTTAAAGCCAATTTGCTGATAAAGATCTCACCATTCCCTATCCAAAAGCTCTACCAAGCTTCAGCAGAAACAAGAGCACAGAGGCCACTGTTTGCTGCCAGCTGGCCCATCCCGTACTGTGGGGTTGAAGAGGAGTTTGGGGGTGATCAGTTCATGACTCAGGAGGGCCTTTCCAGCCTGACACACCCAGGCACCCCTGCCACATGCAGGGACATGATCTGGCAGGTCTCTCTCCGTCCCACTCCTGACTATACAAGATCACCAGCCTGTTCCTTCCGACTTGTGGGTAAAAATTAGGTTTTCTGTGGGGCTGACATCTCACTGCATTTCCCATGAGCAAGGCTGAGGGGCCTTTTCCAGGCTCTGTAGGTTCAGGTACCCCTGGTTCTGAGTGTATCTTCTGCACGCAGTCAGCAGCCAGGGCTCACAGTGGGAGTGTGCTTTGTGGGAAATGGGGACAATAAGGGGCTTAAGTTTGCTCAAACTTTCACAACAAGCACAAGCAGACTGGAGAAATCTTTATCCATCAGGTTATAACAGACTTAAACCAATTCTCTTTTGGGACAAGAATACAGTGACCCCCATCTGAGTGACTAATGGCCAAGAAATATAGTTATTGCACTAATTAATTTATTAATAGCCAAGTACCAGTCATGAAAGAAAGGTACTTGCTTTTCTGAGACTTTTATCTGAATGATTTAACATTGCCTGACTAATTCGTGCTTTTGAGCAGACCAAGTTGTACATTAATCTGAGTTTAGTTTTTCCGAAGGGCAGTTCAATTCCAGGTTTTCAGCACTAATAGACTTTTATGATTGCAGAAGTGAAGTTGAAAATAAACCAGAGACTGCAGAACATTCATTACCCTGAAAGTTTGGTGACTTGTGGAGGCCAAGCAGATTTATGTATTTCTCCTTGTAGAGGTCACATATTTTTAGCTCCCAGACAGTTTTGCGAGATGCAGAATCTGAATCACCAGGCTCAGACAAAAGTAACCAGAGACTTTTAAAAGTTGTTTCTGGTGTCTATGTCTCTTGCTCTGGGTTGGTTTTGTTTTGTTTGTTGAGGTGGATTTTTAAATTATTCTAAGAACAGAACATCACTGGATGCACAGGGATAGACGGATGGCACAGGCCCTTTGGGAGTGAAGGGTGGTGGCAGAAGGAAGTTCTGCTGTGGTGAAGGGGCACACCTGAAACCAGGGTATGGGAGTTGAGAAACCCCTTAAGGAATGTGTAAAAGACACCCAGCGTGTCCCCAGGGCCAACGAGAGAACCTGGGTGCTAGAGAACCTCAGCAGGGGAGGTTTGCACTGGAGAGAAGAGAGGTGGGGTGCTCTGAGGAGCAGGAGGCAAAGTTTTTGCTTTGAGTTTTGCAGCCAAGACTGCAGATGCTAATTCATGGGGATGGCTGTATGGAAGGCTGGTGGGCTTGTACATGTGGTACATCTGAGTATCACACAGAAGGGTGCTGCAGAACACATATCTAGATAGGAAGATCTGCTTGGTGAATTGTAGTCGTATCTGCACACGTGTAGTGCAAAGCCAGGAACTCAAAGAAGTTCCATCCTGTGATGTACTGTCCATAGAGCACCCCACTGCAGTGCTGTTTGACACAAGTGACCTCTGGATTGCTGTGTCACTTGAGGCCTCTAGGGTGCCACTAAAGGCCAGAAAATACTGGAGATTCAGGCTGGAAGCATTCTTCAGGTTGTCTGTGACATCCACATTTACCCTTATGCAGTGCTCATTTAATCACAGGACAGGCTTCTCCCTCTCTCCAGAGCCTGACAAGTAATGTGCCCCCACACTCACATATAAATGTGGGATTAAGATTGATTCAGACGAGCCTTTGGTCTGCTCTGATTTCCCTTGGGAGCTGCAGAGTTCCCTTGCAAGCCCCAAGCAATGCTGTCAGAATCTGTCCCACCCAGTGGGATGGAGCACAAGGGTGCCCAGAGGGATGCTCCTCCCACATCCTGGCTGGCCCATCCTGGCACGGTGGCTCCCCAGGCAAGGCACACATGAGGCTGGATGATGGCATCCAAGGCAGTGAGCCCCTCCATGCCTCCTCTCACAGGACACGTGCACGTAGCATCCTCTGCCATCCCAGAGCAACTTTATTTCCTTCCGCTGCTGTGGCCCGAGGGAGATCAGCTGAGTGCTACAAATGGAAAAATTAAGAAAAAAAAAATCTCAGCTGTTCCCCTGCTGTGTGGGAGCACAGGAACAGCTGTGAGTGGCTTTAGCTCCTACCTTCTGAGAGAGAACTTATTGAGAAGTGATGAACATGCCCCAGAATTTTAAAAGTCGTCCCGAGGCAGTGAGGGAAAGGACAGTGCTAACAACTTCAAGCTTTGTTTTATAGTCTGATTATCTCCAGTATTTCTCTAGCCAAGGCAGCTCAAGCAGAGCCCCTGTGCTGTGACCGTCACCCACCCACACCAGCCTTGAGATGGACACTTGTCTGTGGGTCAGGGGATCCTCTAAGCCCCTAACTCCTGGCAGTGGGAAAATGATAGCGTCACTTTCCTAACAAAACCCCACATTTTCTGAAAACGCTTCCTGCACAGTCACCTGGAATTCACTGAAGCCTCCAAGTTCTCTATCAAACTGAGGTGTGAAACATTTCTCCTGCCCCATTTCCTCCCTTTTAACCTCAACATGAAGGGCAGGACGGAGAAGGGAAAATGCATGAGCAAACACCTGTTTGCTTCTTAAATAAATTCCAATTGAGAAACAAGAGAGAGGACTGCAGCTTTTACACCTGCCCCTTCCCCTGCCCCACCAGCTCTGCTGAAAGGGACCCCTCTTACCCAAATACCCAAGCTCTGCTGATGCAGTAAATCCCCTCGTGCAGCCGGGGTGAAGGCAGAGTTGCTGCCCATTATTGATGCATCAGAGGATGGAGGTGGTGTTCCTGCTTGGAAGCTGTGCTGTGCATCCCCGGTGCTTCCCGTATCAAGACACAGAACCTGTATCCCTCTTTTTCCCAGTTTTCATGTTCCTACACTGCTCTGGTGCGGTTATTGTGCAGGTGATACGGGAACTCTGATCCCTGCAAAAGCCCAGGGGCAGCAGTGTGGGCAAAGGGACTTTTAGGGAAGGGAGAGGAATGAGAGGTGTGAGTGGGTCTGGGGGTGTCCCAGAGCTCAGCCTGACCCCAGGGAAGAGGGAGGCTCCATGAATGCTCCTCGCTGTAGGTCTCTCCTGCAAGCTTGGAGAAGCACCTGCAGTATATGCTGGGATGTCAGCAGCCTGAGAGTAGGCAGGAACGGCCCTGCTGTGGGACATTTTCCATTCCTGGGTGTTTGGCAGCTGGCTTTAACCACAGAAACCAGCAGCTTCTGCTTTCTTGACTCTTATTGCAAAGCCCTTTGCAGCATTGCACAACTTGGCCTCACATTTCAGCCATCTGGCAGTATTGCTGCATCAAGGACAAATATATAAATGAGGATTTGATGAGGATTTCCTTTCTTTTCCTCTTCCTCTTCCCCCTTCGCTTTCAACTTTGCTTTTTTGCTTTGGGCAAACTTGCTTGCCTGTCTTCACTAGCTATGGGACATAACGGTATGGAATCATGGAATCATTAATGCTGGAAAAGACCTCCAAGGTTATCAAGTCCAACCTTTGATTCAGCACCACCGTGCCCACTGAACCATACCACAAACTGCCACAAGGTACTCCTTTTCCAGTTACACAGATCCAGCAGTATCTTCCCTTGGCACCAAAACACACACTAAGGGTGAGGAGGTGGCGGAATATTTTTATTCAAGAAAATTATCTTCTAGACTGTGTTCCTTAAATATCCAGTCTCTCAAATATAGGCACGCACTGGCAGGATCACCAGAAGTAGTGTGGGATGCAACGGAAGTTGAAGGAAACTGTTCCTAGAAACTAAATGTGTCAAGAACAAGACTCTAAGCAAATGTCAATGAAAGTAAAGAAAGGAATAAAGAAGCCTACATGACTTGTTCTTTGTGAAAACATTGTGCAAATACTGCTGTTGTCATGAGCATGACTTATTGTTGTGTCCTCTGCATAGAAAATTACACAGGTGTCTGCTAGGGCAGATGGGGAGACCTGGCTCCTCCCTCTGCCCGTGTCCAGCTCCCATCTTAAATTTCCACTTCCCACTACCCAGACACTCCTGTGTTGATCGTTTGCAGCCAGTTTTTGGATAGATCTGCTCTGCTCTACCTCTGACCTGCTCCTTTATGCAGAGACAGCTTTGACCAGGCTCCTCAGTGACAAATATCTGGCTCAAAGAGCTCATGGCCCTGTTTTGCTTGAGCTGTTTGTCACCTGTAATACTGTGGGTTTCCATCTCCTCCTTGGCACTGAATGGTCTCACTATCAATTTTTGTGGGCTCTGTCCTCCCTTTCAGATTTGGGGAATATTCATGATGGTGCTGTAAAAGTCACAGAAAAGGAATATAAATGGTTCTCTCTTCTGCACAAATACTAAGCAATACTTCTGTTGTAGCCTCCTGTCTTCTTACCTTTCTAAAGTAATGACAAGTAGCTTTAATACAACTCCTACTCTCCTTACAGGTTTAGCCACTCTATCATTATTAAAAATGTGGCTATTTCAGGTGATTGTCAGTAAATTCTCTTTTGGGTGAGTGGGAATCAGGCTGTACCCAGGAGCTCATGTGTGTCTTTTTGCAAGTGCAGAGCAGATACTGCAGGAAAGGCAGAAATCGGGATAGCAAAAACCATGGAAATCAACGAGTTTAGCCAGGGAATGTGCTGTGTTGTAGCAGTGAGTTGGTTATAGATAAGCTGTCTGAAAATCACAGTCTATTTCTGGTGGGTATGCCATTCCTGGGAAAACAAAAGGCAGCAAAATTTGATTTTCCTCCAAACTGGTCCAAAAGCAAAAGCTTTCAAAATTTTCCATAAGCATACTCCTTTCTGCAAGAAATCTATAAAATTCCATGTCCCCAGTAAGGTTTTACTTTTTTTTTAATCCTGTATTTATTATAAGACCAGGGATCCTCCCTCCTCCCCTTCATTCGGTTTGTTTCTGCAAACCCTTTTTCAATTTAGAGATACACAATAATTGCAGGCCCAGCCTACTCCCAGGGCCACCTTTGGGACCCAGAGGGTGGAAGACCAGGACCGACTTTCTTTTTTTGACAAACAGGATGGAGACTGGAACATGATTCCAAGCTGAGACATTAGAGTTAAGTGTTTGAGAGGCCTTTTTTATCTTGAGGTGGAATTAAAATTTGTTGATGCACCCAGTGCCTTTTAATACAATCAAGAGGCTTAGAGACAGACAAAGTGAGGCTTTTATTTCAACTGTAAAGTGGTTTCTGCCCAAAGAAATTGTGAAAAAATGTTTCTGTAAGAGGACAAAGAGGTTTTCCAGGCAGAAAGTACAAAAGCTGTTTATATGGGCTTCAGCATTTGATCACAAAGCCTAGGGCAGGGATGGAGAGAGCTTGTGACAAAGCATTCTTCCTTGAGGGAAACCAGCAAGAGGGAGTGAACTTCAAGAAGAGATCAGGCAAGA
The DNA here is from genome assembly GCA_013398855.1 of Mohoua ochrocephala. NCBI lineage: Eukaryota > Metazoa > Chordata > Aves > Passeriformes > Acanthizidae > Mohoua > Mohoua ochrocephala. The sequence goes on from VZTA01020565.1 coordinate 47,777, forward strand.
CCAGTTTGACTGGCTTTAAACCCCTCCAAAATGCCACCCCTCTTTGTGAAAAGCCGTTCTACCATCAAGAGGACCCTTTCCAAAGCCACTTTGCAGTGCTGGCTTTGCCACTAACCTTGTGACTCTAACAGCCACAAAATAAATGAGGTGAGAAGTGAATCCTCTCAAAGTCAAAAAACTTTCTCAAATATAATTTCGAGAAATAGTATTTATTTCTATACACCTCTTTGTACATTTTTAAAAAATGAGAGAAAGCAAACGAGTCCAGGAAATTCCCCACTGACTTGCTATTGATTTTATGCAGAAAGAGCTCAGATCCTGCAGCAATGGGCATGCATGCCACTCATAACACATCTGGAAGCTTCTTCTGGAGCTGAAAACCCCAAACTAAGAACAGCCCCTGGCTCCCACATGCTTTTGGGCTGTGTGACTTGCACTGTTTATGGAGAAATGTGCTTGCCTTAGACCCGCACCCTGAATTACAGACAAGGTGAATCTTCTGCTCAGGGAGCTCTGACCTGGTGAGGGATGGATGGCAGTGTGGCTCAGCAGCTGTTTCCTGACCTTGAGGTGAGGCTGGTGCCTTTGCTGATGGAATAGGATGGGATTTTCTTTTTTAGCTTATATTGAGTTTTATATGCCGAGAATTAAACATCTTTTGGGATCCCACTAAAGCCAGTTGTAGCCCTGAGCAAGTGAAGTTCTTACACACAGGTTTATCAAGGTGAATCATACAAACAGTGCCACTCTGGGTGGATTAGAGACACTCCATTCTCCATCACTTTGAAGGCAGAGATTACATCTGACACCCAGAATGGCTGATGCTGTGCCTCACCAACCCTGGGCCCTGGATTAGGGAGACGGGTTTGGCTTTTGTCACCTGTCCTGTGGTCCTTGTGGGCAATTTCAGGTTTGCATGCGTAATGCATAGAGTATTCTAAATTATTGGGAGCTCAGAGTGGTGATCACTCTATAAACATGGGATTTTAAGGGACCTTTAGAGTGGCACCTTCCTGCCACTTCGAGGAAGGGGACACTTGGAGCTTGTGTCTGTGTCAGGTGTCAGGGCTTTGGTCAGAACAAGCCAGAAAGCCCTTTCTGCTCAGGAGCAGTAATTCTCACAGTTCTCAGATGAGGATGTGGACACTTTGGGGGCAGCTACTAGTCTCCAGGCATTTGTGTGAAAGGGCAGTGAGGTTCTTTGCTGGGATTCAGGAGAGCCTGGGAGCGGAAGCTGGGAAGTGTGGGTGTGTGCGATGTCCCCCATGGCTTGTCCGGGCTGAAGAAAACCATCTGTCAGATCAAGTGCTCCCTGCTGGCCTGGTGGGCACTGGAAAGATACAGCAGACAGGACGTATGTGAACACCCATCCTCCATCCTTCCTGTGCATCCTGTTATCAATGGCTTTTTCAGGATCCCACGGCTTTCTCCAAGCATTACTGTTATCCCTGGAGACTCGGTGGGTTTTGTTCTTTGTCAGGGACCGAAGAGGCACAGTCTGTGTTAGAGAGGCACAAAGGCAGATTTTCTGCCATGGGGAAAACTCTGTGGTTTGTCTGTGAGCTGCAGAGGCACATCAGAAACGTGTGACAATCAAAGCTGAAAGTCCAAACAGAGCCATAGTCCTGCCATCACCCATCTCCTTCCCCCTGACAAGGACTTGGGAGGTGAATTGGGAAGGTTTGGTGATCCTTTGTTTCAAGTTTCATGGATGATGAACTCATCTACCACTTAGCACAGCTTTGGGCTTCCTTTTCAGCTTCTTCTCCAAGCAGAGCCCTTCCAGCCCGTGTCTCTCTGTGGGGGCAGCTCGTGGGGGCAGCGGGCTCTGCTCCCCAGCGCTCTCCCCTTGTGTCAAACCCCTGCCCGAATTTTCAATGCGCTGCGGCTGTGCTGCAGGAGAGGGATGGAGGTGACGAGTGCCTGCTGGATAGAATCCCAAATAACTCTCACACGAGAAGGGTGCTGCTGAATTTAAACCAGTCATGGTGGTGGGAAGCCAGAGGTGACTTTACTGGAGGAGATGGAGCATGACAGGAGAGGGGAGAGGTAAAGGGCCAAGACCTAGGGTGAGAGTCGTGCACCCCACTGCTAAAACCACGGCTGGCTCTCAGCCATATGACCAGTTCCTTGCAGGGTGATACAGCTGCACGCTCTGCTGGGCCAAGGGGAAACAGAAAGATCAACTTTAATTATTACAGCCCAAATTACATTATGGAATGAGCTGATCACGTAGCTCGTCCCTATGTCATAGTTGGCATGTGGAGCAAATGCATTCATTTCCAAGGATTATGGGCCAGAAATGCAGCTATTATAAATCCTCTTATCTGTTCCACAAGGCCCGTAAGAAAACCTTTCCTTTTTATCTTGGAAGTGCTGAAATATGTATGCAATGTTACTTGCCCTGCACACCCATAAATATGGCTTTTGCCTATCACGGTGCTTTCATTCAAGACATTATTTCATCCCCCTGGCATGTCATTAACCACGCCACCCCTTCCTTATCAGCCCACTCCTGACAGGGAGGAGCACTCCTGTACTGCTTGTCCCGTTGTTTTCTGATCCATTTGGGTCGGGCACGCGACTCCAGGTTTGGGCTGAGCGTGTGACCCTCTCTGTGAGGAGAGACACAGGGCTTAGGGCTTGCAACCTCCAGAGTCACTGATACACTGGAGAAGTTTACCTGGATCCAAGCCAGGCTAAACCCGTGCCTGATGGGGAGGTGACCATGTTCCTTCCTCTCAGAAGGGTCCTTGGGAGATGGCATGGAGAAGACATTCACAGCACTTACTGGCAGGGAGTCTGTTACTCCATGTAGCTTCTCTCCTAGCTTCCCTTTACTGCCTGAGGCACCTGCATTTCTGACAGATACAGAAATTAATATATTCTTAAAACTAAAAAAGCAGCAAGGTGACACTCTCCCCTTGGATCCACCCGGCAGCTCTTCACTAAGGAATCCTACACTGCCCCATCGAACCTGACCTTGAACACTTCCAGAGATGGAGCACCCACAGCTTCTTTGGGCATCCTGTTTCAGAGCCTCACCACAGTCAAGATCAGTCTGATTAAACTTTACCAGGAGAAAGTGGTGGCCCCATGTAGTAGTGACTTACACTCGTTTGGGTGCTTTGATGCTACATCTTGCAACTATAATTAATGACTCCCTCACCAAAAATTTTGGTGTGCTGCAGTTAAGACTCATGTAATGTAATTCCCTTATCTCAGGTCTCCCCCACATTGTGATCTGTACCTTCCAGGATATCTGGCTTCTATGTCCCCAAAGTCTGCCTGAAATTTCCACTTCCTGAAAAAAGGAGATGGTTTTAGAGACAGAACATTGCTTGTAAAATGAGAACAGAGCACTTATAGCATACCCCACTCATCCATAAGCTCAAACCCAAACTAAACACCTGTGAGGCATCTTGGCAACATTTCGAGAGTCACTGCCTTCAACGTCTGATGAATGCTGTTGTTTTTAAATTTCCATCAAACATGAAGAATTTCCTATTTAGAATTTTCTATCCAAAATTTTCCTATGGGGAAGGTTCAATTTGCAGCAAGTTAATGATGCTGCCATCATGGTGGTGAGGCAGCCATCGGGCAGCTGCTAAGGGACGAAAGATGAGAGGGAGTGAAACGGTGCAGGGCATGCAAAACTCTTGCCCACAGATGGTGTGGCTTCCTCTTGGCATTTACCCTTGTGCTGGACACCATCAGCTTTACTCTCTTACAGGGACTTTCATTGTGCCCAAGAAATGGTGCAGCAGGTAGAACATGGTGTGCTCCAGAGTGGGCACAGCAGTGGAAAGCCAGGGAGATGGCAGAAGCTGGTGGAGCCTTCACCCACCATGTCCCAGTGGCATTGCCTGCTCTTCCTCTCCGTCATTGCTGTTGCCATCTCCCTCCCTCCATTCCCACAATTCCCCCTTTGCTTCTCTCCCCTCTCTGTTCTGCCTCACTAAACTGTTTTTCCTAAATCAATGCAGAACTTAATTCTCATTCATGGTCTTATTTCCCCACCACAAGATTTTAAACAAGCTTCCAAGTGGAAGAGAACATTTGCTCCTTGCCCCCCACACAGTTGCTTTGTGTAGTTTCTGTCAAAACAATGCTGAATAGCAGCAAACTATTCACTGACCCGTCACTCGAGAGGCTGCTGTTGTCAGCAGGTTCTCCATAACCGCCTCATCCATCCTCCCGCTCCACGTGGTGGCTTGGGTGTGTGACAGATTTGCAATCCACACTGCATTTTTAATAAGCCTGTCCTCCCTCTTTGGACGTCAAAGGCACCGTTCTGAAAGTCAATCTCAGCCTCTGACCTCTCTGAGCTTCCCTCTTATATTTAATCTGGAAATACTACTCTGAAAGACGAATATGATCTGCCTGCTTTATGCTCCAGCAGCGCCTCCCTGCCTTGCCAGCGCCTCTGGGGTGTTTTGCCACTGCCAGCACAGAGCCCTCCAGGCTGCCTCGCTCACGCTCCTGGCCATGTCCCCAGGTGCCACCTCAACACATCTTTTAAATACCTCCAGGACTCAGCCACTTCCCTGGGCAGTCTGTTCCACTGCTTGGCAAATCTCGTGGTAAAAAAACTTTTCCTAATATCCAACATGAACCTCCTGTGGTGCAACTCGAGGCCATTTCCTCTTGTCCTATCACTTGTTAGTTGGGAGAAGAGACCAACCCCCACCTGGCTACACCCTCCTGTCGGGGAGTTGTAGAGAGTAAGAAGCCTCCTTTTCTTTAGGCTGATCTCCCTCCCAGCTCCCACTGCTCCTCATCAGACTTGTGCCCCAGACCCTTCCCCAGCTCCGTTGCCCTTTTCTGGACTTGTTCCAGCCCTTCAATGTCTTTCTTGTCATGAGGGCCTCAAAACAGAACCCAGGATTTGAGGTGAGGCCTCACCAGTGCTGAATACAGGGGAAGAATCACTGTCCTGGTCCTGCTGGACGCACTGTTGCTGGTACAGTAGATGGCAGGGCTCATCCGATCTAGCTCAAGACATCTGAGATGGCAAATCAGAAGTTTAGCTGTGAACAGATTTTTCCTCTGAATGCTGAAGACATTCACTTATCAAGGGGCAAAATCTCCAAAAAAAAAAAATAATTCAGCCTTTTGCTTAGTTCTGTGTTTGGCATCAATGGATTTTCAAAGGAATGGAGTTAGTATTTTAATAGGGAGAAGTTGAATAATTCTGGTAAAACTTTCTCTTCTGAAATGGACAGATAAGCTTAATGAACTCAGGTGGAGCATGAGACAGGCAACACTGGGTTCAAGTGTCAAGATTAAATCTTGGATTTAGAGCTGGCTCCAGCCAGCTTTTTCAGTCAAACACTGTGTGGTTTTCTGAGGCTTCACATGGTTTCTGAGCTTCACCTCCTCCATATGTACTACTGGCATTATGGGGAGCTGATGCCTGACACAGGGCTGTTGGGAGCCTTGCTTTAATGCTAGGCATGAGTTACAAGACCGATGAGAGATGTCTTTGATGTAATTCATGTTTCTGTTTGGTATTAGTGCCATTCAAAATTTTCTGTCTCGTTTTGACAAACAGTTTAATGATTTGCATTTTCCCTTTTTTTTCTTTTTGCTTTTTCTGCTTTCTATTGGGAAACGCAACATAAAAGGAAGAAGATGATGAAGAAGAAGAGTCACCACAGAAGCAGCCAGATTTGCCAGTCTTGGAGAATGAGCCCTTATCAGGTATGAGCGATGTTTGGAGCTTGCATCCATTCTGTGGAGCAAATTAAAACCAGTCTTTTCCAGATGGGCCTGAGCTGAGATGATAATGTGCTGACGTTCAGATCATGGCAAATGGAAGGAGAGATATCTGTGGTAACAGGCCTGGAGCTTGTTGCCTGTCTATTACAGCTTGTCCATCGTCTTGGGATTTGTTTCAATTTGTTAACACGGTGGTTCTCTGGGTCAGGCATTTGCAGCCAATGCAATCGAAATTGGCTTTCATCCCCTCCCTTCCAAAAGATAGTGACTATGGGTACGTGCAGTATTTGATCTCTCCCTCAATCCATACACTGCAGAGGCAGGTTCTCACAGCATGAATAAAGAGGAATTTGTCCATATCCCCCTTTAAAGAATTTAATTCCCTTTCTGCTAAGAAGAAACAATGGGCCGTGAAACCTCTCTATAAAGTTTTGGATATGAATCACAACCAGGCTAAAGGTTGTTAACTCCAGTTTGGTAGATCTTGCTGTTAAAATCATTGGCAAGTCCCAAAACATCTGTGAAAAAGGTATCCAGCAGAGTCTTTTTTCTGCCACCCTGAGCCTGTTTTGGTGGGAAGTTCTTGCTCCTCCTACCTTTACCTGCCCAGATTTATTTTTGGGAGCCTTGTGCACCTCTTGCTTCCAGATGTGGTTGGGGAAGTGGACAACAGGTATTTCTTACAAAGAGAAGACTTCAGATTGCTGAGAGAGCATCCATCATCAGTGTTACAATCACTTCTCAGGCCTAGCTGCTGTATCTGCTTCGTAGACTCAAAGTCTGGAGGGATTATACCTTTCTCTTGTGGCTTTCTAGATAAGGCAAAAACAAAGGAGAGGCCAGCACAGCTTTCAGCTGTGTGGGGTTTCCCCCACCTTTCCCTCCCTGACTGGTTTGCTGTGTGCAGAGCAATAAAATGAAACATTCTCTGCAAATCTGTGGTTATAGATTGAAGGGGGGGCCTGTGTTTAATATGGGCCCACCCAGACAGCAAGCTGATGGAAAAGGACCCTGGAAAAAGCTGCCTGGGCATCTATTTAGGGTGTTTAGAGTTTTCTGGGCAAGTGAATTAATTGCTTGGTAATACCCAGTGCTGGGACATGTGCGTGCTGTAACCTGAATTCCCTGTTTATTTATGATAATACAGGCCATGGTGCAAATGGTTGTCACCAGCTGCAGATGCTGAGATTTAGGATGCTGGGAGTGGAGAGGGGAAAACACAGCAACAACTGAGCAGCTGCTGGTCAGGGCAGTGCAGCAGGACAACCCTGCCGAGGGATGGCATTTGAGCTGATAGGCATGTGGAAAAAAAGTAGGGGGGAAAAAAAGACAAACAACAAAACTGTGCCATCTTCCCCACTCGTGTCAGCGCTGAACCAGCCTGGCAGGGACACACGGGGCTCACGTGCAGCGTCTGTGCCACGTCCTGACGGCAGCGTCGTGAGGATGCAGCAGTGAAGTGAAACATTTGTACCCACGTAGCTTTTACCCTTCATCAGTTGCAATCAGTCACAAGGTTGCTTTTATTTTTCGTGGCAGAGAAATGAAAGTGAACCTCCTGGCTCTGGCATTTTCAGGCAAATGAGTGAGCAGAGATGCTCTGAGAAGCAAATAGCTCTGTGACTGGTGTTTCAAGAGTCAAGTGGGAATCAATATTGAGCCCTCTGAACCACAATTTATCTAAACTCCACCAAAGAGAGAACATGAGCAAGGCTTATGTAATTTTCCAAGCAGATGAATAACAAATATTTTCCATGTAAAGTCTGAAAAGCTCAGACATAATTTTGTTATTGTTTTTTAACATTGCTCACAGGAATGTGTCTTTTTTAAAAATAAAAACCCACATATTTTCCTGACTAAAAACCAGAATGGTGCCAACAGAAAGGCAAGTTTGTGAAGAAAAAAAAACAAACAACAAAAGGATTGCTTTTAATAAATCATAAAATAATACAATAAACTGACAGAATGGTTTGGATTGGACGGGACCTTTCAGACTATCTAGCCCAACCCTCCTGCCGTGGACAGGGACACCTCTCACTAGATCAGGTTGCTCAAAGTCCCATCCAACCTGGCCTTGAACACTGACAAGGATGAATATCTGAACAAAACTCAGTTCAGGACCAGCAAGATGCCAAGAGGAACTGGGAGGAGAGACAAAAGTTCTGGGAACCACTTTGGTATCCAACTTCTGAGTGCATCTGTCTGTAGATGACTCTGCAACATAGAACAGCCTTTCCCAATCCAGACCTCTGTGAGGCTGGACATGGAAGCTGGCAGGAGCTGTGCTGGGTGGCTGGGAAGCTGTTTTGCATGGTGAGGCTGAGGGGGTTTTCTCCTCGGCGCCTCCTTAGGCCTCCCTCTGGCTGGGCACTAGATTGGTATCCTCCTCTTCTGCGATTGCCCATGGCCTGCTACTGCACAAAGGGGTTAACTCTGACCACAGGCAGCACCCATGTGTTGCTGAGGACCTTCCTGGTGAGCTCCTAGGTTCCAACAAGCTGCAAAGAGTGGAAGAAGGAGCAGCACCCCTGGCAGAGCCAGGAGGAAGAGGTGAGGGTTTGGCTGCCTGGAGAGTGAAAGAGTAGGCGAAGCTCGGCCACAAATTCCTCATCTTAGTGTCTGCTAACCTTGCTGCAGGAAGCCAGCTCCACCTTCACTCTCTGGGCTAGAGCAGGCTCGTGCTCCTCCTCATGCTCTTTGGTGATGGGTCCCTCCTTAGCTCTGGGCCATTGCTGAAACATCTGTGGCACAGGGATCCCTGCTAATGGCTTCAGTGTGAGCCCTGTGCCATGCAAAGAGCAAGTTTTGCCAGCCTTCTCACCACCGCTTTGCAACTGCAACCTCGCCAGCCCCATCATCCATCTCCCCTCCCAGCACAGACACCACGAGCAATGCTGGCCTGGGCTGTGAGTTCCACAGGGACACAGCATCCAGGGAAAGGTCAGCTCCACAGACCAGCCAAAAACCACCCATCCCTCCTCCACAAACTTTGAAAGCAAAGCCAAAGTAGGAAACCAAGGGAAACGAAGGAAAAACAACGTTCTGGCTCCTTGCTAAAGAAAACCCTCAGGGTGGCTCCTCTCTTCTTGCTGCTGTGGTGTGGTTACAGCTGCACCACAAGCCAACTGGCCACCATCCAAGCAAAGCAGAAAGCACATTTCTGAGCAGAAATCAGGGGCTTTGCAGGTAACCGGCAAGTGGATGTAGCTGCAGTAATTTATTAAGGGCACTGACTGGATGTGCTGCTCATCTGCTTCTGCATGAGGGAAGATGATTAAATCTTCTAGTGATAAAGAATATGGAAATGCCAGCTCTGGGTGGTGAGCTGCCCAGTGGGACATGGGTGAGTGTTCATTCCTTCACCCTTCCAGGCCAGCCTGTGCTGTCGGTGACACTAAAGCAAACATCTGCACTGTTGCAAAATGACTTTTTTTTGAAACGCCTTTCTTAACCTAGGGCAGACTTCCTTCAATTCTGGCAGGATCAAGCCACAGGTATTTTTAACCAGAGCTGAAGCAACTGCATTTTTGCTCAGCTGCAAAACAGACAGAGCTCTCCGAGTTCAGCAGGTCTCTCCTCTGCCCATGGCTCTCTGCTGCTCACAGGGCTTCTCCAGTAAGCCACAACTTCCTTCTCCAGCTACCAGAGAATGAAATATTTTGTCATCTGGAACTTTTCTGAGACAGCAGCTAACATGATAAAAGCCTAAACTGACCAAGATGTTTCTATCCTTGGCAAAAACGCTGCTTGAGCAGAAGCGGAGCCACAGGTTAAAAAGTGGCAAATGAAGCAGGTTCTAAGAAAGTATTTTGCTGAAGGAACCCACTGGTTACTTCAGGAAAAAGTGGAGTTCGACCTCTGATTTGGGTCTTGCCAACCAGAAAGTACCCCATGATCTAGATTAACCTTCTTTCCACCTCCCTCAAGCACACTGCAGTTTTCTTTGGATGAGTGACTGGCGGTCAAGCCAGCCATGACCTTGCAGCAGGAGTGTGAGTCTGTGGCAGAACGATCTGGGTTCTGTTTCCATCCCTGTTCCACGGCTCCTATTGCAGGGTTCATGTGTGATCCCCTCTGCAATGCCATGTATATCCAGGACGCTGAAAATCCCGGGCAGTGCTGGAAATGAAAGAGAAGAAAGGGCCCAAGATGAGTGGGTGTTTTATTACATGGAGCTCCCTCAACGTGGCTTACTCTCCGGTGACAAAAATTCTCTTCTTGCTCAGAGCATCTGCAGCATCACAGATAATCTTCCAAATTATAGTCCCTTTGTTTACATGGAGACAAAAATAAGAACTTCCAAAAAATCCCTTCCTGCAGCACAGGATGCAAATACACAGCACACACCTTGAATACAATTTAAAATAACAGCGCATGGCACATGTGACTTGATCCAAAATACAAATGCCACGTACCATGTCAGGGACCAGAGAGCGGATCCTTTCATGTTTGGTGAACTAGCCCTGACCTGTCTTTCCTGAGACCAGGAGCCTTTGTCACAGCCCATCTGAAGGGGAGCAGACAGAGGCAGGGGGTTCCCTGGCAGCTCCCCCAGGTGCCAGGGAGCTGGGGGTGTCCCTCTGCAGGGTTCCTTCCCTGCCCTTGGTCACTGACATGGAGAAAGTGCAGGGCCTGCAGCACCAGCCAGCTCAGGAACAAACTGCTTTGGGTATTGCTTTCCAAAAAGCAGATGGTTTGCAGTTTCCCTTTTGGTGTGGCTGATAGGCAAGCAGATGTCGGGGGATTTATCTGTGTTTCTGGAAATGGCCAAGTGGACTTGGGAATCTGGGGGGATTTCTGGTATTTCCTACTTTCAATCAGACTAAATATACTTAAGGATGACCTTTATCTTGATATCTTACCCCTACCTCTCCTAATCCTGATGTGAAAAACAAAGCAAAGAGATTCCTGGAAATGTGAGGCTGAAAAAAAAAAAAAAGGTGCCGGTCCTTCTCTTTTTCCATCTCTGGAAAGGGAATGTTGTCATTAAGGGGTTTGGCAGTTCAGCCTGGTTATTATTTTATTCCATATAAATCCAGAGTTCTTTCATTGTGCTCAGTGAAACTTTCCTCACCTCCTGCTTTTTTTTTATAGAAAATGTAAATCACTTCTATTTAAACTACTTTTGGACCACCACAGATCCCTAGCCATCAAAAACTTCTTACTGCAGAAATTAATGCTCTCAGTTAAAATATCAGTATCCTTGAAACAGAGTCAGCAAAACTTCTGACTATTTAAAGCTTTTGCTTTTAATCATAAAAGTTGTTTCCCAAAGCAAATTCCAGGAGAACAATCTGTTGTCAGCACTGCTTTTAGGGAGCACTGAACCTCTGGCAGACCTGCTAGACAGAAATCCTCTTCTGGAAGCTTCTCCAAGGAGTTTTCCTCCAGTCTTTTGTATCCCACTGATTCTTCCTCTCCAGAATTAGGTCTTCCTCTGTGCTCAGTGGGAGTTCAGCCACTTTGGCACTACAGACTTGGTCCAGGTTTTTATTTGTCACTTGGGATCCTCCAGCAGCTCCAAGCTAACAGTTCTTAGAAAAAGACTTCAGAAAAGAAAAATAATTGTACATTTTTGTACTAAAAATATTGCATGCCATGCCATATTTCAGGAAAGTCTGTGTGCAAGGATCCAGATGAAATCTTCATGTCTGCTTGTGTAAGGAGGGACATTCCCTCTCCTGCCCTCCTGGAGAGTAGGACTTAGGGCATATTCTTTGTGTAGTGCAGCCTCTAGCAGACAGGCCTTTCAGTGAAGAAATTATTCCTAATATCCAACCTAAACCTCTTATTTCTACTTCTTATAGTCTCTTTTAACTCAAGGCAATGAAGTACTGTATATGGAGGAGGTAAATGGAGGCTCATATAAGGTTCAAATTCTTTAAATTCTTCAGTCTTGAGACCCTTTTGTTTATTGGGAGATACAGAGCTTGTATGGGGCTAGTTAGTGTAGGAGAGATATAAAAAAGACCAAATTTAAGGGGGTTTAAACTATTACCACTTCTAGAAGGGAAATATAATCTTCATAGCTGAAAGGATAGGATATGCTTCTCTGCTCTTGAAGTCACTGGTTTCAGACTTATTTGGATGCTGGGCACTCATTTTAGCTGGACTTCAGGTCAGGCCCAGTGTAGTGATCCTCGTGTTGTTTCTATCCCTTTGGATGTCACACTCTCTGCAGCTAAACTCCTCCTGATGAGTCAGTTTTGCATCTAGGTTGGATCTGTCCCTAATTCTCTCCTCTTACAATCCCAACCAGCCTCTCAAACTGAGTGCATAAGAAGCAGAAAACCTCAGCAGAGCAGGTATGGAGCAGGACCCCAGTCCCAATTGGGGCTTTAGGGTGCTGCTGGAAAGCAAATTTCAGTAACAGGGAGCTGTTTGCACACAGTGTAAGGATTTGGCAGCTCCTCTTACCCAAGTCAGTAGAAAAACCCCACCATTATCTCCCAATCTTTGAGCGTTGCTCTGCACATTTAGTGGTGCTGTGTTTACTAGTCAGCACTGGTTTTATTTGTGAAAGGGGAGCTGCAAACAAAGGTCCAGCTCCTGTCTCCAGGAGCGGGGGAGGCTGGATTTCCTGTGGGGAGGAAGCTGGGCAGGTGGTGAAAACTTTGTGGAAAGATTTGTTTTGCCAGCTGTGGTGTGGTGGGATACATCCCGAGCACCCCACACCTATGGCTCCTGCTGCTTGTCATGCAGCAAGAATAAAACCTCAAGTCCCTTGGGGTTTGTTCAGACTGGAAACTGCACCCTTAGAGCCAAAAAGATCAGCAGAGTGTTTCCTGCCTCCAGCCTGCAGATAGTGGGACGTCAGTGAGCAGCAGCACATCTCCAAGGGCCAGGAGGAGACAGGGAAAGCCACAGAGCAGTTACACAGAGCCAAGTATTGCTGGAAACTACAACGAGCTGGAGACTGTGTAATATCTGTGATGTAAGGGCTGACAAGAGCAGAGAGAGATTAAGTTCTATTCTTTCTGCTACAGACAGTACAAAAGCACCCACACTCCTGAGCACCTACACCCTCCTGGTTGTAGGACCAGTTATTTACCCCAGAAGGGATGAAAGCTCCTGGTGCTCTGGGGTCAGAGCAGGCAGGACACCTGCAGGCAGGGCTACTGCCCACAGGACAGGTTGAATAGCACTGCAAAAATTTCACATTCCCTCCTCCTCCCAACCTCCTGTCCTATTTCAGTGTGGAGAGTGGGAGGGTACAAGACTGGTGCCAAGAGATACCTGAAGATCCTCCAACAGCACGGAGGGAGGAGTAAATAAAGAAGGAGATGAATTTAGGTGCTTGGTTTTCCAGCTCATGCAATGAAAAATTATGGTTTTCCTCAACTGGTTGCTGGAGAATGAGCTCTCCTTCCCCAGAGCTGGAACTGCATGAAGCCTCCCAGTCCCGGGCCACGCCTGGAGCAGGGTAAATGATGTGCTCTGTAAAATATGGTCAGGTTTCTGTATCAGATTGGCTAAATATGCTTCTGAGACAGCAGGGTCTTCTCCACGCTAGACTTTGCTGATGTGTTTAAAACAGCTCCTACGCTTCAGAAAATGCAGATTCCTGCTCTCTCTGAGGCCCCTCGGATCCGTCTGCTCAGGCTGGCAGAGCCCAAGCGCAAGAAGCAACAAGCTGCAGGACCATCTGGCTCCAAAACACCGGTGCCAGGCAAAGCACGGCCCAATGCAAAGGAGCAAGAGCTGGGGCCATCCACCCAGGGCGGTCTGTGCCCACCATGTCCCATCAGGGCCACGCAAAGTGTCCCCAAAGCATGCCTACACCTGCTTCCCACGGGAAAAACAATGTGTGCCATGAGCCTGAGGCTGAGGAGGGACAAGTCATCTGCCCTGTGCACCTCTTCAGTACTCAGCACTGGTGCAGGGGTAGATTTGGGCCCGGCCGCCTGTAGGGAGTCTCAAGAGGAACAAATTTGGACATTTTTGTTTTCAGTGTGAGTAGTACTCACTGTGGCACGTCAAACAGATCATGGCTCTGATTTCCGTAGGAGTACTCCTACACCTGGTAACAAGGTGAACATCCCAGGTGACTGGAAGGGAAGAACCAGGGATGTGAGTAGGATCAAGGATTAGAAGAACAACCTGGGGACCTGGGTTCAGGTTTTGTTCCGCCACAGTCCCTCTGTATGAACCAAGAGGAATCACTGTCCCTGGAGGATTTAAAAGACATGTGGATGTGGCACCTGGGGACATGGTGTAATGGTGGACTTGACAGTGCTGGCTTAAGGGTTGGAGTTGATGATCTTAAGGGTCTTTTCCAACCTAAACAAATCGATAATTCTATGATTATTGTCCAATTTATGTCTCACTGACCCAGTGTTAATGGAAAACAATGCCATTTTCCATGCTAACCAGGGATGTGGAGGAGGAAAGACGTGTGCAAGACTGCAGAGGGCTGAGCTGTTGCAGAGGAGCACAGGGAACAGCCAGTGCAAGGAAGCTGAGGGTGTACAATACATCCGGACCAGTGGCAATTTATCTGGTGCTTTCTTACGTTTCCACTCGGCTTCCTCTCCCACCCCAACCCAGCTGCCCACCCTCTCACTGAATATCTGATTTCCCAGCTGGTAATCCTCACCCCATCCACATCCCTGCTGAATGTGGTCTAGACAGTCTAATTGTACATAATCCTAGAGCTGTATCAACGCCCCACGCTAAACCCTGCAGTTCTGTGCACGCCGGGGATTCATTTGCACTCGTATCTGCTGAGCATTCAGAGCACGTCTCATTAAGGAGAACGTTGGGGATTAAAAGGTCGGGGTGAGGTGAAGACGAAGGCACATCCTTCCCAGCGTGGGATAAACAACACCGCCTCCGACCCATTTTTCCTTATGACGTGGCAAATGTTGAAGGGAGTCACGATGTTATCGCAGAGCACCTCGTTCTGTCCTTGCTCTGCTACTGCTCTTTGCATCCCTCGCTCTTCTCCTTGCACAGCCTCCCCCGTGACCCAGCAGGGGTACCTGGGCACATCTGAGAAGGGCACAACTCTCTGCACCCTCTGCCTGCTCGCAGAGGAATCCACTGTGTTCTTCCTGGGTACAATTCAGTGTTGCCTTCTCGTTTCTGCTGCAGGACCTGGAAATCTCTTAAAATTACAACCTCTTTCCCCTTTTGTCTCCCTTCCCTTGCTAATGAGGGAGTCAGCCTCAGCAGGGCCCCCTGTAAGCAACGCTGTGAGACCCAAGCTGAAGAGCTGACCTCTGAAATGATACCCTGGCCTCTGTTGAACCACATAAGGTGCTCTGGGAGATTCTGGGAAAGGCTGTTGCACTGTGAAGTCCTGGCTGGTGTTTTTGCTTAACACAAGCTATTCTCTATCAGTCTCAAGGGCTCATCAGCGTGCGAGCTTCAAGTTTTGGAAGGTGTGAAAATGAGCTGGATGAAATCAGGAAGGGAACTTATCTGGCTTTGCAGTAGAGACAGGGGCCAGATGCTGAGAGGTTACTGGGAAAAGAGATGACAAGTTTTTTTACGACAAGTGTTTATCTTCAGTTGCTCATAAACATTCTTTGCCAGGAGAGGATGGGTGGGGAAGAACAACATCTTTTTCTATGCTTTGAAGCCTTAGAAATAGAGACACATTCTTGCAATGGCAAACACCCTTGCAAGTTCCAACAGCCACATGGCCCAAGGAAGCACTGGAGCAAGTGGGAGAGTTCCTTGGCACATCATGTTGTGGTGTCACACTGGCTGCCAGGATCCTGAAGCACTTAAAGACTAAAGGGGCAGTTCATGGGAGTCAGGGGGAAAGGGCAGAGAGGGGACAACCTTGCCTTGGGGCTGGGCTCTTTGGGGTGCGACAGGGAAGGCGTTGGAGTCAGGCGATGGACTTTTAGGGCCCTGTTCATAGCAGGAAATACTCAAATGTGGCTCCTCCGACAGAGACAACATCCTGAAGGAGATTTATGAAGCAGAGAGAAGTGGGCAATAAGGGGGCTCTTGGTAGAACTGATCTGCAGCTCAGTGTGAAAGGACGGCCAGGGCATACCCGTGAAGGAGCCAGCTCCTCACACTGACATGCACAGCTATCAAAACACTCCTGGTGAGGCCAGGTTCCATTGTTTTTCCTTCCCTTCACTGACTTCTTTTTTGCCCTTTCCTTTTTTCTTTACTATACCCAAAGTAAACACTCTCTCTGCTCAGACTGCCACCCTGACACAGCAAGTCAGGCTGGGTTTAACAGCAATCCATGTTTCCAAAGCTCCACCAGATGAAGTGTGAAGGACTTCCAGCCCTGCTCGCAGGCTGACTCCCAGAGGGGTCAGCGGCTGGTGCAGGGAGCAATGTGTTTCCTGCCCTGCAGCAGCAAACGAGAGGTGGATGGAGGAAACAGATGTGGAAAATCCACCTCCCCCCTGCAGCCTGTCTCTCAGAAGCTGCAAAAAGCAGATTTGGGCTCTTTTTCAGTGTGGTGGTAATGACTGCTTAGTTTTGCTAATGGAAAAGGGCTGCTGATTCTGGCACTGGGGTTATCATGTTGCCACGCAAACACGCAAGGCAGGAGGAAAACAGATTTTGTTTTTGTCTCTTGCTATTTTTCTTACCATTAGTCAGGTAAAAACTTCACAGGGCACCTTGGTGGGTTTCTTAGACGCAGCCAATAACAACACTCTTCTCTTGGACCACTGACTGCAGGGTGTGTGATGACTCTGGTCATCTCCCAGCTCCTTGCAATGACAGCTGAAAGGCTGCAAGTCAGGTTCAGCCATCCCAAGTGAGCAGAGGCAAGTTTTAACTCCAGCAGAGGTGAGCGTTCCTTAGAGTTTGCATTGTCAACAGCTCATCTCCTTGCAAGGGAATAAATACACCACCTTCAGATGCAGCAGTTGCCAAAAGCCTGGGAACATAAACCCTGAAACACTCATTGGGGTTTTCTCTGAAAATAGAATTTGACTGGACTAAACTATTTTGCACAGAAAATTCCTTAAAGACGGGGACTGCAATGGGCTCTGCTCTGAGCAGAGGTTTGCTGATGCCCAGTAAATATTACCTTGTATGTTATAACTGATGCACATGCAAATTCTCTCATTCTAATTGGAATTTCTAGCTGAGAAAGCCACGATGGAGATTCCTGCAGTTATTAGTTATACACCTTATTTAGTCTTGGATTGCATTGAATCAGGAAGAGAAGTCTGATGAGGGTTTGGAAGGGGGTTTATTCATCAAAATATTCCATAGAGAATAATCCCATGAGTGATATGGTGAATCTCTCGGTTCAATAGATGTGTGTGGTCCCAAAATACTCACGCAGCTCTTATTTTTGGTGAATTTCCCAAAGAAATCCCTGCTAGCTGAAGCCAACTCCCCCAAACACCTGGGAACCCAGCAGGCTCCCAGTGCATCCCTGGTGCATCTGCCTTCCTCTTCTCTTTGGAAGAGAATGGATGTGGCCACAGACGAGAGAAGTTTTATAAGCCAAACACGGAGCCAGCGGAGCTGGGACTGCTGCCTGGCTCAGCCATCAATCAAATAAATAATCACTAAATGAAGAAAGCACTGCTGTTGCTGTCAGAACCAGAGGAATTTTTATCTTCAGTTTCACAGGAAACTGGATGGGCCCCTTAATCTTCCATACTTAGGGAGGGGCAGGAGTGGGAAAATACAACTTTTGCTAAGGAAAAAAAATTATGCAGATAATGTGCAGTGTTTTTGTCAGGCTTTTAATTGCTGCTGCCAAGGAAATGTATACTCTTGGGTCAGGGATAGTGTAATGACAAAACACAAACAGCTTGATTCATGTTTGTAGAGAGACAGAGCCAAATTCATCCCTGGTGCAACTGGGCCAAAATGCAGAGATGGATTTGGCTCGTTATCTAGCTAGCAGTTCTGTGTTAACATGTTCTCCCAAGCTATTTTACAAACACACCTAATTTATTAAAAGGGAAAGTTTAGGAAATGTTTTTTTCATGATTTACTGCTACTTGCCTGCCAGTTGTTCGAGCAAGACTCCACCAGTCTGTTCCTCTTTGCATTTTTATTTGCTAAAGAAATAGCATATAAATAAATAAATAAATTTGCTCTGGCTTTGGGATTTCGAATCTGCCTCAGCAAGCCTTTAAATCAACAGCAGTAATCCCTTCACCCTTGATTATCACTTATTCCTATGTCTTTTTTTACAAGACAACATTTCTAAAACAATCAGCAATTATTAAATTCCCATTTGCAGTATCACACTGACTGCGCAATACTTTTACCACCAATCTGCTGCCTAAATTATCGCCGTAGATCATGCTCACAATTTTAAAGCAAGGGGTTGGGATTAAAATACCTTTAAAGGTCTCTTGTGCTTGAAGTGTTTCCTCAGTCTCAGCTCACTCATATCCTCATCCTGCACAGTGAAGATTAATGGGAGCTTTGCCATAGTGTGGGATCACCTACATCAGTCTGGGCCGTGACCGTGGAATAAGCTCCAGGTGCTGGCCCTGCACAGGACCCTCTTTGCCTTCAACAGAGTCCTGAGCACGATTCAGCCCTTGTTTGTGATTTCAGTGCCTCAGTGATGCCTCCCTGCTGGGTGTCAGCACTCAGTGCCTCTTCCTTTGTTACACCAAGTGGGAAAATGGGAGCACCTTGCTTGTGAAGACAGGGGGTTTGGGAATGCTCGGTTTTCGGATCAGGGCAGGTGCATGCCCAGCTACGTTAAAGAGCTCAGATCTCTGTGTACCTCCCCGGGTTTACACGCAGCTCTTCCTCCCCTAGCAGAGTTTGCAACAGATTTTTCCAGCAAAGCAAAGCTGACATTGGTTCTTCCTGAATTTCCAGCTGCACTGGAGAGAAAAGCTGGGCTTCAAAACCAAAATGTATTTTCAGAGGAAATACATTCTCCAAGAGACCCCTGATGTAAATGTCATGAAGAAAATGGAAATGTTCCAAGGTTTATAATACAAAACTGAAAATTATATGATTCTAATCCATCACTTTTTGATTTCTGGGGTTTGCAAAAAGCCCCAAAGATGCCTGTAGAGGGAACCTCCGGTTAGCTGTTACCAGACAGGATTCTTGCGACTCAGTGATGCTGAGTATTGATACGGAAACTGTCAGGGTGGCTAAATCTTCTTCTAAAATGCCAAAGAGGAAGCAAGCTGGGGAAGAACAGAGGGAGGGGTATGAACAGATCTTTGATAAGGAGAGCTTTTAGCTGTGGAAGGAACTTGCAGTGCAGTTAGGGGAGAGCTTGGATGCTATCTTTAGGAGCCAGGAAGCAGGAAAGATTAATCTTAATCTTCCAAAAGGCCTTGCTACCCCAGCAGAAAATGACAGACGCTGTTGGAAACTCGACATTCTTCACTCTAATTGTCACCAAAAATGTCCACAATGTTCTTGTGAAAGTTGCAACTGGAAGCAAAACTAAAAAAAAACCTATAAAATTAATCAACATATAAAAAAATAAGCTGAAGACTCTAAGAAGTTCATCTGCCCCATATTTTATGTGATAGATGCCTGAGTAGCACAGAACCTGATGGAAAATCCTGGAAGATGGGTGCAATTCCCCACCAGCACACTGCAGAATTGCAGCACAGCTGATGTTTTACACAGTTTAAGAAATCAGAATGTCATAGAATCCTAGAATCATAGAACACCAGGTTGGAAAAGTCCTCAAAGATCATCTCATCCAACCTCTCTTGGCAAAAGCATGGTCTAGATGGCCCAGGGGCCTTTCCAGTTTAATCTTATAAGTGTTAATGTTGAGGAATCCACCGCTTCACTGGGGAGATGATTTCAATGGCTGATTGTTTTCATTATGAAAAGTTTTCCTCTTGTGTCCAATTGGAATCTCCCCAGGAGTAACTTGTACCCATTACCCCTCATCTTTTCTATGTGACTCCTTGTAAAAAAGGAGTCTCCATCTTCTTTGTAGCCACCCTTTAAATACTGGAACATGGTGAGAAGGTCTTCCCTAAGCCTTCTTCTCTCAAGGCTGAACAAACGCAGCTCTCTCAGCCTTTCCTCATATGACAGGCTTCCCAGTCCCTAGATCATCTCTGTGGCCTTTCTCTGCACCCTCTCTAGCCTGACCATACCTCTTTTTGATGTGGGGACCAAAACAGAGCACAGAATTCCAGGTGTGGCCTGACAAGTGCTGAGTAGAGTGGGATGATGACTTTTTCCTCTCTGCTGGTGATGCCCTTGTTGATGCAGCCCAGCATCCCATTCTTTCTTTGCTGCAGCAGCACAGAGCTCACTCATCCCAAGCTTGTTGCCCACCAGGACCCCAGGCCCCTTCCCACACAGCTGCTCCCCAGCTGGGCTGGTCCCAGCCTGTGCTGCTCTCCCGGATTGTGTTTTCCCAGGTTCAAGACCTTACACTTGTCCTTGCTGAACTTCACAAGGTTCTTGTTAGGACACCCTTCCAGCCCATCCAGGTCTTCCTGCAGGGTGGTTCTCCCTTCCAAAGTGTCCAATTCCCCACTCAGTTTGGTGTCATTGGCAAATTTGATCAGGGTACACTCAATCCCATCATCCAGGTCAGGGGTTTGTTGCTAATCTGTCCTTTGCAAATGTCTGGTGTTATTTTTTTGCCTGTATAACTCTAATGTTGTGTATTTTTAACCTACTGTTTACTGCTATCTGTTGCATAGGAATGCTGGAAAAGCTCAGGTTTAAATAATCTGGAATGCCCTGGAGAGGTCTTATTTTGTTGGCTTTGTTTTCAGTTTCAAGTAGCTGTTACATTTTGTAGACATGTAAAACCACATTTAAAAAAAAATAAAAACTCCAAGATCAAATTAGGCTGGTCCTGGGCAAACTTAACAAAGTTTGTCTATTTCCTGTCAGACACACAGACTGTTCTGCTCAGGAATTCATGCCTTTCAGTCCACATTTAATTCCATTTGCTGCCTGATTTCTATTTATAATGCACAAAGCAATATTATTTGCCAGTAACACTTTAAACAATGCCAGCAATATACTGCAACATGAGCAGCACGGGAAAGAGGAGAAGGCTTCCCTAAATAAGATACCCGACTAAATTTCTGTCTTGTTTGAATGTTCAGGGAAGAACAGGAATGAACTACAGGTGTTCAAGGTTCACATTGGAGCCTGACAATTCTGTGTTAATAAGGGGCTGGGGAATAAAGGCTCTGTTAACCTTGTGGTGGCCAGAGGGGGAGGTCCCTTCAGAAGGGGCCTTGTTTTCCTCAGGTTTTGTCGTTCTTATGATGCGTGACTTTCTTCATTCTGTGTACACATTCCAAACAAACTTCCATTGCAAGCTAAGCATAGAGCTAAATCACAGGCACAAACCAAATCACTGAACCTGATGCTTCTTTTCCCTCCCTCCATCCCCCTGACATCTCCATCCATTATCGTACCTCTGTGCACGTGTCTTCGCCAGATCTTTTCAGAGCCACTCATTTTCTTCTCACGGTTTTCCTTTCCTTTTGGAGCATGTCACTCTATCTGCTTTCATGTTTCCTCTCACTGTCTGAGCATCCAAACCGTTGTCGAGTGTCTCACTGGGTTGCACAGATAAAAGCAAAGTTCTTGAGCCCTTGAGCTTATGACTGAATGTCTGTGTCTTCAGGTGATCTCACCTCAAGCAGATCCTTCAAACACATCGATTCTTTCCCCGTGGGGAGCTCAGTTTCAGGTGTGGTGGTCAGCAGTCCAAGATGAACAAAAAGTGGAACAGTTGAATCTCTGATGTTGGTCTTGAGTGTATCATTCTGTCAATTAAACTACACTACAGCCCGCACAACCACCTAAATACCATGTAGGAGGTGCAGTATGGCCAAACAGCAGGTACAAATCAAAGGAAGTAGAGAGTCCACCACATTGTTTTGTTGAGTTATGGGATGTTTGGGCTGCCAGCAGTTCACATGAGTTCATTAATGAAAAAATTCATAAAAATCACTGAAATGACTGAAGGCTGCTAAAACATAAAGACACCATCTGTGGCTCAGCACATCCCATATGTTGTTGAGGACTGGGAAACCACTATAGTTTTATTCTGTCCCTACATACCTTCACTGCTGGGCCTTGTGGAAGACATAATATAGAAAATAACCATAATGAGACCGGTCTCATCTTTTAATGACACTTAAATGACAACTAAACACAAACTTCATTAAACAAAACCAATTCACGCTCCACATCCTCAGAAACGTGAGGCTAAACCGGTAGCATCTTACACAGGACGAGCGTCCGTCTCTGGCTGTGCTGCTTCCTCAGGTTTGCTGTTCCATAAAGTCACAGTAATTCGGAGCAGAGGCAGTCCAAAGCAATCAGCTCCTAGCCAGGAAATCCCCCCAATGTCAAGAGCATAAATCTCCCAGCCCACGCAGAGCTTTGCATTCCTGCAGCACATGGGGCCCATTAACGCCCCTCACATCCCTCAGGAAAGGCAGTGCTGGAGCAACCCTCCTCCAGTGTCCTTCAGCTGCTACGTGAGCTCTGTTTGCCCCTGGTCTCTTTGGGGCTATTTAGGATTTTTTAAGTATTCCAGAAAAAGCCTGAGTGGATCTTCTGCACTGCCCCAGAGCCCGTGCCAGGTGCCGCAGGAGGGGCTGGTAGCTCTCTTACTTGGCTGGCTTGGAGGACAGTCATGGTGCTGAATTCCTGAGCAGTGCCAGCAAACCCTGTAATTTTGCCTCATTATGTTCTAATGAAGCAGAATGAGACAGAGCTTCAATTTAGTGGTGTTCTTTTCCGACAAGGCTGAAAAATGTCATCTGTCACTGAGCAATGAAGCTCAGAGGACTCAGCCAAGTTAAGACTCTTCCTGTTCAGATCAGTTCTTTAGAAGCAAGAGGCTCTTACCACACACACACACACACACACACAAAGGCCCTTCCAAGCTCCTCATGCCTTTCACCAAAGGTTTTCACTGCCATATTTACCAGTAGGTCAGGATTAGTTTGCAGCATCAGGGGAGGAAAGTGCTCTTGTACCTGGTCCTGGATGTGGACTAGAACGTAAGAATCTAAGAGAGGCCATTCATGATGAAGGACCTGCATCAGCAGCTCTGTGACAGACACGTCTCTCTGTCTGCCTTGGCCTCATCTCCAAGCTCAGCTGTGTTGCAGCATGGAAAGGGAAGTAGGAGCCCAGCATAGAGCCGCAGGCAGCCCTTCATATGGCTTCACTACCAGGTTTCCTTCCACCACAGCTGGCCAGGGCTACTTGTTGGAGGCTAGACCAGCTGGTTTCTTCTCACGTGACTACAGTCTTTAAGAGGGAAATGAGTTGTAAAATATGAACACTATTTTCTCACATGGAGAAAAATAATGCCTGTGTGTATGCCCTTACTGGAAAAAAGGGAGCAGATACGGCCCCCAACATACTCGTGGAGCACCTCGACCCATCTGGACTAACTCTGCCTGAATTTCAAAGTTGTTTATAGTTATTAACAGACATCTGAAAAAGAAACAACACCAGTAAAGCTTTTTTTGGCTTTGCCTCAATAAGATGGGATGCATAGGGTGAGGCATCATGTGTTTGGGACTTGAAAAGTTTTATGCCATTTTCAGTCTAAAGGGAGGCCTGACTTTGCTCTGTCTAAATGAAAGCCCAGCTGTGAACCTCAGTCTTACTAAGTCCTGTGAGTGCTGAGGCAGTCAGACAGACTTCTTAAAGCTGAGTGAGACACCTTCAGATGAAGACATTGAGAAGGAGTCATTGGTAGCCTCGCAGGCTGGGCGTGCACAGGGGATGTGAGACCTCAGAGTCAATTAGGCACAGCAGGATTTGACCTTGGCTCCTTCATCTTAAGAAAATGCTCTAAATTCTGAATTCTTCCTATTCTGAGGTAGGACAAGCTGATTATCATGTGGTGTGGATTTTCCCAGGAACGCCATTGTTGTTGAAACTGGTGTGAAAATTCCCACAGAAACCCCTCAGATCAGGTGTATCAGGGTTTTTTTTTCTTTTTTTTTCTAGCAAAAATCCATCTCACTGAAAAATTCCCAGTCTTGTCTAAGCATTATCCTTATAATTTGCACCCATGGATACATAATTGCAGGTGCATTTTGTTTTCCAGAACTGGGCACAAAGGAACCAGTGCCTGCAGTTTTGCTAAGCCCTGTGAGAGGCACAAATTATCCTCCCCTGTAACTGAGGACAGAAAATCACACCCAGAGTAATTTGCAGGCACAAAAGAAGAAAATATTTTCAAAAGGAAGGAAAATGTCAAGGCCCTGTCGCATAGCAGGGATCTGTGTCTGTCAGGTTCAAATGCATATTCAGAGCGTGAAGGGGCACAGAAGAGTGAAAGGAGAAGGCATGGGTGAGAAAGAGAAGTACCTTCAAGCAATTTAAAGCTGTGGCAGGAAAGCAGGAAAGCAAGCTGAGGAGGTAAAAGACACTGTGGAGGGCCATGTGATATTTAATGAACTCCTTGCCCTTGACATCTACTGCTGACCACAGAGATGGGCACAAGGATGTCCTATAGCTGAGCCTACAGAAATTAAATCAGATTTACTGCCTTCTTGAGGTTCCTTCATTCTACTAATAAAAGTAGTAAAATTCTACTAATTCCACCACTTTTAGTTCATGGAACTTACAATGTTGGGAAGCCCAGCTCCTCTGTGACTGGGAAAGAATCTGCAGACTAGTTCAAGCCCATGAGCAGAGATGTGGGATCTGATATGAACTGTTCAAAACCCAGGTGGGCAAATCTATGACAGTGTCATAGAATCATAGAATCATAGAATCATAGAATCATAGAATCATAGAATCATGGAATCATAGAATGGCCTGGGAGGCCTGGTTGCTTCCCTGGTGCTGTCATGTCCCCAGGCAGAGCATCCTTGGCAGCAGTGCTGCAGCTCATGGATCACCCCAAGGAGCAGCTCTTGTGTCGCTGTACTCGTTATAGCACTGAGGGATGCATGGATAACTCTGTCCTTTAACCCACCACCTTTGGGAACAGGCAGACCTCAGTCACGTCCCTGCTCAGCTGCCTTTTCTCCAAACTGCAGTGGAGTTTCAGCCTTTTCTGCCTCTCTTTGTGAGGCAGCTGCTCCATCCCCTTCACTTCAGCTGTCTTCCTCTGCACCTTCTCCAGCTCCACCAGGTCCCCACTCTCTTTGATACACCAAAGCTGAGGCAAATTGTGCTGGGTTTGTCCTGCAGAGCCATCTGACTCACGTGACAAAGTGACACTGTGCAAATTATGAGTCACACAACCCTGGCTGATACAATTTGAAGACCAAGAATTATCTCTAACTCATAACATATTGTATATCAATTATTCCATAATTAATAAATGTTTCCTCATTTGTTTGTTTTAATTTCTGCAATCTGTTCATGAATTGTTTGGGAACATAAATGGTACAAAACCCAGGGAACAAATTGTGCATGGAATTATCTGCTGAACTCCTTTTGCCATGAGTTTCTTGCCCTTGTTTTAGTTAAATTCTCACTCTAATTTCTTGCACATTCCTTGTTTTTAATCACAACCTTATGAGAGTCCCCTGGAAATACCTTGCTTGCCTGTTCCTAACAAAACAGATCAACTTGCAGCTGGGTTTAAGTACAGTTGATGAGAAAAGCATTTCATTGTTTCATCTAACTACCCCCTTCTCCTTGTTTCCTTCCACTGTGAACTGTCTAGTTAGCAGATTATTTCCTACGGCAGAAAAAAGTCATCAGGCCTTTGGTAAGACTCCAGCTCTGCTAGGAAAAGCTGTTGTGCTGATGGACCAAATGCTTCCAGCTCCACCCCTTTCCTCTGTCCTTTCTTGCCATCACCTCAGCACAGTCCCATGATCCCAGGCACCCAAGTGGATCTGCAGCCCCAAGTCCTGTATCCTGTAGTCAGACATAGAGCTGTACCAGGGGATTACAGTATCCAGTAATTTAGGTACTGGCTTACTAAGGAAATTGGCTGGAACTGTTGTGTCAAATATGAAACACGACAATCTCCTAACCCATATGTAAAATTTATTAACGATGGTTGAGATGGGAGAAGATAAACTGATCATGTTCATGCTCTAGAGCCCTGAATGATCTAAAATGTCAGAAGCACTGAAATTTAGTCTAATTCTATAGATCTAAATAGCTCAGGATTGTTTTAATTGGGTTACGTATTTAGTTTAAACGAGCACGAGATGGCTCTAAGTAGTCCCTGAATAATAAGATTAACAAAGGAGATGGATTGAAACCAGAACCAGAACCATTTGTCTAACGTTTCCCCGTCAGGGACTTTTGATTATATCCCCATCATTCCCACTTTGGATTTTGCAGACAAAAATCTGGCATGTGCTGTCATATGCAAACAGGGCTTCAGGTTCAGTGCTCGGACTGGTAAAATCGTGTTTGTATGCAAGATGTGGCAGGTCCTAGGAGGGCTGGTGACACATGCTAAGCTTCAGCTGTCTCTGATCCCTTGATCTCAGCGGTCTCTGAAACGAAATGTGCCACAGGGAAAACTTTTGCCAGCCTTTTTCCATTCACTTAATTGCTAACAAAACGTGTGTCTCCACTTTGGATGCTGTGAGACCAGGACAGTGACATCAGTGGACAAAACCAAGGGGCCATGAGTAAGCACTGCTGAGCTCCCCTCTCCAGAATTCATTCTGTTAACACACACATAAACTAGAATAAAACATTAATTTTCCATTCTGTCTCTTTCTGGGAATGAACACACGGAAAAACACTACTTATCATAGGAGATGAATGAAATATCCCTCCACTGCCATTAAGTCCAGGGAGTACAGACAATGAGAGACACACAGGAGAGGACTTGGTGTTACAGGCAATGGAAATGCCATTTATCCGGGCTTTAATGCATAGGAACCTCCCATAAGGAAGAACAAACAGAATCATCCACATTACAGGGTCTGCCCAGGATCACCAAAAGTCTAACATCAGTTTTTCCAGGAGAATTGGCATGTCCAAAAGAAGATTTTTTTTCTTCAGAAACAGGTTTTTAGACTAAATGGAAATATTTGTTAAAAGTTTTAGGAAGGCATGTGAGTTTTGGTTAATACATGAACAAACCCTGAAAAAATGTTCGATTTTAAACTGAAACAGAATTGTTTTCCAGTTTTTGTTTAAATATTTTGCAAGAAAACCAGAAATTATATCTGAACAGCACCTTTTATCAGATCAGAGTCAGCTTGAGTACTGTATGTGTACCAATAAAGACAAATTTGCAACTCAGTATAACTCTTCTCAGAGGAGTTTATATAAACTCCTGCCAAAACCTACCCTGTAACTACATCCATCCAAGTGGTGCACTTTCCCCTTATGATTTCCACAGCTCAAGGACATTTAGTCTGAGGAAAGACTAAATGCTTTCTGCAGGGCCATGATGGTGAGCGAATACACGGGGAAAACTCCACTCTTCTCTACAGCCAGGATGTTCACTCTCCCACTTCTAGGGCTGTATTTTTGTAAAGATTGATTTCTGATGTTTTCTAACCCCCCCTTTATTTCCGCAGGACATAGAAGTGAATTATTTCACTTCTATGCTTCCAGGAAAAGCCAGCAGGAAGCTCTTTGTTTCCTTTTCTTCCTCCTTTGTGCTAAGGGGATTTATTTAATACAGCTGGGAGGTCAGGCCCCCAGAGGTCTATTTGTACGTAATTCTACAACTGCCTTGCATTATAAAAGAATGCAAATGCAATATGTATTGACTCTATGGGTCACAGTGGCACATCTTGTTTGGGGAAATATTGAAGTTATCTGTAAGTCCAAAAATAAGGGAGTCCACTGAAGTATGATGCATTTACAGGGTGCCTCTGCTTTAGTTAATAGCACAGAAGAAACAGCTGATCAAAACCAGAATACAAATGGCATAAATTTGAGGGAATTAAAAGGAGATAATTCAGATTTAAATCCTTTGATAAAAGGGGCCACAATTTAGCAAGATGAGTCCTGTAGCCATGTAAATGAGAGCAGAGCTTTTTATTGGACCTATTTGTTTCGGTAATTGTTTGTCGTGGGGCAGCCCTACTCACATTTCAGCCTTTCATCTTTCCTTAAAAAACACTCTGTAGCTTTTTTTGAAGTGAAATTAATGTTTTGATGAATCCTGCTAGAAACTAAAGCATGATTACAAAGCCAGAACTGCAACAAAGGATACAGGGAACTTAGGGAGAGGTGAAACCTCACTTTGACTGAACTGGAATTTGGACTATTTTTTCCAGTCAGCCAGGAATTGTGAACCTAACTAAAATTAAGAATCTCTTGCTGATTTTGAGGGGGCTTGGGTTAAACAATACTGCTGAGATCCAACACCAGAGAAGCCTACAGAAGTTTGCCTCCATTGACTGTAGGATAATGTCTCCTATTAGAAGAATCGTAGTACGTGATAGTGATTAACATTTACAAAAAATGTTACTAACCACTGCAGAATGAGAAGAGTGTTGAGCTCTGCAATTTCTTGCCAAAAGATACTTCCAGAATCTCACACGAATTTAAGGGAAGGCTGGACAGGTCCAAGGGAAAAAAGATCAATGGAGGGCTATATCTAGGAATCTTCATCTATGTGTAGAAATTAGTAGAAATCTGCAGTCAGTTCAGGAGGCTGTGGGTGTCTAGAGACTGTGACAGGAGTATCATGTATGTTTGCTCTTTTCTTGTAGTATTCCTTGGGAATTTACTTTTGTAAATGGGTCGTGACAGATTTTTAACCTGAACACTGCAGCCACTCTTACAGACATTTTATGTCTTTATGCTATGATTGATCAGGAGGAAGTGCAAGGAAGGCTCCCAAGAGGATCCTGTGAGGCCTGTCCCAGGACAGGCAGTGCTTCCTTGGGCTGGCAGGTAGGCTGAGGCTGAGGAAGGATGATCTGCGTGTAATCCCACCACGCCCTCGGATGAGCGCTCCTCTTTCTATCGTCTGACATCCCAATCTACCTTGGCACAAATTAATGATCTAGCAAACACCTCACAGAGATGACAGCAGCAATGAGACAGATTGTTGATTTCCCACCAGAGATGTCAAAATTCACTCCGTATTTGGAGCTGGGTGAACAATAAACTTCCCTTATACGAAAGGAAATGCTGTGGAATAAACATAATCCAAGACATTAATGCATAATTAGAATAAGTCATCAATGTTACATTGAGTCAAACTGCCACGTAACCTTGGTGCAGGTTCACAGATTCCAGTAATTTCATTCCTAGATGCACATTTTCCCCTGAATGGAAGAAATCCTTCTGTTTTTTCCCATTTATCCTGGTGAAAATACAAAGCTACAAGGAAAAGTCACCCATCTAATAGTGCTCATAGTTTCTATATTTGCATAAAGCCAACATGCAACATAAGGTTTCTTCCAAAGAAAGAGTGCTCACAAAAGGCCAGGTTCAAGACAGGCCAGAGCTCAGGCAGGACCTGCAAAGCTGGACTTGGGTGCTGTGATGTGCGTGGAAGACCACAGAAAGTGACAGCAGTTGTCTCAGTTACAGGAACTTGGAGCAGGTACTGACCCAACAGGAGCACTGACAGGCTCCTTTACTCACCCTTTATTCAGCATCATAGGATGCCTCCACAAATGAGATGTTTTTGATCGTGGAGTTATAAGATGGACTAACTCATCTCCATCAGCACTGATATGTTGAACTCATCCAGCAATCCAGAACACAATTTATCTGCCTAACACAAAAAAGTGTTAGGATAAGCTTGCCCCTTTTCCATTTGCTCTCTCACATTCATCGATCTCATAAATTAAATGTCTTTCCTGTATTTTGGCATGGCCATGAAGCATCTCCCAAGGGTTTCTGTGGCAGACTGGGGACTCTAAAGTGACTTACCCAATACCTTTCCTAAGGCTGTCACCTGAATTGTCATTCACGTGGTTCTTGCAGTTAGAAATACTTACAAGTAGCTCTACTGTCAGGTAGCACTTTCAAACTGATTTTTAGAACTGATTGTGGTGAAATAACAGCCAACATTAACAGGAGTGGTGATATATTTTTCCTTTGGAAACTACATAAAAATCAGAAGGAGACTGACCTGAAAATGCTTAGCTTCACTCTTGAGAAGTCATGTTTACCTCGTGTAAGAATAGTTTATCTCGTTTCATGTTCACTGGGGAAGCCGCTTCTTGAATTGTACTCTCCAATAATTGAGGAGACGTGCAGGATTAGATCAGGATTTATAATGAGGGGAGAGCAGCCCTGAGGCAGATGCTCTTAAGCAGAGCTATAATTTACTGGCAACCTTATCTAAGATATGGTCAGTCAATAAGAAAGCCTCAGAGGACTTCAGGGTAGCCACAGCGTCAATCAACCTGCTGATTTCTTCATGAGGAATACCAGCTGGTTACTAAGCCACAGGGGGCAGACAATAAAAATGAAGAGTTAGGGACAAAGTAATGATTTATTTCAAGTGGGAAACCAGGAAAAAAGTTTGAAACCTATTTCAGTTAATTGCTTGCTTTGCTGTCATTACCCCATTACTATTTGTAGCAGAATTGGTGACAAGAGACTCTGAAATTCTAAACTGATTAAGCTGAAATGGACCTATTGTGCTCACACTGTGCCTTCACTACCCACTGCTGAAGGCTCTGATACAGCATTTCCCCTGTTTTCTTTCTTGATTGCACACAATGCACTCATACACAGCCCAGCTTCTCAGCCATGGTTGGAAGTGCAGGCTATGGCTCTTCCTTCCCCTGGGATTCTATCCCATTCACTTTGTCTCTTCAGCTTCTTCCCACAGTTCTCCCCATGTGTCTAGAGGACCAAGGCAAGCACTCCCATGATTAATGACTCACTGAGAAAGAATCAGAGAGACTTTGAACTTATTTTAGCACAACTTCCCCAGGAAGAATGACCCCAGAAATCCCAACTGCCTGTAGGACCAGAGATAATCCAGGCAGAATTTCATCGTGTGACTGCCTAAGATGGGCCTGAGCCAGCCAGAGATGCCATGTGCTGACCACAGACCCAGTTCTGGGGTGGACACACATTCCAGTGTGCAACCTGCCTGTTACTGGGACAGTGAGAACCCAGAGTTCTGACTCCTGTTCCCAGAACTGCTACTAGCCCAGTGTGCTGGCTTGGAAGTCTCTGTCAACCCTATCACTTCTCTAAATCATCTGCCATCCTGTGGCTTTTTCCGCTTTTCTAGGAAATTATGGAAAACCAGAGCAGCTTGGCTATATTAAGGATTTCTAGGTGCTCAGCAACTGTTGTGATATAATAAACTGGCTAATCTGCCCATGCAAGGGGATTTGCATACATTCAAAGCTATTTGGGCATGTACCCACCGGTTCTGCACAGCTTGCACAGAGGGTCTGAGATACTGAGCTTGCTCAACTCTCTCTGCTTGGCACAGCATAACCCGTGTTCATGGACTTCTGCACAGGAAATCCCTCATAGAAATATAGAGAACTCAACACCTAGAGATTCAACTTTCTGCTTTAGATATGAAAGGCCAGCAGGTAGGGGTTTTTTCTCTTTTTTAAACTTTATTTTTAGGCATGGTGATCTCTAATTCTCCTATTGACTTCAGCTAGGGTTGGCAGTTGAAATCTTTTTCATTTCTAAATTAGGCATGCCTATATATTCTGGTGATGGGCATGCTGCAAACACCATGGTGATTGATATCTTACAGTACCAGCTACTAGGAGGAAAATGAACTCTATCCAAGCCAAAACCAGGACAAGTTGTGAGGTTCAACCAGCACTTTGAGATCCTGTGATGGAAGGTGCTGTAGAGTCTTGATCCACGTGCACGATCCTCTGCAAGTGTGTGCATGGCCCATTGAAAGTCTCCAGAGTGCAATCATTACTGCACCAAAGACAGAAATAAAGCTACTTGTCCCTTGCAGTCTGCATGTACTTTATGGTTTAGAGCACAGAGAATATCTGCCCATCTTCCCTTTCGTGGAGAAAAGAGCATTTGATTATTTCTTGTAGTGGGAAATGAGATGAGATTGTCTGCTCCCATTGCTGTAGGGCCACCCCGAGTACAGCCTGTCATCCTGGGTAAATAAACCAGCTTGGGAATGGAAAAATTTGCCCAGGCTGCACAACAGTCCAGATGTGTCCTGGCTGGAGGTAGGGACAGACCTCCTCAGAGGCTTTGTCTCATGTTTTTCTGGGTCTCCAGCTATTACAGCTGTATTTTCACAGACTTTCCTGTTTCATCCCTGGGAAGACAGCTGGGCATATCTTTTTAGGCCCAGTTGAAGCAAAATTCCTCGTGATCTCCACAGGAGCAGGAGCAGTTTCCAAGCCTTCATCAGGCTTTGTTGCTTCATCTCATCTAAGAGGCAGGCAGAAATACAGGTTCAGTCTAACGTAACTTGAGGGCTGTGGCAATTTTAGCAATGGCTTAATTAGCTGAATGAGGCTTTCTGTGTCAGACCTCACTCTAGAGAAGTCAAATGGGGAGGAATTCTGGTATCATTCCTTGCAGCAAAGGCTTTGACCCTACAGAGGATGCCAGTGACACGTTGTTGGGTCTGTTAAAATGTTCTGCATTGCAACCCTGAGCCCACCCATACATGTATGTTTGAGGGTCTTATTTCCCCAGAAAAGTGCTATGGAGTGCTAGGCACTGTGTATCTGTATTATGCATAGGATGTGCATCCTTTCCACAGATCCTGTGTCCTTCAGGATCAAAGTGACATGTGGGCTCAGAGATCTTGGTGCCCGCTTCCCTATGCCAGTGCCAGGGGAACAGTTTGCTTTACTAGAATGATGTAAGATCACTATAATGACCCGAGAAGGCAAACAGTGGCACATAAAAATGACAAGATTAAGGGAGAAGGTGGCCAGAAAACCACAACCCAAGCATATCTATAATTTTCTGGCCTAATCTTGTGAGACCTTGAGGTTCTAGAAGCCAGTACCTAATTGTATCTGAAGATGAACCTCGCTTAGTGTCTTCCACCTGCAAGTTCAAACTGTGTCAGCAAGGAAGTCACAGTTGTCTTCTGTTCTACTAGACCAGAACCTGAGGCAAAATGACTTATTTCAGGTTGCCCAGTGAGTCAGCAGTGGAGGCAATATGAGAAGCTGGGTCTTAAGTCCTAGCAGAGGGAGTGCAGAACAGCTCTTCAGAGGCCAGACTACAGGCAGGGATAAAATCAGTCTCCAAAAGAGTGATCAAATGAAACTCTGCTGTTGGAAGGTAAATTAAATCCCCTTTTTTTCCTGCAGCCTGGGGAATGAGCATGTTTTGGATCCAACTGTGTGACATTAATCACAATATGGAATATTTGAGCCAAAGGTCAGCCACAGGGGGCCAACTATTAACATATGGGATTTATCTGTCTACTTCTTCCATAAAGATGCAGCATGCTGGACAATTAAACTTCTGAGTGCCAGCGTGGAGTGTAGTCTGGTTTTTTCCACTGCTCTTTGTGATTCGATCCAGAACCATTTCCTTTCACTGTATGCTCAAGAAGGGGAGGAAGCAAAGGTGGCATCCTGATCTTCATTATTAATACACAGGAAAACTTGGAGGAAATCCCTTTTATGCCCCTGGCTTTGTGTAAAGAAAACCCTGTAAGCTACAAAGTCATATTGTTCAGCTCCTATATATATATTCATACATCTATGTGCATAGCAGATGTTTCTTCAAATACCTAAGTGATGTTTCTGCAGAATTATGGTATGGAAAAACATTCATAGCAACCTGCATTCCAGTTGATTTACTTCTATTAAATTAAAAATCTAGGAAAAAAATTACATTTAAAGTGGCTACAGGGGAATAAAGAAAACCAGAGTCTCCTGTGATTCAAGTCAGTGCTTCCCCACATTGTATGGAATGAAAATCCTGGTGTACAGGCAGCACTCACCTCCTGTTTGCAAAGGGGAGCAGGCAATGGGGAGGCATTTTGCCACTCTGGGTGAAGGCGTTACACAAAGCCAAAAAACTCTGAGGAAGGCATCTAGCTGAAGCTGGTCAGGTGCTGCCTCATACAACCAGCAGAAGCACTTCCCAAGCAATTAATCCAGTTCTAATACAGACATTTAGGGTAGGAGGCACAAATCTCTCTCTGAGGGTACCTACCTCTAACCCAGCCTTCGTGACCTGCTTAGACGAGACGTCTGCTTGCAGACAGCTAAAACTAGGCAAGGGGAATCCCACAGCAGCTGACTCCGCTTGTGTCTGCCCCTGTAAAATACTCCACTTTGTTTCTGCTACAGTAAAATTGTTCTTACTATTATTTAAGGTCATAATGTGGTAACACTCAAAGGCCAGGTATGGTGCGGGTACGGCGTAAAATGCAATTCCCTGCCTCGCAAAGAGGGATTTAAATTAAAGGATGATTTTGCTTTTAATTCTGCAGTTTGACTAAAAAGAAATACAAACACCAACAGGCAATTAAAATACATAATACTGGATTCATGAGACACCAAAATGCCAAAGTACATACTACATATGTCCCGTGACAATCATATGATAGAATGTCTATGCACTTTTGGCTATAATATTAATAAGGAAGGAATTTTTTCATGTTAAGTATTTCCAGTGAATCATTCTGTCTAAAGTGCAGCCAGTTTATTAATTTTGTTTTATTCCAATATGCTGCTTTTCATTTGAAATAAAATGGTAATGTTTTACATTTATATATTGCTTTTCATCTAGAAAGATCCCTGAGGCTTTTTCAAGCGCTTTCTAGAGTTTCAGTACCCACAGTGCTGGGGGGAGAAGGCTTGTCATGAGTAAAGTGCAGTTGTGGACAATTTCTTCATCACATGAACCATGGACCGTAATTTTCCTGTGGTCAAAAGTCAAGAGGCACATACGATGTGCCTTAAAGAAGGAATAGGAATTCCAGGAATCTGAGTGGCTCACAGATGGGAGACAATGCTGACCACTCATGTGCTCCTCTCTCAGGGGCTGCAGCTGAGCTGGACTGACTCATTCCCCTGCCAGGGGTCTGAGGCACCAGGCAGCTGTTGCACCAAAACCAGGCAATGTGATGACTCAAGTTATCCCTTAAATTGCTCGTGAGATGTTTGACTCAGAGCTATCACTTGACCACTGTCTTTGATGAGGCACCGAGTGAGGAATTAAGACAACAGGATAACAGGTTGATCTCAGCCATTGCTGGTCTTCAAGTGTGTCTTTGGTGAGTCCTTTCAGCTTTCTGCCTCTCACAAATCTTCCCCTTTCTCGCTTATGTCCAGCAATATTTTTCACGTCTGGATAGAGCCATGGTAGCTTAGGGGCTGCACAGCGTTACAGTAATTTCACAAAGCACAAGAGAATTCTCTCTGTGTGTGGACTTTGCTAAATCTGCACCTGCCAACGATGCTGCATAACCACACACTTAAACTGAATGTAACTCTGGAACAAAACACCATGAAAAATGCCCATGCTCCTTTGACAAGCCATGGCAAGAGACCCGGAGGTTTTTTGTAATTTTGCTTCAGAAAAGTGTTACATTCCATTTAAAGGTGTGGATTTGCAGGATCTGCTGGGAAGACCATACATATCACAACAAAATATCTGTCTGAGCCGAGGAAGGGTTGGGAAAAACTGATGTAAAGTGTCAGAGCAGGGACAAGTGCCTGTGCAGTGTCTAAGGCAACAGAGATAAAAACTTGATCGGGGCTACTGCAAAATGTCTTTAGAATACAAATGGTTAATGCTTGCATACAGCAATGATATGGAGAGGTCTGTAAGGTCAAGAATGCAAAAGATAGGGAAATCCAGCATCCTGCTGGCCTTGCAGTTAATTTTATTTCGTTGCTGTTCGCAATTTTCTGGCCATAAACTATTTCCCCCTCCCATGCTTCAGATGGACGGTTGCTCACAGACCAGGGAACTAATCAATATTTATACTGCCTCATTCATCCAGGCACATCATTTTACCACGTTTATTTAGAAAAAAAAAAATCAATTTTTATGAGGTTTTTCTCCATACAGCGTCCGTGAGCACCACATAGAGAACAACTATATCTCACAACACTCCTGTAATGGAAAGAGTGCTGGGGAATGAGGCTGCCCATTGCCAGGGCTGACACCATGGACATGGACAACACAAATGGCTGTCCAACTTGGCATGTCACAAGAGACTTTTGGAGCAGCATTGAGTATTTTTTAACATTTCATCTGTTCACAGGACAGCTCCGATTGTCTATGGTGGTGCTTGGCAGCAGGCTTGAATTGAACTAGATGTGACAATGGCCACTGGTGCCCTGGATTTCATCTATTTGCTAGGTTTCACCCCGGCTGCCGTTTATTCCTAGCGGAAGAACAGCTGCACACAAAGACCTGAACAGTCTTTTTTTTTAGTACATACCAGCACTCCAGATTTCAGCCCTGCCTCACAGAAAACGTGTTTCTCCCAACTCACTCGCTGCCCTTCCCATCCTGGGGCAGTGGGTTATTTAGCATAAATTCGCTGGAAATAGCACCATCTACTGAGCACCCAACATTCTTCCTGCTGGGACTTCTGGGGCTGGGGGTTTTGCAGGGGAACGGTCTGTTTTCGCAGCCCAAGGGATGCCGAATGCTCAGCTCCTCAAATTACGGAGCTCCCCAGGTCAGGCTGAAGCTTTCCATCCCTCAGATGACTCAAGCCGCTGTGCTGTGATTCAAGTCATCTGTTTTGAAGAAACGCAAAATAATCCCAGTGATAAATATACAAAAGAAATCTATTTGATCCCAGTGTCTACCTCAGTGTGTAAACACATATTTCGTCCCCAAATGTCTTTCTTTGTTTGGGTTGATTGCCAAAGTCTATCCAAGCTATGCCGTGTCCCACGTTCTCTTTCACGTCCCCATCGTGTAGTGCTCACTCGGAGACAGATTTTGGGTGCACTGAACACGTTTTGGCTGGCTGGCCGCGACCTCTTAGCCTCTGACTTGGATGGGGATCTTAATTCCGACAGAATTAAGTGGGAATATCCACAACGACAGGGCTCCGGGACACGGGAAGGAACCACTCGGGAAAGTTAAAGGCAGGCACAGCTGGGAGATTCTCGTCCATGGAGAAAGAGGTGG
>VZTA01020566.1:0-27623 GCA_013398855.1 Mohoua ochrocephala
TGGGAGTGGGATCCCGCAAAATCAATTGTTTTCACAAATTTTTGGTATATTGGTATTTGACTCAATTTTATTCTCTTGACACATTCCTCTTTTCAGCATCAATAAATGATAAATGCAGCCTGGAAATAATTTCTCTGTTAATTCTTTCTCTCTCTGGAGACAGCACAATGACAGACACAAGAATTATAAACACATTTTCAATTACTAAAGCTTAATGGAATCTTCAACCTGCTTTGCATTTGGATTCGGTCAAGTGAAAAGCCACACCAGTTGTGACAGGAAAGGAGCAGGCACATATAGGAATTGTGATGTGGAATGCTGTGGGGATCAGCTGGAAATCTAATGAGACACCCTACAGACAGATTTGTGGGCCCGATGCGAAATTCTGTGCCTCAGAATCTTCCCTGAAACCCTTCTTCCAACAGGCTTAACTTGTACTAATTAGCTACGGACTCACTGTCCTAGAGCAGGTTGGTTTTAGCTGCAGGGAACAACTGTCAGATTTTTGCATGAATTAGATATGGGAATGGTCTTCATAAGAAGTTGGTGTTCCTTTAAACTAAGGGGAAAAGCTTAACTGTAACTGCCAAGTATTGTTCCTCAAATTCACAAAACTTGGAATCCTGATGTTTGTGAGTGCCTCGGGGGTCACATCAACTCCCTAAACCAATATGTAGCTGTGACTTACAGTGGCTGAATGTTCCAACCTTTCAATTGTAACAAGATTGGCGAGTGTTTCTGTTCAATTTTCAACCCAGTATCTCTGAACATTTCATCCTACAGCCTGGAGAGTGCTCCCGGTTCAGGAACTGCAGGCACAAAGCTTCTCAAGGCCAAGACACCTGCCCTTGTGAAATGCCCCATTACACAAGGGACCTTCTAATGGTGCAGGGGGCCCTGTGGAAGTCAAGACTCGGGGGGGTTTGTGTTTGTGAAATGAAATGAAATATGTCCTAGAAAATAACACTGCTTTGGTGGCATAGGACCAGGAAATGTCTCTCTGGGGAGTTTCCTGCAGCGAAGGGCATGATTTAGGTGGTGAGCTTTTCAGAAGAAAATTTAAAACATTTTTTAAAAAACGAGTTAAGACATGAAAAGTGTCTTAAAGCAGGGCTGTTTGCAACTCTTTGCAAATGAGGAGATGCTTGATTTGTGGCTGGTGTAAAAATAATCTTTTTTTGTAGAAGAGCTCCTTGCTAATCATCTTATTTAGATCGAACAGTACCTTTGAAACTTCTCTTAATATGTAATTATAATGGCTGAAGTAAAGCCTAAAATCAACCTGCAACTGAATCAGGGTGTTAAAGTCTAGCTAAATGTCTTACCACCTTTCATATTATTTCATACAAACTTTCCAAGAGCAATAAAGAGAAAAAACATTCGAAATACAGACTCTCTGTCCATATATTCTACTTAAGAGTAGCCATTTGGTGTAGGGAGCACTGCAGAGCTTTGCCTTATGACAGTCACCAGCAGACAAGGAGAGGTGCAATTTTATAAAGCTTTTATTTATTCTTCTTTTTTTGTTTTTTTAAGTAAAGGAACTGAAAAGCACATAGTTTGACAAAACACAGAAGATTCATGAAATATTCATTCAGTACCAAAGGAAAAGGGGTAAGGGTTGGGAGAAGTTACACAGAAGTGGTTTTTTCCTCTTATTTTTCCCACTGGCAACCTAGATTGGAGAGACAAAAGGGAATATTTTGTAAAATGGCAGCGTACTGGTAGTACTTCAATTTTTTGTGCCCTGTGCAGTGGCAGATGGTAAAACAGTAGGGAAAGCAGAGGTGGTGGTTAAAGGGAAGCTGGATGCTTTTTGGGGATAGAGAAGTTAAGTGGATGGAAGGGTGGGCAGGGAGGGGCAGACAGACTGACAGACAAAGGTATATGTGCATTACTGCTGTTACCTACCTTAATTTAAGCACCAATTCCTAATGTGGCTCTGCTCTGGACTATTAGGGCAGCACCCTAGGAAAAAGAATACAGACAGTTGTGAGAGAGCAACCAAGGAGCAAAGTGGGTTGTGCTTGAGAAGGAATTGCTAGAAACTGAAACTTGTGCCTGAATTATGGTTCAAAGGATAATTCTAATGGTACTTCCTGACCCTAGAGCCCATGTGCCCCTGGATGCTGGGTATCTTTCAATTTTGCCAAAGTAGAAAAGAAACTTTTGGAATGGATTAGAGACAAAATAATTCTTTCCTAAGTCTTCCCAATATAGTTACCTATGCAATACTTTGGATATAAATAAAAAATAATTCAATTAATAAGCAGTTTGAGATATTAGTAATAGTTCTATGCCCTACATTATAATGAGGTTGCTACTGGAAACTGTGATTTATACGTCCTGGCAATGCAATAAAGCTCTAGATAAACTTTTTCTGTGACATGATCAGCCGAACTCTCAATATATCTGTAATTGCTAGGCAGTTCTGAGAATTGATCCAGAGGCACTTTTTACTGGTAATCCCAGAGCTCCGTAAGGATCTGTAGCACAAAAGGAAGTTTATGTATGCTAGAGATAAAGTTTAAATTCTGCACATGGGTATTTTCCAACTGTGGCTTGTAGATATTCGGCTCTTCTGACAAGGCCCTAAAGAACTTCATCTAATCTAGGATTTAGATGTGCTTTGAGCAGGTGGTTTGCCTAAATTACCTCCAGAACAACCTCTCCACGTGAAATTGTTCAGTGACTATAATCTGTGCAGCCAAGATACACATTAAGCTCTGCACATTTATTGTAAGGGCACACAGACAAGTGACCATAGCAGTTTGCAGAACCACTTTCTAGTGCACAGTTTCCAGGTTCCTGTACATGTGGTTTGGGTTTTTTTTGGTTTGGATTTTTTTTGTGTGTGGTTTTTTGTTTTGTTTTTTTAAAAGAAGGAGATAGAAAGTACCTCTTCCCCGAGGCACGCGTCAACATCTGACTGCTTGCAGCACTTATCCATCATGGCAGTGAAACCCCCAGCAATGGTCTTCAGTTGTTCTTCTGTCATCTGGGGCTTGCGCTTGATGAGGTTGACGAGCAATCTGAAAATGAAGCCACAAGACATAATTAATGTTGCCTGCTGTAGTCGGGTTCCCCAGTTCACAAGATACCATTTCCCCAAGGCACAGCTCATTTATGAGGGGTTTTTTGTCATGCCCAGATGAGCCTGTGCCCGTTGGTGACTCCAAGCTCCCGGTCTAACACAACCGTCTGTTTGTTTTGTGTTAACTCAGTTACAGGTGGGGAAAAACTTAGGGAAATGATCTGTATGTTGTCTTAACTAAGTACATCTCAAGACTTGCACTGGCAGTGGACCTACATGAAACTGGTCAGTTAAAAGAGAGTGATTTTATGTGAAAAAAAATTTCCAAACGACATGATGTTATACTCTGACCAGGTCAGTGCAAACACATAGTTCCATCTGGTTTTCTCTGTCACTACTGAAGCCCCGGTCAGCTGACAAAACAGGGTGTTTGTAGCTTCCTTCTGCACCCCCACAAGTGCTACACTTCAAAAGCTTTCCCACAAGGTATTTTTTGGAGCTTACTTCAGCTGCCCTTCTTCGCGCTCAGCAGGAGGAGCACTGCACATTTTCTCATCAAAATTAAACATCATGGGGTCAAATGGTGGAGGCACGTATTTGGCATCTACGCCCATGGCAGTGAAACATGGTCTCCTGTAAGAGTAGAGTTCGTTGCAGCACTGTGAAACCTGGTCATTTATAGGGGTGCTCTCCTGTCTCTTGCACATGTCTTCAATGACGATGCTCAGCTGAAAAGAAAAGGGCAAAGGTGAGTTACATGTTCCCAAAAACACAGGAACTAGGTGATGTTTGTGTTACAAGAGCGTAGCTGGAAGTGGAAGCTGTTGGATCTAACACCTGCTGGGAAATGGCATGTGTTTAAAATTTAAAATAAATAGGTATTCCCAGAGTAAGGCATTTCTTCATCTGCAAACAGTCTGGGCATTGGGCTACAATCAATAGGTTTGAGGGTTTTAAGACACTATTTAGCTTTTCCAAATGCAACCTGCCACAGTCTCAATCATGGAGCTCTGGGCAACCTGGTCCAGCGGAAGGTGTCCCTGCCCATGGCAGGGTGTTGGAACTGGATGATCTTTAAGGTTCCTTCCAACCCAGACCATTCTATGGTTCTATGATTCATGATTCTATGATTCTATGAACTTATTTTTGCTTTCTGAGGGAAAGCAAAGTTCGACTAAAATTTTCATCAGATAGCTATTTAGGCTCTCACATCCATTAAAAAATGAACAGACTTGGAATTCTGTTAGGTAGATGCTTAGCGTGGTGTTTATGAAAAATCACTGTGTTTGCTCTCTCAACAGAATTCGGTATTTTTGTGAAGAGGAAAAATCTCCAAGAGAAGAAGGGAGAAGAATAAATCCATGTACTCACATAGTGCTCAGAACAAGACATGCGTCTCTCCTCAGGAAGACTGCAGCACTTTTTGCCAACGGCCGTCATTTTCTTCCCGATCTCAAGCAAGGTCTCCGTTGATACCTGAGGCATTTTCTTAGTGTAGCGGACCAGAATTCTGACAAAGTCAAATCAAAATGACTGTTAGTAGAGCATTCTTCAAAGGTGAGCACATCTAGCCCACTAAAGGGAAAACAGAAGTGAAGATCAAACCAATCTGCCCAAAGCGGCCAGTGTAATTCATTACACTCCGGAATATTTATCAGGAGTTGCTCACCCTTTAAGGAAGTCTGCCTCGCCATGGGTGTTGAACAGCTCACAGTTTGTCTTCACAACATCCTCAGTTTCCTTGATATGCTTGTTCGCTTCCTCTTGCTGCAAACAAGTACAAATTTATTAGTAATAGTAGAGCAGGACTTGCTGGTAACACTCATACAAATGTAACTTTTAACCTCTTCTAAACCTCATTAACTACAAAATACACATTTTGCAAGGTTGATCACTTCTGTATAGCCAGGATGGTGTAGGCAGGATTTGATTCCCTTGTGGGTCTTAAGTTCTAACAGAAATTTCCTTGAAAAAGGCAGCCGCATTTTTAAAATTTAATTTAAATTAATTACCTGATGGATTTATTTTCTAAACAGTGGGGGTTTATGTTTATTTGTTTAAATCAAGTACATATTTCAAATTATTATCATCCATGAGGGGAACGTCTCTTGGCCAAAGCTTTCAGGGACTCAGCTTACGCTGTGTCTTGTGTGTGACTGAGTTGCAGATCAGACTGAAGCTGAGGGGCCTCTATGTGCTGGCCATGCCCATTCCCACCACAATCCATGTGCAGCCATACTCAGTATAGGCAGTGGAGCTCAGAGAGTAATTGAGCTATTAATTGTCAGCCTCAGGACAAGCAGAAGCACTTTTGAGATACAGAGGCATCAGACAGTTGAGTGAGACTAGTCTGAAATACTGTAATGGGACCAACGAAATTACTCTGTGATCTGAGATAACCCTGTATCCTTGCCATGGGCCATGGACTGCTTCATCTTCCACCAGGACATTAACTTCCCCTGGCATTAGTCTCTCCAAAAGCTTTCTGTCTGCTCTTCTGTGGGAGCTTCTCAACCCAATTCTTTCATGACAGGTACCAATCAAGCATTCTAGTCATCTGCAAACAAAGCTTTGCGCCTACAGCGTTTCCGTAGCACTCGGCAGGGTTGTCAGTCTTGCAGCACTTATCCAGGAGTGTTTCATATCCCTTGGTAACCCTCATAATCAGCTCTGTGGAGAACTCGGGGTGTCTTCGTGAATATTCATAAACAAACCTGAAAGGCACACGAGCAGACAGAGCTCCTGAATAACGTGCTGCTTTCATCAAGCACAGTGCAGTAATAACAAGGACATTTCCTCAGGTGGACAACGAGCTGGGAATGCTGTTGGCACTACTTACTCTGACAGGAATGCGTCATGGTTTGCCTCATAGCTTTTGCACACTTCCTTATCCTGAACGTATTTTTCAACTAGTGAAGGAAGGTTGTCAGGTTTGTCATCAAAATCTGCCTCCATGATGCACTTGGTCCGTTCCACAACTGGCTTCTCGCAGCAAGGCTTGATTTTACTTGAGAAAACATCTTGTTTAGAGCACAAAGAGGACACGACCTCTGACTGCAAAATTAAAACATAGTATCAGACAAGCTATGAAATAATAATTTAAAGACAGATTAATTAATCTGCTCTCTCCACTTCAGACTCTTCCCTTTTCACTCAGGTCACCTATTCACTCAGCACTTTCCTAAAAAAATGCTGTCTTCATACAAAGAGAAATAATTTGGGGCATGAGCACGCCCTGTCTGTGCTGAACACGATGTGCAGGGTGAATGGTTCGCTCCCTGATCCTAGAAACTCGGAGAATACAACCTCTGGAAAGCCAGGGCACATCACTGAGTGCTCTGTCACAAGGATGCCTGACGGATCTTGTCAGTCCTGACAAGATGCCCAGCTCTGATAGAGGACAAAACACGATAAAACCCCAGAGCACTGGAACCAGCTGGCTCAACAAGTGTGCCCAAGTTTCAGTCAGCCAGGCAATATTAAAATCATCTCACTATTGCAGAGGTCTTAATCTGTTCTCCAGCATTCATTGGTACTAGAGGAAAGCTGGATTAATGGCAGTACACTTGACGGGACAGGAGAAAAA
This sequence comes from Mohoua ochrocephala, assembly GCA_013398855.1. Taxonomy (NCBI): domain Eukaryota; kingdom Metazoa; phylum Chordata; class Aves; order Passeriformes; family Acanthizidae; genus Mohoua; species Mohoua ochrocephala. Next base: position 6,621 of record VZTA01020566.1, read on the forward strand.
ACTGCAGCCTTTTTGCCTCTGCTTTCTTTTGCTTTATTTATGATTGAGTTGAAGTAAATAAATACCATCAAACAACCGCCCTGATAAATGTTCTGATTTCAGCCAAACACACTCGCTAGACTGTAAGCAACAGCTCCTTGTCCTCATGATCAGACAGGGCTAGATCCAGAGCTGTGCCGAAACCTACTTCCAGTAACAGTCGGCTGTGCTGATCCTGAGCTTTTCAGTGCTTGAGGAACCTTCCAGCAGTGCTGAGTACAAGTTTAAGTTCCCTGGACTGTGAATGAGTAGCTGCACAAATTACTCTCTTTCTAAACATTTTTCAAATATGTAAACATTGCTTTAAAGTAGTGAGTGAGCTTACCCAGTCATCCACGCATTCCACCATGTCTCCTTCACAGCACTCTTTGTAGACATCCTTCACTTCATGGACCATCTTAACAATTTCTGGGAATGGAGCCTTGGGGTATTTCTGGCTCATACGAGCAAGTTTACTGCGTAGAAAAGGAGAAAAAGACACTTGTTTTAAAGCCCTGTAGGGAACAGAAACCTTGCAAGTCACTAACACATGATACGGTAGATCACAATTGTTTCAAGAAAATGCTCATTCTTCTCATCTAATTTCTGGTGGCTAAAAAAAAAAAAGGGCATCAACATCTGCACCAGTAAAGCCAGAAAGGAACAAGTTTGTGGTTCTTCTGTTCTGCCTGAACTGTAAGAATCACACCCTAGAATTCCCCATCACTCTTGAGCGACTGGAAGGTGCTCCAGATTACTTGGCACAGATAGATATAGTCCTGATTATACTTTTAAATCAAAGCTATGTCTATAAGATAATCCTAGTCAATGTCAGTATATCGGACTGGCCAAAGAACGAAAGCACCTCTCTGTGCCCAGACAGGTGATCCACTCGTTAATTGTAAAAGCTTTTCTTTATCTTACAAACAAATGTTTTCACAACTGTGATTCTGCCAAATCTGACTTTTTGGTTGGCTTAAGGTTCCACCTAGCACCTTACTTTGCTGATGATTGATGTGTCCATCACTGAAAGCTGTAGGCATTGGAATGGGGTACAGCTTTGGCAAAAGTGTGCACTAAACACACCGTAATCTCTGGTATCTGAGTGATGCTCCAACAGTTAATTCTGCATCTTCTGGACTGGTTCCAGAGATGGTTTCATTGCTCTGCAACTCTCACAGCTGAGCTTTTTCCTAGATCTCACTCACAGGTTGACAAGCCTACATTTTATCAAAAAAAGTGACTGGAACTTACCTTGCTTGGAAAGTCCTCTCGCCATACTTTTCGAGGATGCGACATCCGTGCTTCTGCTTCACTCCGATATGCTTGGCTCTCTCCTTGATGACAGCTGCCTGTGGTAACAGGACACACATTGTCACATTAAACTGATTACACCCAATGGATACGATTCATCCTGACCTGTCTCTTCAAGTCCTTCATGCAAAGACTTGCATAGACAGGAAAATTCTGCCTATTTCTCACTCAGTGGCTTAGTGTTCGTCCACAGAGACAAATTTGCTGTACCTTTGCATCCAAGCAAGCACCAATGTCACTCTCCGGGCAACAGCTCTTCAGTGCATTCTCATACTCAGCAGCCAGACCCAGGATTGCCGGGGCATGCAAGAAGGGGTTTCTTCTAGCAACAGTGTAGACGAAACTAGAAGGAAAAGGAAAGTGTAAGTTCCATGTTCCAGTGACAACAGCAAATGGCCTTAAACCTCTTGCAGCCTCTCTAACTTTTTTTCTAGTTTAGAAATGTACTTTAGAAATCTAATTTAGTAATCTACTTTCGAGACATAATGCCTACTGATAGGAAGTGCTCTTATAAATCTCACTCTTCCCAAGGCAGGACTCAGTAACTGTGAGTGAAGGGTGAGCTCCTGATGTTGTCAGCCATCTGGTTTGATGTATATCTGCTTTTTTAAAATGTATTGTCCAATACCTGAAAATTCTGATTTTCAGAGTGCAAAATTCATCTGTGGCCCTTTCACCAAGATTTTATTGCCAATTTTTATTCTTTTTACTGTGATCTTTCTTCAATCTTGCCAATTATACCAAGGGTAATGGAAAGCTGGAGCAAGTAAGTTATTAAATCAATATTGGAAACACTGTGAGTTTTCAGCAGGTTTGGGAAAGAAAAGTCCTCCAAGATTTATAAAATGTGATCCTTAACCCCTGTTTCAAATGCAAAAACCTGCTCTCTCATGAAATGAGAAAATGTGATCAGGATAAGAAAGTAGAAGTGGCTGTTTTCCTTACTTTCCCAGGAGCTGCACCCGGTCGTCCTTGTACTCTTTGCAGATCACATCAGCAGCTGGCCTCTGGTACGGTGGAATGAAGTCTGGCTGGTGAACTTTGAAGGACAGGAAGCAGTGATTTCTTTCGGGATCGGTTTTACCACAGCAGTCAGCCATGGCACCGTACGAGTCGCGGAGCTTGTCAACTTGGCAGATTTCATCCAGGAAAATGGAGGGCTGTAAGGGAGATGCCGAGGCTCAGAATTAATGTTTATAGACAGTGGAATGCATTGTCTATTTATCTGCAAAAGAAAACCCAGGCTGAATAGTAAATACATTTTTACTGAACAAGATTTAGACCATAAATCAAAATAATCTATTGTTTTTCACATAATTTTATAAAGTTTTATTTTATGTAGTCCAGTATCAAAACGGTTCCAATGTTTTACTGAAAAAAAATTAATTATAATTTAAAATACTCTCTGCAAGACAGTGATCTCCTTTTATTTATAATCTGACTAAACTGAATTTTCAGATTAATTGAAGGAGGATTTGGAATTCTACTTGATGAGCAGCTTGAGAAATCTTTAGGGAGAACTAACATCTAGTTGAACCTGTTAGACATCCAGGGATCCTAAATACCTGCAAACTTCTTTTGTTATCTGATTTTAGAGGAATTTTTTCAAACCCTCATAAACTAAGTGCCTTAAATTAGCACACACACCTTTTCAAGTCACCCCAATGTGAAAATCCACACGCTTGGGTCACTTTAATACCTAGAATTAGGCCTGTAGTTTACAGCTGGGGTTTTGTACAAAATGCTAACCTTTATTTTCAGGCAATGCTACCTAAGCTGAATGTGCCAAAGCGTGGTGTTTGATCTCCAATATATGGCTCCATGGGTCATTTAGGCACTTCTTTAAGGCACAGTTTTAGAACCTGACGAAAACGAGTTCTTTGTTTAAGCACTAAAATCTGAGCACTGGCCAGTGACAACAGCCACACCTGAAAGGTTCAGGTATAAGGGCTCCAGGAGGGTGATCCTGGCAGCTGCACAGAGCGAGGAGAAATACAACACTGGAGGATTCACTGCCTACCAGTGGCTTTGAGCACTCGGGAGCATCCTCGTTGGCCACGCACTTATGGGCCAAATCAACAACATCCTTCACCAGCTTAGACAGTCCCTCGTAGGAGCATTTCTGGAGGTACTGGGCAAATGTGATCATGGTCCTGAAACACAAAGCACAGTTTGGAATATGAAAATGAGAAACATATCAGACAATATCTTCAAAGGTGCTTCTGAATTAAACTTGTTCGTTCAAATGGCATGCACAAAGGTTAACCAGAACCTCTGGCACCATGCAGAGCATAGTGCCAGATCCCACATCTGTCTTCTCCTCATCTCCTTCCTGAACATGTTTTTAACCTTCCCAATAACCTTCTTACCTTCCCAAAAAAAGAAGTCTTAAATAATAAATTAGAAACAAACCAGAAAAGACTGTGATTGGAGTTTTCTGTCACTTTTACCAGCAAACTCACAAATGCCATAACCTAAGCTGGATTTGGCTACTGTTACAAATCATGATCTTCAGGCTGCCTTCTCTCAGTACTTATGCATCTGTCAGGGCCCTCTGTCTTTCCCAAAATCAGTTTCAAATGAAAACCGCTGAATTGTCTCAGAAAACCTGTCGCAGGTTTGTTTTTTGAGGTTGGTGATTTGTTTGTGGTTTTTTTCTGGCAATGTCTCGATGCAGCATAATATCTCTTCATTCTAAGGATATCAAACCTGTATTCCTCATGCCTATTTTATTTTCAAAGAAGGAACAGAGGCTTTTTCACAAGGTTTGCAAGGAGTTCTTTTCCCAGAGAGCAAGAAAGTCGTTGTGACATTTGCAGCTCTTAAAATATTTCTAGGTTTTGCCCAGTAACAGTAAGGGGCTAACTCAATGTTTCAGTGAGACACACGCACTCCTTGTGAGCCCATACAGCGTGCCTTACTTTCCCTTTTTGGTACAATATCAAGAGAGACAAAAAAACAATCAGAGGATGGAAACTGAATGTTCACTTACACTGCCTTAAATGTCTCCTCCTTCAGGTCATTGAAGCGATGGGCAATCGGACTCTTGTGGTCTAGGAAGAAAAACAAAGGGAAGAGTGATGCTCACTGCCAACACCGGCTGTGCTGGACCCCAAAAAATGCATTCTGGGCACCATGGGCCAGATTTTCACAAGGGTTCAGCATTCACCCAACTTTTATACTCAAGAGCATAAGAACTCAAACTCTTTCTTGTTCATTTGTCTACAGATACCCAACTCTTGTGTTTGCTTGTCTTTTTGAAGGAACCCAAGCATGTGATCTTTATGATTCTAATACAATATTTACCTCTGTAAGCAGCTACTTAATTCAGATATTCAAAAAAGACTGTTGGGACTTGCTATGCAGGGTTAGCAAATGTGTCCTTTGCATAACCACCACCACTAAACACTGCAAATAAAGCAACGAGGCTGCAGTTTGACTAGAGCAAACATTCTTCTTGTGAACATGAAGTTATTAACTTGTCAAAAGACAACTTCCAAAAGCACAGTGCACCTGCTTTTTCCATGTGGGAGAGGAACAGATCCTGAGCCATTAACATCTGTTCATGCACCACAAAGACATTGCAGAGGGATGGCACCACACTCACTCGCCCAGTTAAGCTACCCTGAGCGTCCTACCCATCTCCCCACTGCCTCTTCATTTAGTTTCCTTTCAAGTCAATCACATTTTTCTGTTCAATATGGATCAGGCTCCCACAAATTGTTTATGAAACTGTATTAAAGACATTAAATTGATAGAACAAAGACTTCCAAGAGAACTAATTAGTCCTTTCTTACCTGCATCTCGTGCAGTTCTTTGCAGATTCCTGGATGTGGCAGAACTCAGGAGAAAAATAAATGAAATTAATGTTAACCACTTCATGGTTTCAGGTTATGGTGTGAGCAAAATTGCTCAAAAATGCTAGGAAGATTGAAGGAAGAGCATTTGCTTATATACCCTTCACTACCCGTGCTTGTAAAATATTAACCCTCGAGCTAGCATTTGTAGATTTCCATTTGGCCTGAAGAAGATTACAAAACTTCAGCTGCCCTTGCCAAAAATTAATTTGATATTAGTTATTTATTCTGTGTTGTTACTCTGGGCCTTTTTGTCCCGAAGAGGTTGAACCTTCCAGCACCAAAAAAAGATAAAGTTTTGCGTAAATTTCCTTATCAAATGACAAACAAGGAGTTCAAGGCATCAGACAAAAAAGTCATCAGGGCTAATTCTATAGCCTTTTTTTTTTGCTAGTATTTGTTCAAAAGCAAAGCATGTTGGTATTGTATAGCAACAACTCACCCAGACAGGACTCAGTCCACTTAAAATTAGAAAATTTTAATTTTAAATCACTTTATTAAGATGAGATGGCTAATCTAGACATCTAGGGCTGATTTGAGCACCTGAACCTGTTCTGGTTTTCTGTGGGTACTGCTGCTCACCAATATCCATAACACAGCCAAACACATGGGTAAACATGTGCAAGAGCTGTCATTTCAGACAATTTCTCATTTGTACTGACATCCTCCCAGGAGTAATCTCTTAATTAAGCATCGCTCTCCTCTCTGAAAAATTTCCTATTGATTAGGCAGTAACTTAGGAGACCAGACACGGGAAGAAATGTGTAGTTTGCACAGAGCCCCAGGACATGGAATAAAATCGAAATTACTTTCCTAGGATACCTTAGGGAGATGCTTCAGAAAATCCCGAACAAGCATAAGGTTGGATCCTTGCTGAATGCAAAGTGATGCCGCTTCCCAGTGGGAAGCTGTGATTTATTTTAATGAATTTATGTCCCCAGTGTCTCGATGTCAACCCCCTCAACTGGAGGTTGTGTGCTGCCTTGCAACTCTTTGCTTTGCGAGCACCCACGTGGTAGAGCTGAGCATGTGGTCTCCAAACACTTCCTTAGGCCTTAAGGTTCCCTTTTCTACTCTGTTTTTCTTCCTCAGGTGGGCAGTTTTGCCCTAACTCCGTATTATTCCTAATGGGAATAGCAAGAACAATTCAATGATCGGTTTTCTGGAAATTTGGTTAAACAAATAAGTACATGTATAATACTTGCTTTTGTTTCTGAGTGTGAGTTTTTAAAGGCATTTGAAATAAAGCCAATGACCATGTCTAAGCTCAAAACATTTGCAGGCAGTTTTCATTCAGGAAAATGCCAAGGCAATGCATCTTGTGTTCCAGAAAGGCTGGTCTGTTCTCCAGGCACAACCACATAAAACTGAGATGAGTTCACAGAGCAGTTTGATACAATGAAATTTCTACTGGCTGCTGCTGTTGAAAAAAATGTTTGCATTTTCCTGAGTCTTCTCCTGATATTTTTGTAAGGTAAAAACCAGCATTCTGTTAGTGATTTAAATGAGCAAGGCTCTGTTTTGGGAATTAAAAGGTTATTTGGATAACTCTTACTGAAGGATGGTGCAGGAAAGCCAGGTTGACAGAAAAGCACTGTTAGAAACGTCATCATGTTAGACATTGGGATTGTTTTCAGGTGGTTGTAGCAAAATCCCACATTTCTGGAGAATGATGGGAATTAGGATGAAAAATCCAGACCTTTCAGACCTGTGCTGCTTTAGCCTAACAAAATCTGAGGAAAGATTTGTTAATTCAGTCTGTAAATATTTTACTGACTATATCCCTCTGTCAGAGAAGATCCATCTCCTTTCAAATCTTAAGAGAGCATTCAGTGGGACAGAAACACATGTTCAGGTTTTTTCTGGATATCCATAAGGTGGTAAAAAACTGTGGTATTGGTGAATGATGTTTTAGAACAGCTCCTGAGATACTCTCAGGCCATACCAAAGAAGTCTCCAGAAAACTACAGCTAAGGGCTGGGAGGGCAAAGCTGAAATTCAGCACAATGAATGCAACGTTGCATCTTGAAAGCTCTCTGGAATTTTCCCTCGTGGCATTGTGCAGTGTTAGCAAGAACACTCGCTCCAGGTCCCCTGGAGTTAATATGTAAGTTTGGAATACAGGGTCCATGTTTATTTCTAGATATCTTCTGTTGTCTGTCCTGTACTTCATGCCAATGGTTCATATAACTGCTGAGAGCTGAACTCCAATGCTCATGTTTGTTTAACTGTATTAAATATTATGCCGAGCTTCCTGTTACTCAATGCTTTCATACCGCGCTGAGTTCACTCCAACAAAGTTGTCCTGGTTTTAGAGAAAGGAATTTATCAATGGCATTTTAAGATGATCCATTTTCACGCTCATTTATGCCTAAAGTTACTGTTGATAACTAGTGATATTCCAGGTGTGGGGAACCAAAGGACAGTAATTCCAAGAGTAATTGACCTGGAAATAAAAAGGATGCATCATTTTAAAATATTTCATCATACCAGCCTGTGCAAAGTGGAAGAGCAGAAACAAAGTGGACCAAGATGTACTAAGATGGCATGAGGCTCTTGAGAAACAAATGTGATATATCATAAGAACAACTGTCAGAGCCTTTTTGGAAAGTAAGTCCTTTTCAAAGTAATTTCTCAAAACCCAAAGAACGTCAAGAAACCCTTTACTTTTGTGGCCCTCAATTTTATTTACTGCTGTTTCTTCTGTTTTTCAAGACCTAAAGTTCTGTTTGTGGGACTGGACCATGAGACACGCACCAAACCTCGAGACATTCCTGTGCCAGCAGCCACAGTGAGTAGCTATTTTTTTAAATAACTGTAATGATCAGTATATTTCTAAATAAATGTCTGTAGCTCTAAATGTCTGTAGCCCTGGACACATGGACAGGTATCAGGCATTACTTTTTTCTCCTGCTCTGGTGCATGATGTTTGCCATTCTTATCACTGATGTTTGGCTCCTGTGCAGAACGAGTCAAACATCTCAGATATAGGGCTTTTGTTTGAACAGAGATGGACTCATTGATATAAAACAAGCAAACATAAAGAGAGAAAGGATTTGATCACTGTGGCAGAACAGGCAGAGACCTGCTCAGGTGTAGCTAACAGCATTCCATGTCAGGTGTGCCTCCTGGGAATATCATCAATGAGTTCTGGTACTTATCTGTTCATCTTCTGGCGTCAGCCGCTCACCTGCAGTGTTAGTGAGTTCTCGACCATTCAAATAAGGATTTTTGAATCAACAAGAATGACTGTTCTTGCTGATCCCGTACATTTGATCCCTAGGGCATTCTACCATCCCTACCCCTTTGTCTCACATGTCCGCAATGTGGTGATGTAGCTGTTTTCCTCATTAATTACCATTTGCCAACATCGTTCTTTGGCAGCAGTTACAAGAACAGCTTTGCTTTGCCTATTAAGCATTCAACTGCTTGAATATATCCAAATATACAGCCTCAGTGCTTTTTGAGGGTATCAGTTCTGGGACTTCTCAGAACCTGTCTCTTTTTTCCACGTCCCTATGACTTTTTTTGCTGCCAGTTCAAATAGGTAATCCGCAAAACAGATGAGTATTGGCTTAATCTATTATCCATTTCTAAGTCCCTCAAAAAAAGCCAGTGTTATCTCTCGGTATGGATGTATCTAAATTTTGTATCTAAATACAAAATAGGTGGGGGAAAGAAATCCCCGAGGTGCAGCATTGCTGTGTTCAGGAAGTCCTCCTCAGGAAGATTTTTTTCTTCAGTGTTTCTTACAATGCCTTTGATAATTGTCTCTGGAACTGAAATCGTTGCGGTGGCGTGATTGACGTTTGGCTCATGATAGGACTGTCGGTGGGGATCTTTCTTCTTCCTCTTACATAAGTCCCGGAGGCCTTTGGAATCCAGTGCATTCACTTGTGCCCTAGAAACTTTTTGGCACTCAGTTTCCAATTTCTATGCTGCTCTGCTGTGCTACCTGATGGCCTTTGGCAGGAGAGAAGAGCCATTTAATGTACTACAGTCAAGAGCCAGAGCTGAAAGCTTTTGTCCGACAAGAGATTGTTAATATTTCTTCCCTAGGCTTGATGTACTTCAGCTTTAGCAATAAAAGAAATATTGCAAACTTTTGAGAAACAGCAGGAAATGTTTGGAGGGTTTTTTTTTTTGTTTTGAATTTCTTTAGGCCATTGATCCATAACCTCCAATATCTATAAAAAACATGGCTACAAACTTTTGTTTTGTAAGTGTAAGCAGGTGTATTTGCTAAAATCAGAAACAAAGTATGTATAAAATGAACTAATGATTCTGGGAGCCACTGGGTTTCTCTCAACTTGAAACACTTTGAGAGTTGAAAAAAATCCTGTATGTCTAGAGGGGCTGTTGGACTTGTGGAAAATTTTTGCCCTTCTGCAGCTGCCCCCCACAATGTTACTGCATCGCTGGCAGTGCTGGCACTCTTATTTTGCCTTATTTTTCATTTCGTTTCATCGTAAACTTATGGTTTTCCATTCTGGCCTAAAAACTGCCAAGCTGATAAATATTTTCTCTTTCATGTCCATCTCCATAGAAACAGGATCTGTGTTACTGCTATAATTGTTCTCTTGTGCTGTTTTTTTCTGTTGGGGCCTTGGGGTTTTTTATGTTGGTTTCTTCCTTGGGAAGATCCTAGTTCATCTCTTTAAGACAACTTGTAAACGTTCAAGCATTAAGGAGATAAAGGGAGTGATTCTTTTCTCAGCCTTTCCTCTATTCCTGAGCAAACAATTCCTTAAGACAAACCCCTCACTACTTTGAAAAAGTAAAAGATAGTCCTGGAGCAAGAATAGCATTTTCCACCTCAAATATCCCCTACTGTCTTTGGAATGTCTTCAGCTGAGAGTCAGGGCCTCAGGTGGCACCTCAGCAGGAGAAGAAAAGTCTGTAGGCCATTTCTAGGTCCTTGTTACGGGAGCAGGCAGGACAAGACAATTTAAAATTTGGCACTGTCATTTACTTGCTGACGTAAAAAGATAATCCACTTCTGCATATTATGCTGCAATTATGAGTTCTGAGGCTCCACGAATGAAATGTGAAGCATCCTGTCCCCACAAGTGAAATCCAAAGGCACGGTGAAATATTTCCACGCTTCTGCCTCAGCCTGTGAAGCAAAGTTCAATTACTCAAATCCAAGCACCTGCACTTTTCTGTTGTAAAAACCAATTGTTTTTCAAGCAGCGTTCCATCAGACCACATTTATTAGGTGAGCTCTGGCTTGTAGCTCCAGGTTCAGTACTTCCTTCAATGTGAATCAGATTCCCAGAGGTATTACCAGGATGTAATTATCTCTTAGAAGAGAACTGGATTTGCAGCAGCAGCAACAAAACACTGTCTTTCTTCAGGTTGCTGTTTTCCTTCCCATGTTCTCCTTTACCTGCATTTGTTACACTATGACACATAATACTGGAAACTGGGATTCCCATTGTTAAGGAAGTGACTAAAAATAATACAAGACTGAGGACACGTTGCTTGGTTTATTTGTTTGTTTTTCTTTAGAGTAGTGCTTGTAAACTCTGATTTTTGAAGGAGACAAATGATTGGGGTTTGAAATTCAATCTCTCTGAATTTGAGGGCCTTCAGGAAGACCTGATTTTAGAAGAAAGGTTCCTCAGTACATTCCCAAAATTTCATCAGAAACCAAAAGCTTAGCAAAGATCTGTATGGTTCTTGTGGTTCTCTTAAATAAGTTATCAAAAGATTGGTCCATACATCAGAGGAACTAAAAAGATCTATCAGGCAGATCTGTGGCTGTGCAAAGCCTGAATAGCTGTGATGTTTGGTTTGTTTTTTTTAATTTGAACACTAAACTGAGAATCCTTCCCAAGTCATGCAAAGAAATATTAACAAACTCTTTGCTCACGAAGCTTTTGCTGTTGTCTTTTGGATCAATTAGGCAGAGGCTACACTCGTGAGGCCATTCCTCTGTGGTGCCCTCCAACCCCATGCTGACAGTCCTTGACATTTGCTTTCTGCCCAAAGGCCTTTTCTGCTCATACCAACAATGCTTCCATACTGCCAGCCAGGCGTACCCACAGCCCACTCACAGGCCTCAAAAACAACTCAGGAAATCCAATTATAACAATTAATGTAGTAGTGCCCTTACCTGGCACTTTGGGTTTAGAGCGAACTTGGGTTTCTGACTTTCCTCCTTGGCTCTGAGTGCAGGAAACACAGAGTGGGTGTCCAGGCACTGGAGCTATTCCCAGTGCAAAGAGGCTTAAGGCTTCCCTTAAAGTCAGTGCAGATCTAGAAAGATTCCTGGCTCCCTGGACTGGGAAATAGGAAGCTGGGCAAATTATGTGTTGAATCAAATTTCTCCCAGTTCCTACTGGCAGAGAGGAGAGCCTAGTGCTAAGTCAAGACTGAGGACACCATTCCTGGTGAGCCCAGGAAGCCTGAAAATGCTGAGAGTCTGATATGAACACAAGTCTCATGGTTTCCGAGGTCCTGCTGCACTGCTGGGCACTGCAGCCTCTTTGCTGTCAGCAAGCAGGAGTTTTGGGATGGATCCTTTGATATCCTGGAATACAAATGTTCTTGCATCACTTGACAGAAATCTCTCAAGTACAGAGCCTGCCCTTCCTGCAGGTTTGTCAGAGCCAATACGGAAGTATAACTGGATTTTATGAAAGTTTATCAGTACTCTGATGTTTCCAGTGAAACATTTTGGATTCAGTTAATTTACCTGCTTTATTGGTGCATTTACCAGGGCTGGGTTAATGGTTGGATTTGATGATCACAAAGGGACCAGACTGGTCAGGCAATTTGCCCCTAGTGAAGCTGTGATGGCTGTCCTGGATCACTTTTCTGTCTTGCACGTGCCTCAGCATTGCTCCCATGAAGATCTGCTCCAAGGTTTTCCCTGGCACAGAGGTAAGGCTCACCGGTCTGTAGTTCCCTGGGTCTTCCTTTCTACCCCTTTTATAAAAAGTTTCCCTTTCTCCAGACACCGGGGACTTCACCTGACGGCTGTGACTTTTCCAATAGGACGGAGAGTGGCTTGGAGACCTCATCAGCCAGTTCCCCCAGGACCCTGGGATCCGTGCCATCAGGCCCCATGGACCTGTGGCTATAGAATGTTCCATGCCATTCCCACTATCCCACTGCCACGAAACAGAAACTCCACTGACATGGGCTCAGGTTATTTCACCTGTCCACCCACAAGAAGAAAACTTCACACTCAAGCTGGTCAGAAAATTGAATCCAGAACAATGTAACATCGGAATTAAAAATTATTGTGTGGAGAAGTTGAAACTGAGACTAGGCTCAGCTCTTTTTTGAGTGATCTCAAGCACACTCGTTTGGGACAATTTGCCAAGGAACTTCTGTGTATTATTTATTTAGTTAGTTTTCAAAGAAAAGCAAGATTATTTCATTTGATTCTTTGTTATCAGCTAGGCAGTCTATCTGCTTCCACTTCTGAAAGGAAAATCAAGTTCTCCCGTGTTTCTTTTAGCATATAAATGCACTTTAGGCTGGGAAAGAACTGATTTAAAGTGAGACAGAGCAGAGACTCCTGTCTCTTGGGCACTGATATTGCTTAAAGAGCTCTTTGGCAACTCACTAAGGTTACCAGGTCCTCTATGCAGGATTTTGAAATATATTCAGCATTGGCCTAATTCTGGTCATGCCAAAGTCAGTGCCAAAACTTGCCTGACTTCACTGGAAAACAAGCTCGATAAAAGGGAGATTATATCTTGGATCTTTCCATGCAGATTTTCAACACTCCGTACAATATTTTGAGGAAGTTATTTCACATCAAATCGCAGAAATGTTTTTAGACTGGTTAGTGGAAGAGTAGGAAATATACCTGCAAAAAGCAGGTCTAGCTCAGGTAATATCCAGATTACTCTAAAACTGATGTTCAAGCCTAATCTTTTCCTAAAAGAGAGCTCTGGCAGGGAAAGCTACGGCGTGTCCTGAATAAACAGGTATCAGCATTCCATAAGAACTAGCCCGATGAAGCATTTTCCAAGCTCTCCGGTGGGAGAAATCTGCCACCTACTGTTAACAAAACTATTTGCACAAAGAGGCCGCGGACCTCGAAACTGAGAAAAATTTAATGTTCCTGTGGGCAAAGAAAGTGACAATCTTAGAGAATTGCCGTAATGATGTGTCTAAAACAGAGATCAGCTCTCACTGGGGTTTGATTAATAATGGAGAGAAAACTCGGCTTGTTGATTAGTAATGGTGTGTGATTTATTTGGTGCTTTTATTGCAAAGTATTTGTGAAATGCTTATGCAAGTGCATTTCTCGAAGAATGTTTTCACTGTCCTTACGTGAGTCTTTTTAAATAAAGGAAACCTATCAGAAATATAGAATGTGAGAAGCTCCTTGATATATGAGCTAATGCTGATAAAGCACCCCAAAAATTCTAGGCAGCTTTTCTGGCTTGTGACAGTCACTATCTAACAAAGAGATGCGCAGGATTTGGAATTAGGGTACGTAAATGTTACATGTAAAGTGCTTTGCTGAATCCAGGTCTAAAACTGACTGAAATTAAGTGGCATTTAAGAGCTTTGGTGAACGTGGTGAGACTGTAGTGATGTGTGAAGATAAGCTTGGAATTTGGGTTCAAACTGAGTTCTGGAATACAATGTTAAGTATTGCAAATTAATATATTGTCTATAATTGAAAATTACACACTTGAGAAAACTGAGCTGAGTCTGTGCATCAGAATTCATGAGTGAGAATAAAAGATCCAGATTTACCTTTCAACACACTCAGGGGCTCACTCACCAGACAGTTACAAGTTTGACATTTGAGATATTTTCTCATTTAAAAATACAAATGAACTCAAAGTCATGAAGGAGAAAATAAGAGAATGACAAGTGACAAAAAGAAAATTCACCCCACCAGCACTTTTTCTCCTTATGGAAAAGGTCACTAATTCAGGGACACGAAGCTATTTGAGGCAGCTCCTAACTTTGTAATTAGCTAGCAATAAAGTCAACGGCATTGTAAACGTCACACACAGACAGAAAATCCTTGTTTAGCCTGCTGGAAATAAGTCACACATAAAAAAAATTACTTTATATTTACTGCCAAATAAAAAAAACAACCTTGGGACATACATATTTAAGAATCAAATGCTTTAGTAAAAATTAATTTCCAAAGCATTGGAAAGAATGAAAATCAGACTAGTTTTAGCTGCTGGTGAGTCGCCTGAGTGAGTTGTTTTAGCTCCACCTACTGAGTCCAACTGAAATAACAGAAGCATTGAGGTCTCCTCTGGTTTTAAAAAACTTTGTCCCAGTGGCCCCCTAAAACAGAGCAGGAACCCACAACCTGCAGCCAATAAGTGAAACAGCACACAGTAAACAAGTGAAGGCAGGTTCTGGTTGAAAAGCAGAGGCTCCACGGGACCTTGGGGGTTAGGGAATTTTAGACCATCAAAAACAATTTTCCTAGCTCTAATTTGAACTCTGCAAAAAATGTTCTTCTTCCACTTTAAGTGCCTTTCTGAGATATCAAAGGCATTTCTTACACTGCCTTCACTGAATCCAAGGTCTGACCGAGTTTTACATGGAGATTCCCACTCCCTTCCTTATCCAGAGATAAAACCACCCTGGGAGGACAAATATTTTCGAGGCACATTCTATATGAGGACAGAAAAAACGTCCTGAGCCTTGTTGTTCTGCATGCCAGCAGAAGGCTGCTTGCACTGAGATCTTCCAAGCTGCTCCAAGAGAAGCGGTTTCAAGGACTAATTTCAGAACTAATCAATTGTTTACTTAAAAAGTGGTTACCATAGAAATTATCATTATGGATTGCCTGAACTCAGGCAAAACACAGAGTGTAAGAAATGTTTAACCTTCTAGCTGACTCCTGTGCAGCCCACAGCTGATGCTGCCTTAAATGTCAGCAATAAAAGAACAACCCAAACAGCAAAACGTTAATTTGACACGTAAACTTTGATATTCAAATACAGGTGATGGGGCTTTGGCTTGAGAGGTCTCATTTACAGTTTTGGATTACAGATCCATTATACGTGAAATACACAAAAAAATTCACTTTATCTTATGATTTGTCTTGTCTTTGTTCTATTTTACCTTCGACTGCACTTGAAGAGAATGAGAAAGAATCCAGAATCTTGTCCAGATGCCCTTTGCCTCTATTTGCCATGGTGTTTTTCAGTTTTATACTCACAAAGGATAATCATTTTGAAAACTTATCAAGCAAATTAGGAGCCTGAAACACACCTTCAGAATCATTTATGCATGTTAAAATGTAAGGCCCACAGAGTACTAAAGTATTGTAGAATTTCAAGTGCTTAAGCCATTTCTTAACTAAGACTCCCAAAGTACTAAATATATTACAGAACAAATGTTTTGTTTTTTAACAGAGCACTTGCAGATTTCTTCACTGAATCAATCAGTAAAAGGTTTTGTTTTCTGGACTTGTTTTTCCTTTCACAATTCTCCCCGTGAGGAAGTGGTCAAAGCTGGCATGATGTTTTAAGAGCAGCTAATAGAACATGCGATATCAGTATCTGAGACGGGACACAAATGATTTACAAGACACTTGAGCAGGATATAATGTGTATTTCCAATGACACTGATCACGGATAAGGACAGCCAAGGGCAAAATCACCTGACTTAACCACACTAAACAGGCAGAGGTCGATCCCAAAGGGGCTTTCAGACTGGAAGGATTTGAGTGTTAACAGTAATGTAGATTTACCTTCTGCTGTAACTCTAAGCACTTCTCCTGGGCTAGAGCTGCTCCTCTTAAATTCTCCATCTGCCTGGATTGTCTTTGCTTTCTTTACTCACAAGGCCACACCACAGGAAACTTGCTGTAATGAAGAAAGAGAGATAGTACAAAAATGTAATTTAAAGCAAATGCCACGGCTACATAAAATATGTTTTTAATCATTCTTTTCCACGTGCTATTTACAGGGATTGAAACTGAGTGGTTTAGACAAGGCTAAAAGTGTGCATCACAGAAAACTGTACTTCTCTGAATGTACAACATTTGTGTTCTTTTCCATCTTTCTCCCTTTGCCTTGGACAGCAGTCACTGCATAATTGCTGAACAACTTCAATCTTATTACTTCTGTTTAAAATAAGTTCTGGTGGTCTAATTTTAGTTTATCTCGCCTCCCATTTCAGATGGGTCTTCCATGCTATGCACCAAGGAGGTCCAGTGAGCCAGTCCCTGTTGTCTGTGTGTTGAAACAATACAATCTGGGGTTCACGGTTCCCCGAATGATACAAACAGAAACATTCCAGCACATACAGAAGCTGCAACAATGGCAAAACTGCACGTACCAAAGAGAACCGAAGCATTCACCAGAGAGAGTGGCAGGATTTGGGGTTTGGATTAATTTTAAAGTTTATTTGGATGATCAGCTTGGTAGCCTCATGCAAGTTGCAGCAGTCCTGAGTTTGGGTTAAAAATTCAAGAAGTTATGAACTTTTTTCAGTCCCTGTATTAATTGCAAACAAAACTCATGCTCCCTCGCTCCCTCCTTCCTGAGCCTGATGTGACACTGCTTCCAGCAGCTATAAATGAAACTGAAAGCAGATCCATGAGAATAATTATACCACAGCAGAGGTTTCAACGCATTGTTTGTCCTGTAGAACTTGTTAAGGAATCTGACACACAGGAGACAGGTCCTGAAAGTATTCACTGAATCCAGACCTCAAGCTTTACCATTACTCCTATGGAGTGCTCAGTGGAATGATCAATAACCTGGAAGAAATTGAATAAATACAGAAGCAGAAGTCACAGATGAAAGAGATAACAAAGGATTATTATTTTTCTCAAGATTTAAGAGGGTGGTGAGGCCCTGGTACAGGTCATCCCCAGAAGCTGTGGCTGCCCCATTCCTGGAAGTGTCCAAGGCCAGCTTGGACAGGGCTTGGAGCGACCTGGGCTAGGGAAACGTGTCCTTGCCCATGGCAGGGAGCCGGAACTGGATGATCTTTAACATCCCTTCCAACCCAAACCAGTCTGTGATTCCATGATTCCATGATTTCCTGCAGCTTTATGCTACCAACAAACCCAAGTGTCCAAAGTAAACCAACTTCACAGACTCACCAAAGGAAAGAAATGTGGTTTTTAGGTATTTCTTCCCTAATTAGAGCCTACACTGACTTTTCAGTGGTATGCAATCCATTCCCTAAGAGCCCTGTGAAGAGGAAACACAGCTATGGGTCATACACCCTTGTGCAAACTGGGACACAAAAAAACCAACCTAATCATTAAAAAAAAAAACCTTGATTCTTTACTCCTTCACTATGTCTTGATGATTATTGTAGTATTTACAAGAATGTTTCAGTTTGGGTTTCTAAAATATAAAGTGATGGAGAAGTTTCACACCTTCCCAAGGCATTCAAACCATCCCAAGATTAGGAGCAGACTTGTGTTAGCAGCTTTTGCCCACGAGGAAAACAAATCTTACAAGTCCCATGGATGTAAAACCGAGTTTCTGTAAAGAAACTAAGTTTGCTGTTGCACTCACAGAATCCCAGAGTCATTTAGGCTGGAAAAGACCTCCAAGACCATCGAGTCCAGCCTGTGACCAATCTCCAGCTTGTCAACCAGACCAAAGCACTGAGTACCCCACCCAGGTGTCTCCTGAACGCCTCCAAGGATGGTAACTCCACCAGTTCCCTGAGCAGTCCCAATGCTTGACAACCCTTTCTGTGAAGAAATTCTTCCTGATTTCCAACCTGAACCTCCCCTGGCACAACTTGAGGCTTGTTTCTTCTCGTTCTATTGCTTGTTACCTGGGAGCAGAGCCTGACCTCTACCTGGCTGCACCCTCCTGTCAGGGAGTTCTAGAGAACATTCCCTGAGCCTCTCTTTCTCCAGGCTGACCCCCCCAGCTCCCTCAGCCGCTCCTCACGATTTACTCTCTAGACCCTTCCCCAGCTCCACTGCCCTTCTTTGGAAGGGCTCCAGCACAAAAGGCTCCAACCAGGGTGGCAGGGAGAGCAGGGATAAACTGGATGCCATGAAATGGAGGAAAAGGACTTGCTCTGCAGTGCAAATGGAGGAGGTGCCACTCTTTGATCAGAACAGAGGTCACCGCCATAAAAGAAACGGAACAAACAGTCTCCGACCGGCCACCCTGCCTGTGCCAGCACAAGGGGGGCTGGAAACTGCTCCATCTGATCCTGGGCTCGGGAATACGACACACAGAGATAAAATATTACCGTTGCTTTCATTAGCAAGAAACTGGACCCTTTCCAAGTCTAACAACCTGAATGGATACTTGGAATAAGGTGCGAACGTACCCAGTATCAGAGGCAGATTGTGATACAATGTAGCTGAGAGTAACCCCAGCTCTGCGGCAGAACCCGCCGAGGCCATTCCCCACCTTCCGCCGTCCTGGGAAGGGACAGACACAGGGCAGCTCACAGCTCAAAAGGTGAAATCCAGCTCTGAAGCACCCTTCCCGGACCCAGGCAGGTGAATGTGGTGCTTTTGGACCACCTGTCTGGCCGCTTGTACAGCCAGAGCGATCGCAGATGTGTTTGGTTTAAAGACAGTCACCTCTCGGATCCAATGATGAAGGTTAGGTCACTTTTCCAGGCTTATCCATTGGAAATGTGACATCCTTGTCACACCACACCACAAATCTCAGGTGGTAGGGCTGAGATTGCCTATATTCACTCACAGTTCTCTCTTCTGCCTCTTGTGATGACAACCAGTAATATGTAACATAAATGCTAAATAACATATATAATATAATATATAATCATAACAAACAACAAATATTTAATCTGTGCTTGCACCCCGATAGAAACCAGTAAAAATCAATGCATTTGCATTAATTTTAATGCAAAAAAAAAAAATTATAAGAGGGCGAAAGTATTATTGTCACTGATCTGCCATCACACATCTCATGCTGGCGTGGTTTGGGATTTCTGTGCAGTCACACCAGGAAGAAGGAGGTAGGTGGCCAGAACATTCAGTTTATTCCTCCTGGATCCCATCAAACCATCGCCTGCAGAGATATTTATAAAGGTATTGTTCAGTTTAGACCTTGCACCTGAAGATTAATCTTCTGAACTAGAAGGCTAAGAGACTGTGCCAGCTATGTCCAGATGACTTGGAAATAATGCAGTTTAGCAGCAGGGCTCTTACAACCAAGGCACTCATTCTATTCAGAGCACACAGAGGCACCTATCAGGATGTTTTGGTGGGATTCCAGCAGCATGAAAATTTGGGGGGAACTTTGCAGACTCCACGATGAGTGCCACTTGAGGATTTTTTTAAAAAAGCAATGTTTAATTTCAGAGGAGCTGCAGACCTGACTGGTGCTCTCCAACGTCAGCCAAACAAGAGAAACACCACCTAAGTAGTCAAATAACAACAATCTCTTTTCATTTCTGTAAAATACAACTGGAACGGGCGTTGTTGTTCTGAAACACCAATTCCAAAACATCCATAGCGTACCAGTGCATAGAGCCATTACGATCTTTACAATCATGCGTTTCTGTGGTTAAAATCATTTTTATTTCCAACAGGTCTAAAAAGTAAAATGGAAAAAGCCCATTTCTCCAATGAGGAAGGCACAATTTTAATATTTAACGTACTTAACTTATATCTATACTTATATTTAACATACATTTAACTTTGGTTACTGCAGGGCTTGGCCTGCCCCGATGGAGGCAACAGTATTAACATCCCAAGTACACTTTGGGGATGAAAATCTGGGTAGGGGGCTGCCCTGAGGGCTGAATCAGGGCACGATGACACATTTAAAGGGTTTCATTAAAGAAATACAGTCGAATTGGCATGGGCATCTTAATGTTTGTAATTTTTAGTGATGTTGCAAGAAAATTGTTGTAAAGCAGGGGTTTGGAGGTTACCTTTGAAGGCAGAGCGCCTGGTGAGAACGAACTATGTGGAAGAACACAGAATCCCAGAAACACTTGGGTTGGAAAAGACCTCCAAAACCACCAACTTCAACCTTTGACTGATCACCACCTTGTCAACTTGACCAGAGCACTGACTGCCATGTCCGGTCGTTCCTTGGACATAACTTTTAACTGGAATTCTGTGCTCTGCGGTTCCACTGACCACCACTTTTAGTGATACTCTACCAATTTTTTTTTTTTGACCCTTTTAGCGTTGCACCACCAATTCCTATTATAAGAGGGGTTTGGAGGTTGCTTTTTAATGCACATTGTCCGCACTGTGAGAGACCATCACTTTAAAGTGGAATTCTGCGGGTTGTGGGGTTGCAACGCGGGCCGTTCCCTCACGGGGGTTTCCCGCCCTCGGCGCGCTCCCTCACGCTCTGAGGGCTCCCTCACGCTGCCCCCACAGACCGCGGGGGCCCGCCGGGCCCTGACGGGGTAACTCGGCACCTCCGTGCCCACGGGAGGCTCTGGGGGAAGGTTCCCGGGAGAAGGTTCCCGAGGGAGGCTAGGCCGGGGTACCCGGTGCCCTTACCGAGGCGGAGCGGGCTGAAGGCTGAGGGTGATGACGCGAGCGGCGGTTCCGGCGCCGGGGCGGTGACCGAGGCGGCGGCGCGGGCGGAAGGAAGGGAAGGAAGCGGAGGGGAGGGGGTGTCTGGCCGCCGCCGCCGCCGCGGTCCCATTGCCGGGAACGGGGAAGGGACGCGAGGGGAGAGCGGGAGCGGGCGGCGTGAGGGGAGAGCGAGAGCGCGCGCGGCGTGAGGGGAGAGCGAGAGCGGCGCGAGCGGCGGCCGCAGGAAGTATCGCGAGAGTTGGCGCGGCGGCGGCGCCGGCGCTAGAGGTGACCGAGGCAGCGGCGGCCGCGGGCGCCTCCTCCTCTTTTTCCTCCTCCTCCTCCTTCTTCTTCTCCTCCTCCTCC
>VZTA01020566.1:27777-44202 GCA_013398855.1 Mohoua ochrocephala
GCCGCGGGGCTGGTGCGGGTGTGCGACCTCCTGCTGAAGAAGAAGGCGGTGCCGGGCAAGGCGAAGCGCGGCGGGCGGGCGGCCCGGCCGGCCAGCAGCAGCGAGAGCGGCGGCGGCGGCAGCTAGAGCAGCAACAACGGCAGCGACGACGAGGAAGAGGAGGAGGAGGAGGAAGACGAGGAGGAGGAGGAGGAGGAAGAGGAGGTCTCCGAGGTACGGCGCGGGGGAGGCCCCGGGGGTTTCCCTGCTGATCCGGTTTCATAATTCCAGCCCGCTCCCGGCTCCCCCCGCCCTCGGCCCTGCGGCAGAGCCGGGAAGGGGCAACACCTCGTGGCGGGGGCACGGCCGATCCCGGCCTCCGGTCACCCCCCGCCTCGGGGAGCGGCCGCCGGTCCCCCCTGCTCGGCGGCGTACGGGGCCAGTGCCCCTCGGTTTTTCCCCAGGGATCGGAGGCTCTGTGGGAGCCGCAGCCAGCGGCCGCCTTCATCCCTGATGTGGCTTTATTCCGAAGGGAAAGGCCCAGGAGCTGCTGCAGGTGCTCTCTGCCCCCGTGCTGTGTGCCATGTGCTTTATCGCGATGGATATGGGAGCCGGGAGAGGGAGAGCCGAGCGGTGGGAATGCTGCTGGCAAGCCCGGGATGAGGCTCCGGAGATAGGCCGGAGTGCTGTCTGCGTGGCTGTAAAGGTGTTGGCGCGCCCAGCGGTGGGAATAGGTCGTCTTGGAGAGAGCGTGCAGCTAAAGCAGGTGAAGGTGCAGCTAAAGCAGGTGAAGGTGCAGCCGTGTGAAGGCTGCCAGAGAGCCCAGGGTGTTGAACTGTTGTGTGATGCTTTCTCCGAACCTGACAGCCGCCCTGATTCCGTGCAGTGCAGAAACAAGCCCAGGGAAGCATTCATGACTCGATTTTGTCTAGTGTTAGGTTTTTCAGGTAGGTGTCGTTGGAAAAGGCTGGTGGGGCTGGGAGCACCTTATTTGCATATGCAGTCGCACAGGGTTGCTTTGCTGAATGGCTTTAATTCTGTAACCTCCCCAGATGAACGTTCACTTCCTCTTTTTCTTTTTTTTTTGAGTGGTGTCCGCAAAAAAAGTCCGCTTGAAGTTTTTTAGCTTTTCTTTGAACTTGCTTTCTAAGTGGTTTGGCTTTCAAGCGATATATCTCCAGTTCGGTTAGAAACTGGGCAGGAAGGAAGAGTCCGATAGGTTCGAGGAAGGGCTGGGTTAGGATGGTGATAGGTTTTTCCACGGTTAAGCAGCGCTCTGCATTTTATTCCTGCTGAAGTTGACCCAAAAGAAGCGTTTTGTCCAGCTGCTTGAGATAAGTTGCACGCAGTGCGCGTGTCTCTACGAGTCAGTACGCTGGGTATTTTGTTTCTGCGGCGTTGATTTTTGGGAAAGTCGGTATCATTGTGCAGGTAGAAGTTTTTGTGGCGTAAGGCTTGCAGGATAACTGATTTGCTGCTGAACCGCGTTGTCCTGCAGTCCTGCAGATGCTTGGAGAGCTCTGTTGAGCAAAGGCCTTTGAGTTTCGCTGCGGCGATGTGCGGTGGAGGGCTGGAGGCCCGTGAGTGGCTTCGATGTATCAGTTGACAAGCCCCGAGATCAGTTGCGTGCGATGGAAACATTCAACAGAATTTGTGTCAAGCCAGACCTGCTGCCGAAGTCAAGGGCGGGTTTTGTTTAGTGATCCACAGCCCTTCTTCCCAATGGCTCCTTGTACCGGGAGCTTTCGGGTGGAACCGCGTGTGCAGCAGGACAGGAAGGGCAGAGGCAGCTGAGGAGGTAGAGGTGGCTGTTGAGGAAATCCCTGGCTGAGGTGAGCCTTTGCCCACACGCTGTGCCTTGCAGAACCACAGGCACCCGTTCCACGTGCTTGGAGACCTGCAGAGAGGAAAAGATGGCAATGGTCATTAAAGATCATGAGGCAGCAGAACACTTCACTTTTTTTTTTCTTTTTTGACAGAGTGACACGTGCTATAGATACTGATACAGGCAGCTTGTGAAGGCATTTTGGGTGTCTGGAAGCTTCCCTGATGGTTTCCTCTTATACTAAGTGAAGACTTTCCCAGGCTGGGTGGTCTGGGATTAAATATTAAGCAGGGCTAAGTAAGCAAGTAATAGTGAGGTGATGAAGTTCAGGATTCACAACAAAACACATGCCACATGTTTCATTTGTAATTGTTCTTGATCGTGCCGGTTGCTTGCAAAAATCTCTTCTAGTCTATCTCCGAGTGACTTCAGGATAAAATGATGCAGCTTGTGGAATATGCACAGCTGAAATCCCAGTTTTTAGGAGCGTGAACATGAGGATGGCCTGATTAATGGAGCAGAGCATCCAACTTGAAAGTCATTCCCAGCAGCTCCTGGGGAGGAAATGTGTTTTGAGTGTTCTCGGTGAAAGGGAGGTTTCCTTGTCTGAAAGGAACCTGATGGTTAGTTTTGGCTTTTAGAAGCTTAAAAAAAAAATCCCACTGTAGAAAGAAAGGGTTTTTTAGTTGTTTGGGGGTTAAATTTTTTTTTTATTTCAGGTTTTCTTGAGTTGTGCCCAGCTCTGCTGGTGGATTGTGGTCTTCTGACCACGGGCAGTCTGGAAGGCACATAAAGTGAAAAACACAAAGAAATGTAAGCTGCTGCTTTTGCTGCGAATGGAAACTACTGTGGGAACGCTGCAGAAGCCGGTGTTCCCTCCCAGCCATTCCCTTCATTATCTCTGTAAACTTAAGACAGTTTGTCTTAGGCTATTTTTTGTCCTTCCCATGCTTAATACATTAAGACTTCTCTAATCTCTGAAGCAAAGTGCTTCTAGATTTGACTGCTAATGAGACGGCTTCTAAAAATCAGGAGTATAGTAGCAACAAGTCCCAAGGAGTTCTGAAGGGAAACCTGGTGCATCCTGAGTCACAAAAACCCCGGGACTAGAAAGATGTTGTTTGGCTTAGTTGTTGCTGACCTGATGGAATGGAATATAGAGTTGTAGTCGGCTGTTTTCATGTCCGTGTCTAAACTCCATCAGATCTCAGTGTGGAAATACAGGCACCGTGGAGAGCTTTGGGAGAAATTTAATGGAAATTTCATACCAGCAGCTCAATGAGCTCCTGTGA
This sequence comes from Mohoua ochrocephala, assembly GCA_013398855.1. Taxonomy (NCBI): domain Eukaryota; kingdom Metazoa; phylum Chordata; class Aves; order Passeriformes; family Acanthizidae; genus Mohoua; species Mohoua ochrocephala. Next base: position 30,874 of record VZTA01020566.1, read on the forward strand.
CTCTCTTAATGGCAACCTCCAAGGCTGATGTTTTAAATTGCAGCAAATTACTGCGAAAACCCAAGATTTTAGGTAGCTGGGTCCGGTGTTGTCTGTAAGTGGTAAATTACCTTTTCCCTAAGAAACAGTTGTTAAAAAATGGCAACTTTTCTCAGTGTACAGGGAGAGGAATCTTAAGGTATGAGAAAAATGACAGCAGGAGTTCCATAGCAGGGGAGGTCAGCTCGCAAGTTCCTTGGAAGTGTTCTGGAACGTACAAATTTTGTTCAACACTTCACTTCACAGTGAAGTAGTGTAAAAAAACGAGCAGGTCCTCATAGCAAGTTGCTGCTTGGAAACCTGATGTCCAGAGTGCATCAGGGCTTCTCTTATTTAACACTGAAAGGTTCAGTTGTGTAACAAAAATTGTTTCCAAGCTTATTTCGAGTCTTTGAACTTGGAGGATGTTTGCTGCTGGCAGGGAAATTTATAATTGCCTTTTATATCCACCTTAAGAGTTAGTGAGTTACATTTTGTCCATGAATCTTTGTCCATGATCCGAGGTGTAGATCCATATCGGATTTGTGTGTGTTTATTACCTTTTCTGTTCCTGGTTTCTTACGTGCTGTGCAAATTAGCCTTCCAGAACAGAATCCTCAGTAAACCATACCTGAAAGCGCTGCCCTCTGCAGAGGATGCTTTTTGAGATGTTTTGGCTGGTTTTTTGAGCATTCTCGGTTTTGCTTGGGCCTCCTGTAAGTAAAAGTTCATTTTTGTTTTTTCAGCTGCAATTGAGTTAGTAATTGAACTGAGCTAGTAAGATGGAGTAAGTAGAACAACAAAACACCACCAGTCCTCTAAAATTTCTTCGTGCAGAAGAAGCTTCTCTGAATTCCTTGGATTCAGATTGAAGGTGTTAGTCAGAAAACTTGGGCGTCCTGGTGTGGTTTCAAGCGCATCGCAGGCACACGGCCGTAACGTTTAAATTGGAAAAGACTTGAAGAGCCTAAGTGTTCAAACGAGCTGACTCGAAACACAGAATTTATTTTATAAATATTTTTCTTTTTTTTTTAACCCTAACAGTCTTCGTTAGAACCCCGGAATAAGGCCTTTGGGTTCTGCAGGGCCAGTGTGTCTGGCTTGACCACCGTGTGATGCGTTCACTTCACTGCCATTGCTTTCATGTCCCTGGGTCCTCACAGATGTGACTGAACGTGCAACCACTTGGGCCCTGTCCTTGTGAGTGTGTGACACCCCGAGGTGCAGTTCAGGCTCAGATTCTGCTGCATCCTTTATGTTCTAATTAGTTTTTTTTTCTATTTCAGTTGTGTTTTGCCTGTACCACTCTGTTTCTTCCATTCAAAAGAGGAAATAAGAGAGAAATACCTTAGGATGGTTCTCAAAAATCCCTGAAATCTGGGGAAAGCTCAGGGCTGATCCCAGGGCTGTTGGTCGGGGAATCCCACAACAAGGTTTCACATGAGTGAAATCTGCTGTAGTTGACCCCAGGAAGCATTAGCCAAAACTGTTTAACATCCCTTCCTTACTGTTCCTAGACTAGGTTCCAGCAAAATCAGTTTGGTTAGACCTAATGCATATATTTTTTTTAGATTCTTAAATACTACTATATTTTTTGTGTGCTTTATTTAATTCAAGCAATCAGCGAACATCTGGGTTGAAAAAGAAACCCCCCAGCATAAAGTGACCACCACAGAAGGTGGAGTTCCATATTGGCGGCACCATGTGAATTTGTTTACTTCCTTAGATATTTCTTCAGGAAATGTCCTTATAAACATAATTCCCATGTGCAGGCTGGAGCCAAACACCCCACATTTTAAGCCAGTAATTCAGTTCTGTAAAGAGAATGGTTTCTCTGGAAGAGATTTAGCTGAGAGAATTTCCTCATCTGTCAAGGTTGAAGGCAAATAGGATTATGTGTGTTTGTTTTTTTCCCTCTATCTGTGTTTTAAACCCAAAACTGTTGGTGCTTATTTAGGATATAGCTGATTTGCAATTGGATTTAGGAATTGAAAAATCAATGCTGCAGATCCAAGATAAGTAAGAAGCCTTTGTTTTGGGGGTTAAGGGAACAAGCCCTTTTAACTTGGTGTTAAATTAAAATTGCCTAAATTTACTATTAGTGTCTTCAGGCCGTCTGAGCGAATCCACGGCTGCCTTGGTAGACATCAGGTGTTTTTTTCTGAAATGCTGTGCTTCTGGATTCTTGCTGGTGTGGCTTTGGAGGTGACTCAACTGAAATGACATCCTGAAGATGTGCTGTGTCCGTAGAGCTTCTTCATCTATATGGGATTCTTTTGTCATGTCCATAACTTTTGATCTGTTGAGAAAGAGAACAGTTGGTGAGGAAGGACTGATGCCAGCAAATGCTTTGGGTAAGGTCATTTAGCTGATGTGTGCTTAGGGAAAAAGTCTTCCTTAGCGTGAGGTTACCTTTACCAGTGAGTATCAGCACGTCTTGGTGTTAGTGTGGGAATTCTGGTGCCCTCCATCCACTCATTGTGCAGTGTCCACGGGAATTCTGGAAAAAAAAAAATCCATTGTTGGCCAATGAAGGGCAGCATTTCCTCTCTGTTTCCACTAAGCAGTGCTTTGTGTTAATCGGCACCGGGAGAGGTTATCTCAGTGTTCCAGATGTTTTCCAGCCAGGTTATCCCCCATATGCCATCCTCCTAAGCTCATGACTCTGCGAAGGGCTGAAACCATGTGGAGGTGTTACTTAACTGTTGTGTCACCTTGTTTTCACGTGAGGTAATAGTCGTGCACCAGGCTAAAAATCAGCCACAAAGCTAAGTGTGCCTTAAATACATCCTGGGTTGTGCTTGTAGTATTTTCTTTTAGGCTGGATGTTGTCAGTGGGATGATTTTGTTGGCCTTACCCAAAGCAGTTTTTGACAAATTCACATTACTGGTGTTTGATGTACACGAGTTATTCCTCTCCTGTATTTTACCTGCATCCTCAAATTCCAGGAGTATAATGGTGTATTCTAGGAAATGAGCTGAAGTAAACCTTGATTTTATGTTTTTCCCTGCTCCACCCCAATATCTTATGTGGTATTAATCATCAAGAGTGGATAACGTGTCCAAATAGGCAACTGCTCAGAGCTAGAAAGCAGAGCTAGAAAGGTGTTGGAACATTAAGAAATATAATGAAATACTGCTATTTAGAATATCATTTTGGGGTTTTGGTTTCCATTCTCCTCAAGTTCACCTTGAAACAATCAAAAAGTGTCTAGATTCTTTATTTTTTAGGTTAAAACTGAAGGCATCTTGCACACGGTAATGCAAGTTCAAACTGCTGCTAAGGGGGCTGCCTTGTATTTGGTCTCAGGTTTGCTTCCCCTTGCCCTGATGAACAAGGAATGGTTGTTTCTGAGTCTGTACATCTGTCCAGCTGTGCAGGAGCAGTTTTGGGGATTACAACCCCAGCAGAAGGGGAGTATCTGAAACCCCCCTCTCAGGCAGGGAGTGATTCAGAGATAAGAGGAGGAAGGTCGCTCTTATCCTCCCAGCTGTGCCTCCCAGTTCTTCCCACACACAAGAAAAAAACTAAACACTTGAAGGAGAAGCTGGAGCTCTCTTGTGCATCTGTGTCTGGCAGGTGACTCACGTGTTTTCCTGTCCTGGAGCTTTCCCATTTCCAAACTTCAGGTATTCTTGCCTTTTGTTCAGTCTTGTCCTGAAATGCTTTGCCAGTGGAATTTTCCTCTCGATGCTGTTCTGCAGGTGCGAATTGTTCTCCTCCACAGAATGGGGAACAATGCTTTAATGAAGTTGAAATTTTCAAGTCATGATGTGACTTAGTTTTTTTTTTTTCCTCGAGTTCTCAGTGCTGTTCAGCCCCTGCATCAGCGTGGGTACTAATCCCACTGAAGTTGGGGGAGTCGGGCTTGGAGGAAGGAGGAAAAAAAAAAAAAAGGTATTCAGTGCTCCTCCCAGCCACTTGGGAAATGATCTCGTTAAAAAAAAAAAATCCTCAGCAAGAGAAAAAACACGTTTCCAGTTGATCAGTTCCTGGATCCAGTTTGTCAGGCACAAGAGCTTGTGCTGACACAGCGAAGGGCAGGAACTCGGGCAGGGAGGAGGATGAGCACTGCCTCTTTCAGGGGATAATTCAGTCAAATGCCTGTCACAGAGAACACTTGCATTGTTTCTGAGGACTCCCGTTGGTAGGAATGGTACAGATCAGCGAGAATTTTTGTCTTCAAGGGCAATCTAGTCCTCTTGACACTTCCTCTGGATCTTCTGTTTGGAAGTGGCTGGAACAGGTAAATCACACAGAATTATTCTTTTTTTCGTGTGCGTGTGTGTAGCTTAAAAACTTGGAGCTTTTTCAGATAAAATCAGGACTGACTTTTGTCTCTGGTATTTGTTCAAATTCTTGAAAGCAGTGTATTAAGGATAGGGAGAAAGAGAGGAATTAAGCAGGATTTTATTAAGATACTGCAGCGTTTCGGTTTATCACCATCACTTCTGTGTCATTTAGTGCAGTGCAGCAAAGGAGTCACTTTGGAGACTGGACTAAAAAAGTCACAAAGCACAATTGTGATCGTAATCATAACACAAAAAACCGAGCTGGCTTAAAGAAAGAAAGCACTTTGAACGTAGCAGCCTGCTCCGTGGATGAGCATATGCCTTCTGTCCATCTCCGTCTCTAACAGAAGCGAAAGTTGGCATAACAGCATGCTGGTATTTTTGTGGAGAATCAGCTCGATCAAGGAACTCCTCAGGGATAAATATAGTGGCCAACTTTCTGTGCTAAACTTCAGAGAAGGGCTTTTCTGGAGCTCGCACGAGGGGGAAATGTCTCCAGTTCTGTGTGAAGTCACTCCCTAAATGCACTCGGGTCTTCGGGTTGAGAAAATTTACTAGTGTCTTTCAGTTGAGGTGGGTTTTAGAAACATCAGCTGGGTTCTGCAAAAACGCTTAGGATAGAGAAAGGCACAGTGTGGTGGGCTGACTTGAGAGCTTATCTCTGCCCAGAGGGGGGAATCTCTCCCTCTGTGCCCTCTGTAGCACTGGTGGAACAGCTGTGCCAAGGGCCATCCGTGTTTGTTATGAAAGTTGATATGGATGATAATTCCTCCTGTGCTTTGGAACAGTTGTGGACTGTTGTGTCCCAGCACCGTTTAGTTACGTCAGAGTACGGCCAAAACCTTGGTTAGGCCTTGAAAAAATCTTACAATAATAATAATAATTTACTGGTTTTGTAGAAGTGTGTGAAGTAGTGACACCCAACAAGCACTGAGTGAATTAGACTTGAAGTAAGGTTATTATCAGTAGAACTCTCAATGAAATTTATTTTCAGGAAAAAAAATTACATTAAAAAAATTGCCAAAATGTTTTCAAGAAAGGCAGATGTCTTCTATGGTGGCTTTCATTGTAATCCAGAATTGTCTGTTATAGAGCACACAGCCTTTCCAAAAACCATTGGAATACTTGTTAATAGAAACAACTCAAGCAATTGATTTCGTAACAAAAGTATTGTGTACCCAGTCCAGAAGATACTTAATTTTTTTAAAAGCTTTTTGTCAATTTCCCAAGCATTTATTCAACTTGGTCATAGTAAAATAATTCCTTCAGGCTCTGTGTGTGTTAAATAATTTAATTGTGGTGGAGAGGAAGAGGTTCTGCTGTTGGAGGGGTTGACAGGGGACCTCAGCTTGCCTGCTAGGGTAGTGAGGGGTTTAGCCATGCTGTTGAGGAGGGTTTAAGGTGTTTTTTTGGGTTTGGACTCTTGAACGCCTTTAGGGTTAGTCTTGGGCTAAACCTAAGTTTACTCTTAAAGAGTAAGCTCTTACTGCAAGCACATCTTGAATCGAGGGCAAATGTTTGCGAGTTTAATGTTGATCTGAGATAAACTGAACCTGTGATTTTATTTCTGAAGGCCCAACAAGGAAGAGATGGGGAGCAGGAGGTATTGAGCTCCAGTGTTCAGCTAGAAGTGTTTCCATCTGGCAGCTGGTCCAGCTACACTGGTAGTAAATGCTGGGAGTTGTGCTGTGTGGTCCCCAGTCGGTCTTGATCTTCCAGGTAACCTCAGATGGAAAAGGAAATGAACAACCATTTTAAATGAAAATAGAGATCACATTAGTATTTAATTTTTTATTCAGTTTATGTATTTTTCCTTCTTCAGCCTTATCCAGCAGCTTGCTCTGTTAAATTCCAGGCTTGATATTGCTGTCAATGAATGGAGTAGGTTTTCCAGCCATTTTGGTCTGTAAATTTGAAGATGCCAGCTGAATAACTCTGATTATTGAGAGTTTTGTAGAAGAAAGCAACATCAAGTACATTATTACAGTTCCTGCTTTTGGAATAGGTTTCAAAATCGGGTATGAACCAAGTCCGAATTCATTATGAACAGCCTGAATATAGAGCTGTTGAAACAACCATCTGGTTCACAGCCAGGAAAAGGAAGTCAGGGACATCCTAATCCAGCAGGTCCTGGATTAGAATTTGATGTGAAAATACTTGATATAATATTCACTCAATTAGAATTTTTGCCTACAAGTAAATGCTGGACGAGGCCACTTGAAAAGGAGGAGGCGACTTTGTCCTAAAAAGTGGCTTTTCCTGGTTTAAGGTTTCCTAATTCTTGGCAGGGAACGTGTCTGCACTTAAAAACTTTTTAAGAACTTGCACTCAAATTTTCATGTGCTTGGATTAGTACCTGCCTTAGGGTTTGAGAGGTGTTGGTATGAATGTTGTTGGACTGTACACGCTGCTTCATTGCACACAGTTTTTCTGTCACCAGTATTTCACGTGTGGAATGAGAAAGGAATATAACTTCACCTAAGGCATGGGTTGGAAGAAGGATCTGCCATGTCCCAAGTTGTGTTTTCTGAACATGTCCCTCATTTCACTCGTGTTTTCCCCAAAACCAGGGTTCTTTAGTGTGTTCAAAGTCCTTGGCCTGAGGACTTGGAGCATCGTATTACCCGGTGAAAACTTACTGGGTTTACTCTATGGATTACTTAGAGGAGGATCTCTTATAGAAAGCTCCCCTTAGACAAAAATGTGTGCCAGGGATCTTACACTTCTGCAGGAAAACCCTTTTAAAACGCTCATGTAAATTTGTCTCCCTTTTTCACCTTCTGTCAGGTGCATTTGTACTTGGATTGGGCAGTTCCTCCATAGCAAAATCCTAAGGGCTATCTTCACATGGTTGCTTTTTAGGGATGTTCTAGTTCAGTTCATCTTCAGGGCAGTGCCGTGGATGAGTAAAGGTACTTCCTTCCCTCCTTTTTCCGTGCTTAGGTTTGCCTTAGGGAGTTCAAATCCAAAAGAATGCGGCTGATGTAAGCACTGACCAGGGCGGAAGGCTCCTGGCTGATGAGCAGGGTTTGTCTCTCTCTGTGCCAGGGTGCTGCTTGCATGCTGGGCTATAAAACTCTGCTCAGGTGTCAGATGCATTTAGGCAGAGATAAAGACTTAGTTCAGAAATGTTTTTATATTGTGCATCTAGCTTCTGTCTCGAGATGGATGGTGTAAGAATAAGAGGCTCCTGATAAAGTGAAGATCATGAGCTCATGAGCTCTTGACTGGAGTGTTGCAGTCTCCTTCCAGACAGAGCTTGCTTTTGACATTCCCTGTCTTCAGGTTCCTGGGAAAAGTGCTATAAACTGAGTGCTTTTGGGCTGAGCTTGTATGATCTGTTATTTCCTTAGATATATATCCTTATATTTCTCTGAACTTCCTGGCGTGATGGTGCTCACTCGTAATTCAGTTGTGGAATTAATCGCCTTTCTGTATTGACCCTTGAACGAGAAATTGCCTGTGAAATGGTAATGCAGCTGGAATGCTGAAAATCCTAATTCCCCAGCTATTGCTGTCTCCACCTCTTTGAGAAGGCTCCTCCTTGAGAAGGCACGGAGTCCTTATATTCCCTGATCCCACCACATCCTGACAGTTCACGCGAGCTGCCAAGTCAGCCTCTGCAGCACAGTGCTTCTGTTCAGGGAGAGCAGATCAGAGGAGGGTTTTATAAAGGGAATTGGGGAAGTTGCTCCATCAGACAGGTCATAACTATCTGGGTCTGTCAACACTTAGTCTCGAAACCTTTTTAGTGCGATGCAGTCTTTTAAATGGACATAAAAAAACCTCGGGATGTGTTAATTGTGGTGCTTTAAAAGGGAGTTAAGTCAGGCACCTTTTCAAGATTCTAGTTTCCCTGGAGCTGTGGAAAACCTAGATCTCAAGGATGCCATAAGGAATAGAATTGCATCCTTTCCAGCTTTGTCTCTTTAGCAAAATGAGCAACACTAACTGAACAGAAAACACTGAACTGAATGTGTCAGAAGGGTCTGGAATGCCTTGCTGCTGCCCTAGGCCAAGGGAAGAATAGACTGGAGAGAAATGAAAGATCTGTCTTGGCAGAAAAATTAGTTTTTGAGTGGGAAATCATCTCGGATGGTCAAAAAAAGTTGTTACATGGTTGTTAGAGAAGAAAAATATGTGGCTTTGTTATCGAAGTTTCCTTGTCTGGGGGAGGTAACGGAGCTGAATCAAGGGGGGTGTGATAATGAGAATGGGCAGCAAGGATCATCTTGTGACTGTAAAACTCACGTGAAAGCTCCACTGCAGCTTTTGGCAGGAAAGTCTGAAATGCTCAGAGAGAGACTCTGAATTATAAGGCTAAGGGAATGAAAACATCAGAATAAAAGCATGTCTTCAGTATTTATCAGGTTAAAGCCCATCGTCCCTGCACATCCCCACTCCAATGATGAAAATGAAAGGAAGAAAGTAGGTTCCTTTTATTTGAAATTGACTAAAGCACCTGGCTGAAGTATGTTGGAAATTTAGCCAGGCTGACAACTGCAGAGCTGTGATTGCTGCAAGAAGTGAAGGAAAAGAAACCAATATGCAATGTGAAAATAGAAAAATCATATGGGGGTTGTGACTTCAGGCGGTGCCTGAGGTTTGGGTTTGGACTGATGTGTTTTTATGTAACCACCGAGGATCTAGAAGAAGGAGCTGGATGAATCTCTCTGGAGGGAGAACCCGAAACAGTAGGTTTAAAGCTCATTTTGTTTTGTATTGACACAGAACTAAGGGACCTTAAAAATTGCACCAAGTGGTAACTGATGCAAACTGCCACAAAGCAGAGATGATGCTTTTGGGCTAGAACAAGATTTTTGCGTTTAGAAGAGAGGATACAAGGAGTAGCAGAGAAGAATGTTTTTAGTGTCTTGGTGGTTGTACTGATAGGATGGAGAGCTGTGAGTTGCAGGCATAGCTGGGGCCGCAGTTCCCAATGAAGGCTGACGAATCCTATTGCATTTATCTGGAGCAGCGAGTACCCTCAGGGGTGTCTGTTTGGGGAAACATTCAGCTCTGCCTTGTTTGTAGAGGGGTCTGCAAAACTGTTTTTATTCTAAGAGCAGATATGGAGAACTGGGTTCAGTCCAACAAACGAACGTAGGTGGGAGTATCATCACTCTAAAAAAGGAAGAATTGGGCCCAACGCAAGTTTGAAGCAGCCTTTGAAAAATCTTTGTGGGTATTCCTTGCACCGAGTATTTTTCTTGGATATCAACATCTGCTCCTGTATCTTGTCCTGGTTTTTTGTTTCATGTTACAAGAGCAAACTTGGTCATTTGAATGTTTTAATGATGGGACTTTTCCCTTGGTGAATTAACTGAGTTTTCTGATTTCAAAGGTATTTCTAATTAATGTGAAATTCTCATCTTGTGTTTCTAAGTGTATCTTGTTTGGATTTTTCATTGTGATAGGTGAAACGTCACTTTTCCATGTGACAGTGACGGGGGTTTTGCCTCTTGGCACTCTAGCAGATAATCAGAATGTCACAAAATTTGGGCTGGAAACCCACTCTGTTTTTTGGTCTCAACTGTCTCAGGAACTTTTGGATTCTGTCTGAGTGTCTACCTACTTCTGGAAAGGGAAATACTTGGGAAGGCCTGCTAAAGGGGATAACTGAGCGATAATTTGTTCTGTATTGAGGGCCTGTTTTCAACTCTCCTTTTTTTTCTTCTCAGAATGATTTGGGTTTTTTTAGTAATTAACACCCCTCATGATTTTGCTGAATAAGGTGTTAGTAGCTGCATGGGACAGGGTTTAAACAACCCAACCTTGACACTGTGCTCTGTGGCTCTGAAAACACACAAAAAAGTGTGTTTATATGCTTTGGGACAGTTGGTGACCAGTACTGCTCGATCAGCTGGAAATAGATAACAATGTGCTTTTGTGATATAAGAGTGGGAATTGTCTGATCAATTGTTCAATGCTCACATTTCTGGGTGCCAGAATCTGTCTCGGATCAATGGTTGAAATGCTTGTGCTTCAGGGTGACGTGATGCCGGGTCAAAATTCGTGGTGGCTTGCACGGTGCTGGAAGGTGGGAATGAAAGATCCTCCCGAAAACTGCCTGCGAGCTCTTGAGCGTGTAGAGCTCCGCTCTGCATGAGCAACTGTGTTCTTGTGGAGGTTTTTGTTCTCCCTTTGGTCATTTCCACGGAGTTGCCAGTGCTGCGTGGGGAACCAGGAAAACCAACCTTGATTTGCACCCATTCCTAGCTTTGCTTTTCCCAGAACGCTCTCAGGATTCCCCTTGGCTTAACGCGCTTCATGTGGCTTGAAACGGGACTTTGTCCCCCATTTTTGAGACTGTCTCATCAAGCTGCACTTGGGATGTTCTCTCTCCCACCTTCTGCGTGGGGAACAGAAGGGTTTTGTGTGTTTCAGGCTCACAGAGTGTAAGGGACGTGATGGATGGGCACAGCTCAGGCAGCTGCGTGGTTTCAGGGTACCTCTTGATCAGGAGAAAAGGCTGATTTTTGGTAGTGGATGGTAATAAATGAGGGCACCGAGTGCATCGTGCCCTTCAGCATAACGCTAAATAAAGATTGTTAGCTTTCAAGTAGGAGCTGAGATGTTTGGAAGAGATAATGTGTTTTATCTTTCTAATCAAATGGTTCAAGTAATTCCTAGAGCTGGACTTGAAAGCGAAGAAGAAACGGGTTTGTGTTTACCTGTGCAGAATTAAAGATGTATTTCCTGACCTGTGTGTGCAAACCAAAATCACGCAGTAGAAATCCAAAAGAAATTAATCACAAGGGTCTAAATATTTTTTTTGGTTTTCCCTTAGAAAGTTCTTTTTTATTGTATTTCTTTCTTTATTTGTCAGGAACAGAAAGGAAGCATGCATTAAAGCCTTTACTTTACACCACTATGAGATCCTCAGTAAAACATAAAGAGTTAGGGATGGGCTTTTTGGAATTTGGTGTTCCATACTGTAAATACTTTTCAAGTACAAAAAAAAGTATGAGATCTCATTTGGCAAGCAAATGCTTCTTTCTAAGCCGGCACCAGAGAAGTGCAGGTTAAGGTGGGCCAGGGGAGAGGAGGAGGAGGGATTGGGTATTGAGGGTATTGAGGTTATTGAGGTTCTGAGTGTGAAATTTGGAATGTTTTGTTTGCTGCCCTCAAACAAATGTTGAGGGTGACTGGCTTTCAGTGCCAGGAAAGTTCTTCCCTGCCCTTGTGGCTCACGTGTAGAACCGAAGTCCTCGCGTCTCTCCTGGTGTAAGGGAAGCTCTGAATTGCTCTTCGGCTCAGGGTTTTATAAATGAAATAATGCTGCTGCAGACAGGGCTCCGTAGGTTCCCAGGCGGAACAGGAAACGGTTCAGCTCTGAAGGGGATTGTGTTCCTCCTCCTGAAAACCTTGTGCTCGCTTTGTGGAGCCGGAGGAGACGATGTTGTTCAGTTTGCCCTGTGTGGAGCAGACAGCCGCTTTTGTTCCCGTGTAACGCTGTCTTTCCATTCCAAAATGTTTTCGGTGGTGTCATGTGTGAAGTGTCTCCAGCTCAGTGCTAAGTTGTGTGTTTTGAGCTTTCTTTTTTTTTTTTTTTTTTTGGTGTGATATAAGGTATCTGTTAATTCTTTCTGAGGCTCAGAAGACTGAATAACTTGTCTTTTGAGACATGAGTGTTATGTGGGAGGTGGTGGCTGGTTTTTCTTTTTTCTTTTTTTATACATATACACACAAAGAAATCCTTCAAGCTGTCAGGGACAGCTTTGTACTGGGCTAATGTTTGTGCATTATTGCTGGATTTCATGTGCACGGGAACAGTTGCAAGGGGCTGCTGGGGATGTTAGAATTGCCACCCTAAAAGCATGACTCCAGAAGAACCCTGGAATATTGTTCTTTGGTTCTTCCTTGAATTAATTCTTGTACAACAGTGTAAAATCTGGGGTGTTCCCTAAAGTGGAAAAATAGTATGGACAGCCTGGGCAGGTGTTGAGTTCGTGTAAAATGTAATAGTTGAGCAGGACGTCATTCCCATTTGTGGTGGTTAAATAACATTTTTAAATGGAAGAATGTAGCTATGCTTAAAATTTATACTGATCAACTGGAATTTCTCTTTGTGATGTTACTAGCCAGTCTGGCCAGCTTTCTAAGTCCAGGTAAGAATATTCTTGCTGTTAAGTGAGTGTTTTTAACAATTAGAGTATTTTTTTTTTAAAGATAGCATTGATTAAACTAAGTGATTACTATGAGTGTTTCTTCAAGTAAAAATGTGAATTTAATTCCTTTGGCCATTAGACTCCTTTGCACTCTGCTAAAATGACATCATGAGAGAGGAGATTTTTGTGGGGTTGACAAGATTTATTATGCTGCATGTTTTGAACTGGAAAATGAGTTATTTTGAGAGCTGCAGACATGATTGTTCAGTGATTTTGACCTGCTGCGTGCAGAATTCCATATCCCTGTTACCTATGGGATATGGAATATGTAAGATATCATCTTTTGGTCCATTTGATGTTTTGGGTTAAGCAGAGAAGTGTGTCGGTAAGAAGTGAGAACTCATCTAGGTGGGTAGATGATGTTGTTTCTCAAAGCTGCATTGTGGAGACCTTGCTCCATGGGGTCAGTACCTTTTTCTATCGGTGCCATAGCCTGTTTCTGGAATTCCTGCCACCCTGGAGCTGGGCGGGGGAGGAAGGGATGAGGGCAGCTGGAAACACGGCAGCTGATGGAGCAGCACTTGAAGGAGGTTCAGGAGGTTTTGGTGTAATGGGAAGACAGGTCATAGCACAGAAACAAATGTGGCATGGCACGGATCTGCCTAATCTAAGGGCTGGGGTTTCTGCGAGTTCACGGCAGGGAAGGAGGTGAAATGATCCATGGGACACGTAAAAATGAGCTGGTTCTGCTCGGTTTTTTTACGTTTATTCTGTTATTTTTCCAACCCTGAGATGCTGGCGGAGGGGCGCAGGATGGGCGTTGGAGAGCGGCGCGGCGCGGCGCGCAGCCCCCCCCGCACGCGGGTGGTAGGCGCCGGGCGCGCACGGGGTGGAACGGTCCATTTCC
>VZTA01020566.1:44287-98067 GCA_013398855.1 Mohoua ochrocephala
CCGTTGGGGCTGCGGCGCTCGGTGGGGCCCGGGCGAACGGGGCCGGGCACCGGCGCTCCCCCCCCGCCGGGAGGGGTCCGGGCCACGCACCCCCGGGGGTGACATTGCGGTCACATTACCGGAGATTTCAGCCACTGCCTGCCATAACTCTCTCTCTCTTTTAATCTTTATTTGTGCCAGTGTTTCCATTTCATAGAATCGTGGAATCGCAGAATGGCTTGGGTTGGAAGGGACCCTGAAGATCATCTTATTCTAGCCCTGTGCCATGGGCAGGGACACCTTCCACTGTCCCAGCCTGCTGCAAGCCCCATCCAGCCTGGCCTTGGATGCTTCCAGGGATCCAGGGGCAGCCACAGCTTCTCTGGGCAGCCTGTGCCAGGGCCTCACCACCCTCACAGGGAAGGATTTCTTCCTCATGTCTAAACCTACTCTCAGTCAATTCGAACCCATTCCCTCTTGTCCTGTCACTACACACTCTTGTAAGTAGTCTCTCATTTTTCCTGCAAGTTCCCTTCATTTGCTGGAAGGCCGCAATTGGGTCACCCTGAAGCCTTTTTTTTCCCAAGCTGAACAATCCCAATTCTCGCAGTCTTTCTTCGTAGCAAGGAGGCTCCATCCCTCTGATCACCTTGGTGGCCTCCTCTGGACTTGCTCCAGCAGCTCCATGTCCTTCATGTGCTGGGGACCCCAGAGCTGGAGGCAAGACTTGAGGTGGGGTCTCAGCAGAGCAGAGAGGCACATTTGTTGCAGTATGTAATTTCTCTTACTGCATTTCCAGTTGTCTAAATGTAGCCTGTTCTTGCTTCCTCTACAGAAGTAGATCTCCCTCTGCAGCAGTAATTTATTATGAAATAAATGACATCCCTTCCTGTGAAGGTAAGCTGGAAGTGTCCTTTCAGCCAAATGGAGAGGCCAGCCTAGAAATCATAGAGTGAAACCGGTGTCTGTTACAGGTTATATTTGCTAAAATAGTTCAAGGAAATGTTGCCTGGCACAAGTTGCCCAGAGAAGCTGTGGCTGTCCCATCCCTGAACGTGTCCAAGGCCAGGTTGGACGGGGCTTGGAGCACCCTGGGCTAGTGGAAGGTGTCCCTGCCCATGGCCAGGGAGTGGAACAAGATGAGCTTCCAAGCCATTCTGTGATTCTGTGAAATACCTTTTTCTTGTTCCTGTGGTTTTTCAGGTTTTGCAAGCAAAAACATGATTTCGTTGCCAGATGACTTGTCAAAATATTTGCATGCATTCTTTATTGTAACAAGAAGCCTCATCTTTATTAGCTGCTGTCAGAATTCCGACAAAATAGTGCTTCCACTGGTGCTTGTTCTGTAGGCTTTTTTCTGTAGCAGCCACACTTAGGTTTCCCTAAAATTTTTGATCAATAGGAATCCTTGATATTAACTTCTGTGTGGACTTCAGAGCTGTTTAACATAATTACATCCAGAATATTAACTCAGCTGTTCACTTTGTGCTGAATAAACTGGCACAGATGTACGAGCAAGACATTCTCACCAGTATCTGTGTGTGTGGCTGGGTTTGTGTGGGGAGGTAGGAAGAGCAATAGTGAACTGGGCTTTGTGCCATCAAACAAATATTTCAGTACTTCACTTGCCTCATTGCATACTGAAAGCTTTTTCTTTTTTTTTTTGTTCTTTATTTTAACCACAGTTGCCATATGCAGCTTCATAGTATGTCAGATTGATAAGGTACGTGGTGCTTATCAGTAGTCCAGTTTGGAAGGGCAGTTGGGGAGTCAATTTTGTCGGTATAGCAGAATTTTGGGAGTTGTTGTGTGCACTGAGCAATTACATCTTGCTTCTCAGTGGGATGTGGTGGCTTTTCTTTTGTTAATTTTGTCACACATTCACTTCCTGTTCTCAACACCAGCTGGATCCAGGTGAAAGACATCCTCGGGAGTCAAGCATGGCTTGTCTGGCTTCAGATGTGTGTGAGCTTTGGCTGAGTCAGTTCATGAATCTCTCAGGTACTCTGGTAGCAGTGCAATCTATTCATGATTTCTTAGCACATCACCAGAAGCCACGTAATTCTCTTGCGTTCCAGGACATGTCCAGAAGTACAGTTTATAGTTCCCTCCAAACTTGTTGTAACTTTGAGCAGTCTGTTTACAGCGTGTGTGTGTTATTTTCCCATTTCAGGGCTTTTTTCCTCCCGTGGAACAGTTTCTGGTGCTCGTTCAAAGACAGCAGTGTGAAGATGGAGAGAACTGCTCTTGCTTGGGCAGCAGGATCTGCCATCTCTGTTGTTTTGAACGTACTTGGTGCTGCTTAGTATTTAGTTAAATTTGGAGTGATCATCAGACCTTGCCTCTTCATAAAATCTTCAAGAATGTTTTCCCTCTAAGTTGGTTATAATTTAAAAGAAGAAAAAAAGGTGTTTTCTATAGTGTGCTAGTTATGTTGAGTTACCCAAGAGACCGAGGTTCAGATGGTGTTAGAGGTCCTTACTGCAAGGGGTGCTTCTGGGGCCAAAATCACTTCTGAATGATCAAACAAAAATAAGTCTTCAGCAAATTTAATGCAGCTGGAGGCAGACGTGGCAGTCAGCCCAGAGGATTTCACACAGCGTCCTGGCTGCCCTGTGCTTAGGCCACCTTCAAAGAAGGTGCATTTGGTGCAGAACTGTAGCTGGCTTTGCTGCTTTCGGCTGAAGATGAGCGTTGTCTTGGCTCTGTCACTCGAATCTGGCATTGAAAGCTTTGTGTGGGAATACAGGTGAATAAAATTTCAGCACTGTGGGGTTAACCTGCAGTTAGCTTCTGTTCATTTGGTTCTTTTGCTCCTGTATCTTGACCATACTTGTTTGTCGATGTATGACTTCACTGACACAAGGCTTTTTTTGTTGGTTTAAGCTTTCAGGTTTTGGCTTGTGTGTGCCAGTGAAGGTGTAATTATGTTACAGGAGACCATAGTATGGTATTCAAAGTAGGTGTAAACCTGTAGTTGTGTTTTTGACGCTCGAGTTAGTCGAGATAAGCACTCTCTTGGGTGGGAGAATAGGAGGTAAGTTCTGTCCTGAGAGATGAGGATGTGGTCCGTGTTGTGCGCCGAACTCGGGCTCATAGCTCAGAAATCCACTTAGGAAGCTTATGACAGCGGAGGGGTAAATTTATATTCCCTATGTTGATTTGAGACTTTTCAAGAGCAGCAGCCACGTGCTCTGACCTTCAGGTTCTTTGAAAGCTCATTTGTGCTTGGCTTTAGGGAGACAGGCTGGAGTCTAGCGCAGGCCCACACGTGGCGCTTGCTTTATGTCCTTACTAAGTGCTTTTATGTCCTTCAGCTTTCTAGCTTAAGGTAAATATCTTCCACCTACCTCGAACTGAAACTCGGAATCACTGTGAGAAAAACTTGGTTTGTTGCTGTGATAGTTGGGAATATTTCCTGACTGCAGAAGGGGTTTTTTAAATTTGATTTTGTAATGGAGTAATGGGGATAATTTAATAATGTCCCAGATCCTGCCTTGGTTGCTTTGTACGTAGCTGCCAGTGGTGTGGGTAAGAGGTGAGGTAATGCGAAAGGATCAGGTGTTACACCTTAAATTGCCTGGCTGAGCCACGGTGAGGACAGGAGAGCATAGTTGGGGTGGTGACCACAAGGCTCACACAGAGCAGAGGCCGCCCTGCCTGAGCACACAGGTGCTCCCTGAAACACTGGTGGAAGGGGGAGCAAACACTGAATAGCAGAGTCGTGCCTACAGTGCACGTTCAGAGATCAGGGAGGCCTCTGCAATGCAATTTTTCTTTTCTTTAACAGGCCAAGTCTTTTAATATTTATAAACATTGTAGTCTCTTGGTCTGAAGATTAAAATCAGCATTATATTGCAGTGTTTGGGCATTAGTAGCTTTCCCACGTTCCAGCTCTCAAACAGGCTAATCCTTTCCCTGTTTTCTTTCTCACAGTTTCTCTTCGTAATCTTGTCTGGTCTATTTTTTACCTGTTTTCCTGTTTTTAAAAAGAGTTTGCCCATATGAAGTTGGTGTTGGCTACTAATGTGCTCCAGTATTTCCTAGTGATTTCAGTCATGGAATACCCTCAGTTGGAAGGGACTCACAGGGTCCCGTTGGAGTCTCACTCCCCGCTGAAGTCCAGCTCGTAATCCAGCTGAGTTGTTGCAGTTGTTCACAGGTTGTCAGGACAGCCTCTCTGCATTGTTTTCAAGTGAGTTGGAGCCCTGCTGTAGTATCCCTTTCGTTGAGGCACCATTGCTAAGTCTGGGCCACATCTAGTCCCAGCCCCAGGAGATGAGTATTGGAAGCTGATGTTCCTGTGTCCAAGGTTGTAGTGTGAGGAGGAGGAGCAGCAATCTCCCCGCAAACAACACAGCACCAAGACACCCGCACGGTGGATGGTGTTTTCCACACCAGGAGAAAACTTCCTTGCAGTAAAGTTTTGGTGGTTCCCAAGGGCTCCTTCATTGTCCAGTGCTTTCAAACAAATCATGGGAAGGTGATTCCACTTCCCTTGGAACTGCTCTCTGCCTCCTACTGCCTCCTCTGCCTGTTTTTCCTGTGACGTGAGGCAGAGAGCTTGGATCAAGCATGTGTTGAATCTTCCTAGAAAAGCAAATCCTATCTTGGATTTCTGTTACTTTCCTCCTTGCAGGTGATTTGGTAAAAGTGTCGTGCAGAGCAGGGAGCTGGTTCTGGGTTCCTTTGTGTGGCAAATGGGACAGAAGATCTGGTAGATGGAATTTCTCTGAGTCTTGAGCTGTTTCTTCTTGACTTGCAGGAAGAGGTTACAGACCTAATGGTATAATTTGAAACCGTTCTTGTTATTTATGCTTTATTGCTTTATCTTTTCCAGTAGGAGTAATATGAAAATGCAATTATCGTGTGAGAAACCTCTAAGTGACTAACTTCATACTGGGTAACTGTGTTTAAAAGGTCAGTATCATTCAGTAGTTGTGTCTGCCAGTGAGGGTCTTGCTAACTGGGAAGTCTTAACCGAGGGCTGGACTAGCAGGTAGGATCAGTTGATCAGCAAAGGTCTCTTTGGACCCAGGCTCTTCACCTTTTAAGCTCTTGGTTCAAATTGAGTCCTTAATCAAAACCAGTGAGAGGATTGAGAGAGACATTTCAGACAGGTGGATTTATTTAGGTTTTTTTTCCCTTTTTTTTTCTACCCCTTCATACATCCTGTCTTTAAATGTTCATAGAAATGTGTAAAGAGGTTATTTCCATGGCCAAGGTGCTTGTTACTTTTTTCCTGCATGTACTTGAAATCTCTTCGGATCTTTGCCTGGCTGGAATTTGCTGGCTGTGTTGACTGATAGGAAGTCACATGCTCTAAAGCTGAAACCCACACTCCAAACAACCTGTTGCACTGCCTTGGCATCAGAATCCTGCAAGAAGGAAATCCAGGGAACTGGCTGGTATAAATAGTGGTTCTCTGTCACTTTATGGCCGTGTAAATATGGAATAAATAAGATTAAATATCTTCGTGGAACAGATGCGATCGGAAGCATTAAGGGGAGAGTAGAGATGAAAATTGTGGTGGTGACTGGAAGGAAATTGGCACATGATGTTTATGTCTAACTTGGGAGGCAAACACTGAAAAGGACACACTCCACTTAAACTTGCTGTCTTTGCCCTTAAACATTGATTTATTTTTTTTTTCAAATAGAACCTCTTTTCGATAAGATGGGAAAAATAGATATGTTTGGATTTAGTCATACTTGTGCCTTGCTTTAACTACCTTCACAAGTCTGTTCATTTGCCATATGTTAAAATCTGTTCAAATCCTTTCAATATGCTGCAGCTTTCAGTTGGGTGTGCCAAATAGAGCAAAAAAAAATTGTAACTCATTTATTAGGTATGCCTAACAGTAGTTTGTATTGAAGGAAGAATTCAGGGACTGTCAAGCTTGTCAGAATTTTAACCAAATGAGTTGAAATTATTAGAAATAATTCCTTCTGTGCTCGGTTCCCCAGGCAGTAACAATAGGAATTCTAATCAGATACTGAATCCAACTGTCTCCTGCTGTAACTTTATCCTTTCACTTCTCATCGTAAGAGAAGATTGGTGAACTAGGCCGCACTGGTTCCTTCATTGAAAAAAACACTTCCATTGTAAATGCCAAAAAAGGAGAGGAAATCTGCCTTACGATTCAGCTGGTTCATTTCACTCCTTTGTTGGGCTCAGTTTTTGTGTGTGTCAATGTGGTTGGTGGTTTGGGACAGTGGCACAGCTATTTCTTCATTTAACTTTATAGGACAGGAATAAACACCAATGAATTAAACTGGAATATCTGGAAGTAATTTCCAAGCTCCTGACCTAACTAGTCGTATCTTCCCAAACTATTTTTGGTTAACATTATTAATGTCTCTGCATAATACTTGGACTTGGTTATGCTGCATGATGAGAGATATCAGCAGTTTTTAATATCAATAATTATTTCAGCAAGATAATTACATGAAGAAATGTAGATGTCCTCTAAGGACCTCTGGTTTCTACTAGCCCCTCCCCAATCCTGACAGGTTAAATTGGATGTGGGCTGCAGAACTTCTGGAGGCAGGATAAAAGCAAGTTCTGATAAAAGTCATCCGCACAGGAAGAAAAAAAGGGATTTCTGTAGTTTGCCATAAATTGACTCTTACGTGGGGTTTGATTTTTTTGGGATGAACCCTTTTCCCTGATACTCACTTAAAACACTTTCCTTGAGGAGCCGTTCTTGAGTCCCCAGGTTCTGCTGTGATGGTGAATGTCAGGCAGTAGCAGCTTTGCTGGTGTCTTTGCTGTTTCCTGGCTCGAGAAGTAAAGGTGAGGGAAATGGTAGCTAAACCTTCCTATGCTAAAAGGCTTGACAATTTCACCTAAACTTTGGGGAGGCTGGAATCAAAACACACACGTCTGCAACGTCTTTTTTAATTATTAGAGAAATATTCGAAAGCTCTGTCCTTCCAGTAACCATAATTTCTGCCGTGTTGTATTGTATTTCTTGTTTCTCACGTGCATTAGCGCCCACATCTCCTGTCCATCAGTCACTTAGTGTAGCATGGCTTGAGTAAAGGAGCTGCCTCCTGGTGTCAAGAAAGATGAGCTGTGGGGCAAACACATCTTTGGCTTTTTCAGACCTCGGAATTGTGTTTTGCATTAGCAGAGAGGGATGGAGTCCTCTCGTAGGGTGTCCTTTCAGTGAACTGGTGCTCTTAATTGCTTTGATGATGGGAAGGGAAAGCGCTGACTAAGCCAAGCTACATGTGGCATTGCTTGATGAAAAAATTTGTTCTCGCATTCCTGCTTCTTTTTTTTTTTTTTCTTTCTTTCCATATCTGCTCACCAGTAGATGCTGTATTGCTGTGAAGAAGCCCATGCACACGTCAGTGTTTCATTCATGCCAAAGGGAATTCTGAGCTGGACTGGAACAGAGTAGCTGTTTGTGTGTTCATCCTGTCCCTCCTCCACATGTCCTCCTTCCCTTCTGCTGCCTCATCCTTCAGTGCAGAGCACTCGCATGCTGTTGTGAAGAGCAGCCGACCAAAACCACTCACAGAAGGGAAAGATTGCCTGCCAAATTTGTGTAAGAAAACATGTGGGCAGCTTTAAAACTATTTCTGTTTGAAACCCAACTGGTGCTGTGCAGTTTAGGCCACTCGCTCACTGCGTTTTATGCTCAGTGGCCACAGTGAATGATTGAATAAATTTGTGTGTCCTACGGGTGACTGTGGACCCGCTGCCTGAAATGCACATGGCAGAGCGTGTGCAAGAGTGATCAGAATTCAGAATCTAGGAGGATTTCCTTTTCATGGGAACGAGGAGGGAGAAATATGCTGCTTAGGTGTGCTTTCAGTGGGTTTTTTTTTTTTTTGAAGGCTTTTAATCCCCAGTGTTGTCTTGTTGGAGAGGAACACAAGAGAGGTCTTGTGGGTTATACACAGTGGGCAAAACAGGCAGACTGGAGTGGGAGGAGAACAGCTTTTCTTCCTTGCAGTGCTGGGCGAGATGGATGTCTGCCACTGACATGTCTTTTCCTCCTAAGTTGATCTTCATTTTCCTGAGCACAGGCAAGGAGGCAGTCTGCTGCCATGGAGGGGACAGACAGGGCTTGGGAGTGTGTTGTGTGACAGTGTTTTTTGCCACAGTTCCTTTCCCACGCTTCATCAACCCACTGTGCTCCTACCACAGGATGCCATTTTGTTGCCCTGGGGTTGGTATGTCATCCTTTCAGCGGCTAAAAAAAAGTGGGCGTCTTTGCTTCGTGCTTGATGTTGACCTGATGTTGTACAGGGGTTGTTAAAGCTTTGAGACACCACAGTGCTGGGTGACAGCCTCAGCTGTTGTAAAGAAAGCTCTCCAGGTGGTTTTTGGGCATGAGAAAATGTTCAAGGTGCTACTACAGAAGTAAAATTTACTTGTCCATGAAGCAGGGAAATTGTTTTTTCTTAGTTTTGCTGGTAACTGAACGTCTTTGTGGTTGGGAAGGGGAGTTCTCCGAAGCATCAGGTCTGTGTGCACCCCAGATCCATTGTGAGTAGTAAATTGGTGTGATGCAGAGTTTTTTAAGTGTGTGTTGGATTCACAAAGGTTGATCATGCTCCCACAGAACCGTGGCATTGTGGGCTCTTTTTCCCCAGGGCAGGAGTGCCTGGTGTTGGTCATCACTGCAGAGCCGAGGACACCTTGTCCTGTCGGGTGGGTGCCAGTGGGTGCTGGGGGTGGGTTTCTGCTGACACTGTCGGGAGGGCCTCATCCCAGCAGAAAACAGAGCTATTACCTTGGAAGGTTTGGGGAGGGCAAGGAGTTTCTTGGAGATGGGAAGGCATTTGGTGTTTGAGTCCATAAGAGAGGGCATTAGGAATCAGAATAACTTCATCAGACAAGATACTGATGATAATACAATCCTTTATTTCTGCTCCTGTTGTTTCTCTTGTCCTGTGATCCGACCAATTTGTATATCTCAGTATTTGTGTGTAGGGATGAAAATACGTGGACAAACATGGGTTACTGACTTGCCTTCTGGTGCTGTTGAAGTGAAATACTGTTGACTTGATAGCTTGTCTGCGTGTCAAATTTCCATGGAATGGAGGTCTGTCTTCTGCTCGAGAGCTATGTGGTGTAAATGAGCATGTGAGCTGCCCTCTGCTTTGAGGATGAGTTTGACTTCAGGATCAGAATTGGGAAACAGACAGGAATAAGTCATCTGACAACAGTCAGGAACCAGGAGTAAGCTCCTTATGGGAATTGTAGCTGCTGTACCACTGCTGTAGTCACTTGCAGATGCAGGAGGAATGCAGCCAAACTGACTCGGCTGGTTGCTGAAAGTCTGTGCTGGCTGAGAAATGCTTTCTGGCACATTCAGTGTAAAAATTTAGAGGGTTTTCTTGTTGAAAACTGGAAAAGTCCGTGGTGGTTTGTCTCTTCTTAACCTTAAAAATGGAGCATGCTCTGTCAGGGAAAATGTTTGCACCATGGAGAGGCTTCCTTTTGGGAAATTTATTGTGGATGGATGTAGATGATTCTGATGTAGGGGTAGGAGGGTGGTCTTGCCTGTGACTGACATGATGAGCTATAAATGCCTGTCCTCTTTTTCCTCTGGATCTGCATGGTTGCTAAGTTCAGCAGCTTGCTTGGCATGGGCTCTAGAGGAGCTGCTTTGATCCGAGGGCTGGCTGCACTGCAAGGAATGATCACGTGCTCAGATGGGAGAGAGCTGCTCCTGCATGGACACACTTCAGCTCTGCCGTTAGGAAAGCTGGGTGAAGGCAAGGCTCCACAGCTCAGTCTGCCCAGAGCTTTATTGCCGCTGGCTTTGTCCACTCACAAGTTCGGATGTCGTGTTTCCATTGTTCAGCTGTGCTGAGCTACAATCCTTAGAAAAACAACTTGTTTCAGATGGAAATGGATGGGTGTGCGCAGCTCTGAGCTGAAACTTGGACACAGTGCATGAGGCCGGGGAAATGGAATAGGGGAAAAATATTCCGGAAAAAGTATTTGTGAGAAGTTGGTCCACCTTTAGTTGTGCAAAGCTGCTCTGAACTCCTTTCTGAAAGGATTAGTGAAGGGCCTTGGTCTGTTGCAGCAAAGTCTGAGAGTGACATAGAAATGACTGCTTATTGAGCTGTGAGAAGAAAGCTCAAGGTACTTCTCCTTGAAGACTCTGCAGGCAACAAATGTGTAGAAAAGCCCCCTGAAGTTAATCACTGATAAAGATAATAAATTATCTTTGGGATTTCAACCTTGGCTCTTGTAGAGATAGCACTGAAACAATGCATTTGTGTTTTTAACAGCTTAGGGTTTGGGGGTTTCTTGTAGGTCTTCACCTTTTCCTTAGGTGTCATTTTAAAGGAAGATGCTTCGAGGATCCAAGTCAGTCCCTGTGGATCTGTCAGTGTAGCAAGGTGTGCTTCATGGCATGCTTAGAAGTGTCTTGTATTGAGAATTAGTCAAATCTCTCCTTGGACAGTCAAGGCAAAAGGTGAGTCCGGTGGAAAAGGAACGTGACCAACTGTTAGAGAAGGATTTTCTCTTTCTTGGGAGCTCACCTTCCTTAAACAAGGCTTAAGAGAATAATTAGTCCCTTGAAAGTAGGGCAGTGAGGAATAGGATGTAACAGTGCACAGCAGGGCTCCTCAGTCATTTCTCAGCGGTGCGCACGCTGTCTGGAGATGCCGGCGTTGCTGCGAACGAGGTGTGTTTCAGGTAGATGGCTAAAACCTTCTGTTAAGATCAGAGTCGTGCTAAATGCACTTCCCAGTTTTTACTTACCGAATTGACAAAGTTGAAACTACTTCACATAGCAGCTCCTGCAGAACTACCTTGTCCTGTGCTACTTGTGTGCTTTGCCTTCCTTAGTTCTCGCTGCTGAATCCATCGAAGCTGGCCGTGTCACGTTTAAGGATCTGTCTGCGTCTGTGGTGATGGTCCTCGGGATATGCTTATCCGAGGAGGTTTAGAGTCCTTGAGCTGTTCTTCAGGAAAGCTCTAAAATGCTGTTTTTCCGTAGCTCTTGTTACCGAGCCCGTGGCACAGTCTGGGAGGTCAGAGGGAACGTAACCCCTCTAAGCTTTTCATGGCTGCGGTGAGGCGGCTCTGGTTCGAGTGGCCCTGTAAGTGATTTGTTAAGTAGCTTACGTGATGCTTACCTCAGGTACTTGAGGGAGAGTCTTAGGGGGCTGCAGTCGTTCAGGTGTGACATTTGGGGATTTTGGCGACAAGGGAAGAGGGTAATTCTGGGAAGCCCGGTGGCGCCATCTCCTCCTTCACGGTTATGTGCTCCCTTTACTTGGTCTCTGCTAAATAGATATAGCAGCGGGGAGGACTTGACAGGTGACTTGCTAAGGGTGGCAAAAACTGCCTGCATAGGCTCAAGCTGTCCCTTTAGTATCCCTCAGTTGTCAGGGGTGTTTCGCAGGGGTTGGTTTCCATTTTGGTTCTGCAACAGCATGGGAGGAACCTTTTATTACAGGTGTTGCTGTTTGTCTGTGGCTCTGATGTAGACCACCACATCTCTGGTGATATATATGAGTTATTCATACACTGTCAAAGCTTTGCTTCTGTGGCCAGATCTTTCCAAGCCTGCTCCGAAAGAAGGGGTTTCTATCAAAAGTTCCGGTGGAGGGAGGGTTGGGAGGAGGGTGGAGGTGCAAACTTGTGTTAAGGGATTGAAAATGTGGCAGTTTTATATTGTTGATGTAACAGTGTTGTCTGAAGCTCAGCTTTCAGAGGCACGAGTATGTGTTTCAGTGCTTTTTTTATTGTGATGTTTAGATCTCGTTATGCGTGTTAGAGACTGAAATGCGTATTTTTCCCCCCACATAAATGTGAAATTGGGGCAGGGAACTTAAAATGATAGTGAGACGAGGTGTTGTTATTTTTACACTGGCATGAAATTTTTCTCGCATGAACGGTTGCAGCTGAAGACCAGTTAATGCATGAATTTGCTTCATGTGGAAGTATGCCAAGTGCTTGGAATGAGGGTTTGAAATGGAAAAAGAGTATTATTCCTTGTAGTTTCACAACCTTCTCATAGCTACAGCTTCCAGCATGCCTGCCTGTCTGTTTTTATTGCTGTGTATGCTGCTGGGAATGCAGCGTGCGGAGGAGAGGAGGGAATTTTCCTGCGAATACCTCAGCACCTGTCTCGTCATCAGAAGCACACTGCAGTCCTAATGCAGGTGTCCCTGCAGCAGAGACTCAGCTGGTGCCAGTCGTGGGGACCGTGTTATGCCATTTCAGCAGCACGTTGCTCCTCTCACCTCCCTCCTCCTCTCCCCCTCTTAATTTTTGTAGCAGCAGCGAGAGAAATGGAGTGCACAGTTAAAGGAATAAAATGAAAGAAGATACTGTTGAGATGTTCCAGCTGCCAGACTTCAGATTAGTGCTGAACGAGGCATTTTGGTTTGGGGAGGGTCAGTGCGTGTTGGGAAGACAACGGATCTGATTGTGGATCCCAGATAAGTGCAGGGAAGAGGTGGTGCTGTCAGACAGTGTCTGTGGTGACAGTGCTGCTGTAGTAGCAGGGTAGGGCAAGTGAGAATCACACAGCTTGTTCCTCTTAGGAAACAGATTTGGGGAAAACACACAAAATCTGCAAGGCTGAAATGGAGTGGGCACTTGATCGTCTGCTGCACTTGGCTTCCATGTCTGCTTTCCCTTGCAGTGACCAGGGAGCTGATCTTTATCTAAAGAAAATGGTGTCTTGTGTAAGGAGCCAGGAAACCATCGCTTTCACTTCAGGGCTGTGTCATCCAAATGGGGTGGTGGTGAGGGTTTGACCCACAGAAATGACAGGCACTGCCGGAGACTTGGCTTCAGTAAAGCCTCGGATGGAATTTTTTCTATAATGCATTATTAACGCTGTGAAGATCTGCCTCTTAAAATGCCTTGAAACCTGTGTTACTGAGCGGTAGTTTCACCTGAAAACATGTAGGTGAAAAGGCAGAACCCTGCACTTGGCCTCAATAGTTAGTTTTCAAAAGCCAAAATCCATTCCCACCGTTGTATTTGAAGACATGTGTAAGTTAATTTCTCTGTCTTGATGTTTCAAATTGGAGTATTTTTTCCAGCAAGCAGTCCTGAAACCGAGGTGGGCTCATGTATTTTGAGAGCATCAGAGGTGATATTCTGAAGGCTAAAGGGGAGCCAGGGCGAGGGAGAGCAGACGTGAGGCTCTTGCTGTAGTATGGGATATTATACCTCGTCATTTGCAGAGGTTTTGGGTTGCTTATTTAAATGTTGTGTTTCGGATCCCTAAGTGAAAAACCGGTGCTCGAAATACTTGGCCCAGTTTGCCACATTGCAAATCATCATTGCTTTGTTTTGATTCACTCTTGCCTCACGAATCCCTTGATGTGCATCAAATGGTTGGATGTGAGGCATGAAAAAGACCTTGCAGTGTCTTGCAAAGTGAACTTAGCTAGTTATTAGTCAGAGCTGGACTTTGTTCTTGCACTGGGAATGGGGGTTTATTTCCTCTTGTGTGTTCCACTTGCAGGGTAATAGTGTAAACATTGCTATCTCTGTGTGAAACAGACTTCAAGTGTATTCCTGAAGTGAACAGTGGAAAATATGCTGTCAAGAAATGCTCAGTAATGTATGAAGTGTAGATAGATGGATTAATTGGTTTTCAGTGCGGTGTCTTGGAGGTGCGAGAGCTAAAATTGTTCTGGAGAGAAAGCTGAGATTATCTTGGACAGGAGTTGCTGGAGCACCAGGGAAAGCAGTGTGGCTGTAGGTCAGGCATGAGGAGTTCCTCATGGAAATCAGGATTAAAACTGCTCCCTGTAAGGGAGTCATTTTTAGCTGAGTAAGGAAAGAATCCGAAACTTCCTTGCTCTTCAAGCAGGGAAGTGGGGCTGAAGTCAGCGTGGTAGGACTAAAGGTTATTAACTGACCTGGTTGTAGTTGTGGTTTTGGTCTGAAGGTGGCTTTGCAACACCAAACAGAGTTGAAAATTCTTTCTAAATTTAATGTTGTCTTTAAAAACATTTTGCTGCTCTCCAAAAATTCTGAAGCTGGGAAAAATCAACTGTTACAGTGCTTGCTAATTGGCAGTGAGTGCCTCACAAAGAACCGATCCAAAAGGGTTGTCTGCTAAGATTTATTTTAGGGGATGCAGTTTGCTACCTGGCAATAGCCACTGGCTGTTCCTTGTCCTTAAGGTTCTTGGGAAAGGCTGGGCTCTGGTCCTCATAGGATCCATTTGGCACCCTCTGGGCGTCAAACACCAGAGGCTCAAATGCCAAGTTAGAAACCTAGCAAATTCTGATTTGTGTTCAGTGCCCACTCTATGGTAAAAGTCATGGGACTCATCTGAGAAGAGCTCAGACACAAAGTTAGGTTGGATTTTAAGACTGGAAATTAGGGGCCAGCCCCCGAAATAAGAAAAAAACCTGCAGAGAAAATATTTTTTCCATGAAAGGTGTGATTTTGTGTCTTTTAATACTTGTCTGAGCTACTGGGGTTCATCCAAATCTGGTTTCAGATGCTGCTGTTTTATATTATGGTGCTTAAAAACACTGAAGCTTAAAAAATAAATCCTGTTATGTTAATGAGCCCGACTTGCTATTTCACAGCCCTGGAGAGCTGTTGTGTGCAGCCTGGCTGCCAGACACTTCACTGCAGTGCACTGCTGCCTTGGTGCTGCTGAAAGAACTCTTCCCTAATGCTTTGAGCATGTCATCGAGAGACAGAGATATGGTGCTGTCTGCTGTCTCATTATAAATGGCTGGAATGCAGCTCGGGACGTGCACTGCTTCCAGGGAGGCGTCCCTGGATGTTTGGCCGAAGGTGCCGTTCGGGTTCTTCTGAGCAAGTGTTTGGGCTGGGTAGTGACCCCGAGTGCCCAAATGTGCCATTTAGGCCACTCGGTGCTGCTCTGCCTCCACATGGCAGCATGGCACGTTACAGACGTGATTTTAGGTTTTACAGTTCAGTCAGAGCGCCTGCTCTGGCTAAATGCTGGAAAGCAGGAGCACGTCAACACTGGGTGCATGCAGGATGGCCTGAAGGAGAAGGAGCAGGGAATGGGACCAGCAAAATGGGCTCGTGGAATCAGGCAGGGAACCTGAGATGGGAAGGAGAAAATTGCTTTTTACAGCCTTTTCTTAATGCTTCTGGGTTGTCCTCATAGCAAAGATGTCATTTGGGAAAACTATAAGTCAGTGGTACCCAAATGCTGGAGATGCTCTGTAAATGAGCAGAGCCATGCACTGATTAGATGGATTAATAATGGGCTCGTGGCATTTGAGGTGAGGGTGGTGGGTGCTGGAAACCAAGTCTCTTCTGCCTCGTTCATACAGCAAGTTTTTAAGAGTTGTTTTTATTCTGATACAGTTCAGCTGGTTATAAAGCTCTCAGGTAACGGTACTGGTGGCAGGTTCTTCTGCTGGGAGTAAGGTTAGAGTCGCTGTCACTTCTTGTGATGTTAAAATAAGTATACAGTGCCTAAATTGGTATTTAAGAGACTTGCTGTCTAGCTTGACACCTTAGTTGATGGTGTGGTTCTAGAGGAGCTGCTTGGTGTTGGGTACTGCATTTCTTCCTCCTGAGTGGAGATGATGTGAAGAGACAGTTGTTTGTAGGTGGGAGGTATCTTCCCTTTTCCCTCCCTCCCTGGCCTGGAGTAAAATTAGGAAGATGCTAATCCATGTTTAGCCGTAAAAGTTGTAAATTTAAAATCAGCGGATAACCCAAAGCTTTTCTTCAAGTCCTTAATGCAGGAGTGTTGTTTCTCTGGGGGTCGTTTGTTTGGAGTTTTTTTGTGTGTGTGTAGTTACTTGGTGTTTTGTTGCATCTTCTTATTGTGAGGGAAGCTCTCAGCGGAAGTTGATTCTTTGACCTTAGTTTGCACCTGTGTGAGATGATGTGGAGTTTGATGTCTGCTTGGACTTGGGTCCACAGTGGGATCTGTGCCGGTGGCAGTTTGATGTGCGAGTGGCTTGATGGAGAGAGATGGATGGAGTCAGAGTTAGCATTAAGAGCTGAATTCTGTCCCTGTTTGATTCTTCAGCATTATGTGGTGGCAAGAGCCATCCATGCCAGTTAGGGCAACTCAGGTGTGCTTTGTCTTCCTGTCCTAACCTGGCATTTGTTCAAATGCATGTTCAGTATTTGGTGTTTGGCAGTCAAAATAAAATTACTGACATCTTACAGGGCCGTCTTCAGGGTGCACAGACGTGAGTCCTGTTTGAGAGCAGCCAGAAGTTGGGAATTTTGTTCTCCTGGCATCTTTTTGACAGTAGAAGCATCAAATACACTAAAAATTGTTTTGAGCAAAGTAAGCCTAGGCGAGGACAGAACATGAGATTCTTACTGCAGGGTGAGAGAGCAGGAGCAATCTTGTGAAAGGGCCTATGTTGGGGCCTGCCTGAACAATTGGTTTATGTCAGAGTATTGTTGGATTGGAGGAATACTGACGGAGAATGCAGATGAAATATTCTGATACGTAAGGTGGAGCATTTGTATGCTATTCTACACTTTTTTTTAGTTAAGGGAAATAAAATACATCTGAAGCCCTTTAAAGGAAATGTCTGTTTACTTGACCTGGTGCATGGAAATGCTTTGTCTTCGTTTGGAGCTTCTGTGGAGAAGGCAGGATTTTTCTGAGAAACAGAAGTAGAGTTTTCCCTTCTACCAAAATAGGGTTTTATTCCCTGCTTTGATACACTGTGTCTTTATCACTATCCCTGTGTGGTACTTGGTGTTGTGTAGGAAAACTGAGAAGACAGGACCGTACATCTAATGAAACTCTGAAGGTAAATAACAATTTTGAAACTGCAGAGATGAGAAGTGCTCCAGGCTGAAGGTGGATCTCTTCTACCTTGCAATAGGAAAAATTTTTACTCTGTATTTAATATGAAAAAATGGTCGTGTTTTTCCAGTGAGTTAATTTCTCGATATTGTTCTGAAATGTTTTCAGTGACAGCACATAATATAAACATTCCCAAAACTTTGTTGTGAGGATGTTTTCTCCTGGTCCCTCGTGGGTGTCTCGGTGCTGTGTTGTTTGTGGGTGGATTTTTGCTTCTCCCTGTTCTCCTTGGGTTGTTTATTTAATCACACCATGCACATATTCTTAGCTGGAAGGAAGATGGGAGGATTTTTCCATTTGAAACTTAAACTGCATGAAAGACCTAATTTTGGGGAGAGGATATGTGTGGGGGAGAGTAGTTTTCCTATTTTGACTTTTTTCTTAGCAAATATTTCATAGTGTTAGGAAGAAGCACGACCAGCTGTTCATTATTTCACTTGGAGGAGATTTTTTCAGTTAGTCTGAGCAGTTGGGGTTTTGCATGAGTTGGGCGAGCCAAGAATCCTTGCGACGGCTCCGGAGTTTGCCTTTCCAGTGGTGAAATCTGTCGCTTGGCTCCCGAACAGCGCAGCGGTTCCTCTGCCTTGCCGCAGCAGGCTGTCCTCTGGAAGAAGACAAATGGCAAGTCCTCAGATGAACCAAAACAGGCCTGAAATAGTGGGGTAGGTGCAGAGAGCGGTGATGGGCAAAGGACCCTGGCAAGGCGGGAGTAAACTGTTCCTTAGGACTGGGGAGGAAACGAGGAGTTGTCTTCACCAGTTTGCCAAACTGGAGAGAGCAGCCTGTGTGAGTATCACTTGGAAAAAAACACTGCTGAGGAGCGACAGGCAGTGCTGCTGGGCTGTCCCGCTCTTGGCGTCAGAGCCACTTTGATCCGAAGTTGGAAGTCCTCCCTTTCAGCTTGATATTCCCAGATTTGGAGGAGGAGGGCAGAGAGGCTTTAAAAGAGCAGAGGGAGGCTTTAGAGGTGTCCTTGAGAAGTGTGTTTGTGTATTGCCAAGAGCCGACCAGAGATTTTGTTTCTCAATGGTGGTGTTGGAGGGATAAAATGAAGAAGTTTGGGAAGCAGTTCTCAGCCTGCCTTCCTTAGCAAACAAGGCATTTAGGCTGGAGCTGAGCGTGCCCTGGAAGTGTTGAGCTGGAGGCAGACGGCAGAAGGCAAAAGTTGTGTGAGCTCTCCACTTGTGACAAGAGAATGGATGGGAGGCTGGAGGGACCTTCCAGGAGTCCTTAGATGAACTGCTTGCTCTTCTGGTTTATCTGCCCACATAGATGGATTCTTGGGGAATTTATCTGCAGGAGTCTGAACTTGTGATACTCATGGGACTGCTTTGAAACTTTGGAGACACAAATGAAGCTTAAGAATAAAAAAATTTTCTGTCTTAATGAGGTATATTCCATGTGGAAATAGATACAGACAGTGGCTGCTTTTATCCAGAGGTGACTGCAGTTTTTAATTGTTGTAGGGGTGGCAGGCACACGTGGTTTCTCTGTTGGGCAGACCGGCATTTCATTTGTTTCTGATTTTGGATTGGGATTGGGGTTTGGGTTTTGAAACTGGGAATTTTGGAAGCTGTCGAGCTTTGTAGGGGGATGCTTAATTTGGTCGTTATAATTTGGTGATTGTTTTGGTGACTAGTTCACAGGCTGTGGAGTGAGTTCATGGAACTCTCAGAGAAGTGTCTTCTCTAAACTACTTGCCCGAGTCATCCTCTAGCAGGCAGGATAACACAAATGGGTATTAGGGCTTTCCTCTCCAATACACTCATCTCTTCCTTAATTTCTACATATTTCACAGCAAAAGCTAATGGACAGCACAGGCAAGTAGGGTCTGCAGAAGACCTTGGGCAACTCAGCATCCATTTTCTAAGAAAGGCAGATATACAGTTGCATATTCTATAGATAAAGTTTAAAATAAATCTTTTCTTGAGAAAGATTCTGTGACATGAAGTCATTTTGTAGTGGAGTTGATATTATGTGGAAGGTGTTGCTTGTCCTTTTGGTTGTTTTCTTTGGATGTTGGATTAGGAGACATCAGACCCAAAGTGAGATACCTGAGGCCAACGAAGTACTTTAAAATACAATGGTTAAATAATAACTGCTGCTGTAGGTTTTTTGTGTTTTAAGTCTATTTTGGTCAGTTATATCATCCTTAATCCAGGTCCGTTACTTTTCAGGTGGAATCATTCATCTTGGATCAGGATGATCTCGAAAACCCTATGTTGGAAACAGCTTCTAAGTTGCTGCTGTCAGGTGGTCCTGATGGTGCTGACCTGAGAACAGTAGATCCCGAAACCCAGGCAAGATTAGAAGCTTTACTTGAAGCTGCGGGTAAGTCCTCATGTCCCGTACAGGTTTAACCCCGAAGCCCTTGCAAGGGTCCATACTGGAATCACTTGCATGAGGCTAATCCATAGGAGCATGGCACAACTGCAAAATGTACAGCGGGGTGGACTTGGCAAGGGCGGCACGGAAGAGAAAAAAGTTTGTTTTAGAGTATTTCAAGGTTTGGAAAATCAGAATTTCGTGTGAAGATGCTTCAAATCGGATTTCTCCGATGTTGGTGTTCTAAAAGCCTGAGTCAAAATTGACACCTGACGTTGGCTTGTGCCATTATGTCAAACCCTAAATTGCTAAATACGCTTTACTTTGTAACAGTTGCTGTATGAAAAGCTTTAATAGTTGCTTGTATTAAGTAGTTTCAGTAGCTGAAAACTGACTTCTTCTGTGGGTCGGAGGGTTTTGGTCACGTGCAGCTTTTAAATTAGTGTTGTAAACAGTTAAACCCCTCGTTTTGGAAGCCGTGGTTGATTGTACTTGGAATGTTTCTGCCGACAGATCTCATAGGCTCGATTTCAACTTGTCTGTTCTCTCCTTTCCTGGCACGCGTCCCCGTGGGCTGTGAATCGGAATGGCAGGAATAGGGAAGCTGTCGACAGCGGATGGGAAAGCCTTTGCGGATCCCGAGGTGCTCCGCAGGCTGACCTCCTCGGTCAGCTGCGCGTTGGATGAAGCTGCCGCTGCGCTGACCCGGATGAGAGCGGAGAGCACGGCGAACGCAGGGCAGACGGACAAGTAAGCCAGCTTTTATCCCGGGCTTTTTCAGCCCTTTGCTACTTTTAGAAGCAGTTTTTCTTGTTCTATCACTTGCGCTTACGGGATGATGAAACTCTTACTCAAGTGGAATCGGTGCCAAGTTATCACCTGTGCTTCTCCTGTTTAAATATTTGTGGACTGGCAGGTCTTGCAGTAGAGAGTGAAGCAATGAATGCTGCTTAGAATTCCAGAATGACACTCCAAGTAGTTTATAGTGACCAACTATAGGAACATTTCTTCAGTAGTATAGGCCTTAGAACTGTTCCAAAGAGTTGCAAATCCCAAAATGGGTCATTCACTGATAGCGTGAAACAAGATTTCAGATTAAAAAAAAATCTTTTAGGGAATTTCAGAGTGCCTTTTTAGTTGAGGAAGGGAAACAGCCTTGAGGGATTGGGGCTCCGTGGTGGTCAGTGTCACATAGGACCCTGGAGAGAGCCTCAGCCAGGGAGTCGCTGCTCTTGTACTGGACTTCGTGGCTTTATGGGATTTTGTCTGACTGGGGTATTCAGGAGGGAAAGAAGAAGAAGGTTTCCTTCCAGGCTGTCATTAGGCTTCAGTGCAGCAGAAAGAGTGCTAGTAGTAGCACAATCAAGTGCTGCTGTGCTCGTTGGAAGTTTGTTCCTTCTATACAGAATAGCTCCAAAGGAACATTCCTTGCTGTGGGAACGGGACGCATGAAGAGCAGAATAATTTTGGGTTATGTCTGCTTCTATTCTGTGTGCATCCCTTCTTTTCCCCAGTGCCTCTTTCCTGGGAATGGTGGTGGCTGCTAAGCTTGTTCCAGGGACAGAGGATCTTGGAAATTTAGATAAAAAGGTCCACATGTAGTGAAGAGACATATTTGAGAGCTGATTCTCCATGTGTTAAAATTGTGTCTGGTTACAAGATCCTGGTATTTTCAGCACAGGAGAGAGGGGAAGTGGTTAAGTTTCTTACAGGAGGAGAGTGATGTGGGTGATTTGTTTTAGTTTAATTAACAGTTACAGTGCTGAACAAATAAAGTTTTCTTAAGATTGACAGGTGATTTCCGTGTCCTCTGGTCCTGGGGTATCCTGCATATGTTTTTCATGTAAATTTCTGTTAAAAATTAATAGCAGGAGTGGATATGGACACGACTGAATTTTCAGGGAAGTTAGCTGGGAAACCTCAAGTGTAAAACGGGCACTTCTTTAATTAGCAGTTGGCACGTTTTTAACTCGTGTTGTTTCCTTTTTTGCCGAGTGCGTCCTCATGGCGCACTGGAGTTCAGGCATAGTCCATTCCCACTTTGAATGCTTTCTCCCTTGTTAGCCGCAGCTTGGCCGAGGCTTGTTCCGAAGGAGATGTGAATGCTGTGCGGAAGTTGCTCATTGAAGGCCGCAGCGTGAACGAGCACACAGAAGAAGGGGAAAGCCTCCTTTGTTTGGCCTGCTCAGCAGGATATTATGAGCTTGCACAGGTTGGTTTCCTGGCTGCTTGTGCTGTGTGTGTGTTGTACAAAAAGAAGCGTTGAACCAATATATTACCAATCTTGTGCACCTGGAAGGGGGTGTCAAAGTAGCGGGCAGTGGCAGTTCACTGGCAAGCGAGTCTCACACGTACACTGAATGTTGCTAACGCATTCTTGGTGCTTATTTTCTGCAAGGGTTGCTCACGCAGCACTGAAGGTGGGGGTTTGCAGTGCAGAGGCAGGGTTTGTGGTCGCTCTGCTCGTGTTGTTGATGGCTGTCTCTTGGCAGGTTCTCCTGGCAATGCACGCCAATGTGGAGGACCGGGGAATCAAAGGAGACATCACGCCTCTGATGGCTGCTGCCAATGGCGGGCACGTCAAAATTGTCAAGCTGCTGCTAGCTCATGGTGCTGATGTGAACGCACAGTCATCCACAGGTAAAGAGGGTGTTGGGAGCGACTGGAGAGCTGGCATTTGTGGTGTGCAGGGAACTTGGCGTGGAAGTTTGGGAGCCATGGCTCTCAGCCCAGCAAGGCAGAATGCATCCTTGTGGTTTCGCCATTTAAATTCTCTTTTCTGAGTGAAACTCTGAAATACTGTTGGATGCAGATAAAATATTACGGAGACATACAAAGGTGGCTAAGGTCAGTTGGTAACTGCAAGGTGTTTGAGTACACAGGATTTGTTGTCACATTTTAAGCACAGTTTGGTAAGTTTGTGTGTACATGGAAAAGTTATTTGGTGGCAGGTCTAGGAAACCAAGGGGAAAACAGGAAACGTGAAGATGGCCCCCCGTCCCCTTCTTTCCAAGGTAATTTGCCAGCCATTTGTGCTGAAGTGACCAGATTGGGAAATCTTCTAAGATTTTGTAGCCTGGAAGCGGAGAGCTGGTGTATAGTCAGCAGTAACTGATGAATGGAGAGCTGACCCTGAGTGAGGAGGAGAGGGGGATACCAGAAGACACCTTATCTGTTTTTCTAGTATTTTTTTCAGCGAAGTAGTTCTCTCAGTAGCAATATGGCCTTGACCTTTAACTTTTTTCATGGTGTCTTTCATAAAGGCAGATTCTTTGACTGTTGTGTGCAGATCCATGTTGTATTTTTTCCACTGAAGTTGTTTTCATCTCTTAGTAAAGACTGTGAGCATTTTGGAACCAGCCCCTTGGAGGTGTTTGAGACTTGATTTAGAAGCAGCAGTTCATTCTGCTCCTGGTTTTGGGCTTTCATTCTTACAGTGTTGTGTGCTCCTGCTGATTAATGGGGCTTTGTGACGGAAGCTGGGCTAGAATTGGGAAGAGAGGTGCATCAGTACAGGCACAGGGAGATCCTCAGTCCGTCAGCACCGAGCTGCTTGGTGCCATTACTTATTTCCCCCTCCCCGTAGTTCTTCATCTGTAGCCTGAAGAACCCTGTTCCGTCAGGTATCCGGGTAAAAGGGATGGAACGGAGCATCAGGTGAAGTTCTGGGTGAAGAAACACCTCCACATTCTGTTTCCAACCCTCGCTCTCTCTGGCTTTAGGCAACACAGCCCTGACCTACGCCTGTGCCGGGGGCTACGTGGATGTGGTGAAGGTGCTGCTGGAGTCGGGCGCGAGCATCGAGGACCACAACGAGAACGGTCACACGCCGCTGATGGAAGCGGGGAGCGCCGGCCACGTGGAAGTGGCCAGGGTGCTGCTGGAGAACGGAGCGGGCATCAATACGCATTCCAATGAATTCAAGGAGAGCGCGCTGACGCTGGCTTGCTACAAAGGTACAGTAACAAGGGTGGGAGGGTGTCAGGGCCAAAGAGTCCCTTCGAACACGGCGTCGTTCAGCCTCGCTGCCCACGACCGGGGGAGTTTAAAGGCTGTGAATAGACACTGCCAGGGCTTTGTGTAAAATGCTCTGTGTGCAGAGTCCGAGTATCAAGACCTAAACCTTTGGTCTGAGTTATGGTGCGTTAGAAGATGCTTTGTTAAACAAATCAAGAGACAAGGAACTAATGTGTTATGTCACAGAATAAATAAGCTAAACTTTCTGTGTTACAGCTGTATTGTACAGGGTACCTCTGCTTAAGTACGGAAATTATTTCATTTTGAAGGAATTGGTGCTTGCAAATCATGGAAAATTTAGGACCTTGCCTTTTAGGTGTCACTGCTGAGAGGAACAGGCTTTTGTTGCCTCCCTTAGAGTGTTAGACAGCAAACTTGGAGCACCCAAGAAAGGGATGAAGATGTTTAATTAAGAGGCAAAATATGTTCCTACAGCCCAGCAGCTGCTGTTACAGTGCTTAGGACATGTTTTATTAGTCCCTTACTATCATGGAGTAGTTGACGTTGGTAGCAGAGGTGCTTGTGTAGCACCTTTATAGAAGTTGGTCTTAGTCTTTCATTTATATTTTTTATCAACTACACTGATAAACTGCTGTGCGCAGAGATAGCAGAGATACAAGCATACCTTTCCAGAGTGGATTTTTTATGTTGTAATGTGGACATCCATGGCCTTCATTATGTGCTTTAGATCCTTTCTATGAGCGTTGAAATGCACTTTCTCAAGCAGTTTCTCTCTATTCTCCACACAGGCCATCTGGAAATGGTGAGGTTTCTGCTGGAGGCTGGTGCAGACCAGGAGCACAAGACAGATGAGATGCACACTGCTCTCATGGAGGCATGCATGGTAAGAGACGTACGGCTTGAGCAGTGAGGTCTGCGGGCTCTCTTTTCTTCCCAAAGATGGAGAAAGTGATTCCTTTTAGTCTCCTTCCGGTACAGAATCTAACTGGGATGTTTTGGTTCTCTTGTCTGCTTGATGGGAAGTTAGTGATGGGAAAATACTTTATATAGGAATTCAGAAATTAAATAACTTCCAGTGGGAAGATTCTCAGTAGTTGTTGAAATGCTTTTTTAACATTTCTAACGTGCTAAACACGGGCGGTGAATATGGTCATAACCTGGCTTTTGGAGGCATTTAACACACCTCGATTGTGATAAATGAATTTGTAAGCAGGTGGTTACATGTGTAAAATGTTTCAGGATAGTTCACGCAACCACGTACTCCTTGGAAACACAGGATCAGAAGCTGTTTGGGAAGCAGCTAGGAAATGAAAGGGGCAATTTTTAATTCTTACTAGTGAGAGTACTTGGATGTTGCTGCTTTGTCCATCTGAGGTGGGAGTGTTCATCCGAATGCGGAACTTTATTGTTGAATTGAGAATTAATTTCTTAAATTTCCTTTTTATCCTTGTCTCCGAATAGATTCCTCATGTGTTGGGATTTTCATGACATTAGCTTTGTGTAATGTCACACTGTGAACCTGTGGCTATAGAGGAGGGCAGTAAATCCCTATTTAGTCTGCCCTTCGCTGAAACAACTGTAATGGTTCTGAAATCAGCCAGTTATGTCTGTTCAAGGAAGTTAATGGTTTCAGATAGGGGAATGATTAACAGAAATCATTATACTTCTTAAAAGTTGTTGGAAAGAAAGTCACGTAGATAAACAGAACTCGAGCTGTCCTTTATCTCACCCTGAAGTCTTACTGGAGCAGCCACATAAATATCCTTGGCAATGGCCTTGCAGCCAGTTCCTGGGAGTTGATGGTAAAATTACTTTGTTTGATGTTGCAGTTGCCTTCTCATTGGGTTATTTTTGTGGTGGAGCTATGGATCAAGCCTTCCTTTCCTTGCCATTCTCTTCCGCCCTTTTAGCTCCTCTTATAGACTGACAAAATTCCATTGGACCCACAGAGATGTTAAGGCCTAATTTTTGTTAAGAATTACTGAGCAGTAGGAGAAAATTCTTCTCCCTTATTTCTGCAGGAAGCTGTTCCTAGGGAGGCAGTTCCACGCTGGTGCTCAGAGCTGGCAGGTAGTTGAGAGTCTCATACCTTCAGCTCTGCTGACGAGAGGAGGAGCAGCTTTCTCTGGCAGTATTTAAAACGCTTGCAGTGTGCAAGGAAGCAGAGCAAGGACTTTCCATCTCAGCATGTTCTTTGTGCTGAAACAGTTACTGCTCTTGAGTGGCACAAGAAAACTTCCTTCTCTAGAACAGCACTGAACTTGAGTGTGTGCTACCAGAAGTGTCTATCTGTGGCATAGCCAGCGCAGGTTTGAATCTTGTCCTACAAGGCATTCAGGAAGACTTCTGCCCGAGAGTTTTTTATAGGCAGCAGCTAATATTGATTTAATGCAAATGAGGTGTTGGGCAATGGCACTTGCCTTGTGGGAGCCAAAAGCAGGTTGATCTAGTTGGCGTTTCCTCTCGCGGAAGGACTGATGGCCGCAAAGCTTCGTCTTGAAAATGCAGCTGGTGCTCTCCTCGTGCAGGCTGCTCGGGTGACTTTTTCTGATCTATCCCCAGTTGGAAGGCTTTTCCTGGCTGCTGTAGGAGAGCTCAACAGCCCCACCCCATTGCAAGGTTTATTAAAACATGGCTCCAGTTCCCTTGTGCGGCGAAGCACCAGCAGTTCTCCTGCAGGCTGCTTGGCCCACATAGGAAGCTTTGAAGCAAGCCTTGGTGCCGCGTTGTGCCATCCCCGCCGCGGATCGGGGCTGAGCAGTGAGCTGTCTTGCCAGAGCCTGATGGATGAGGCACCATCTCTGCATTTCCCTGGGGAAAGATTCTTTATGGAGTCTTGGAGTTTTTCCCTAAAATAGTACTGTCATTTCATGTAAAAGGTGAATATGTCCTAGTTAATGTCCTAGATATTTTTCCGAGAGGAAACCGTGTTTTGCTCCCTGGATATCAGAAGAAGGTATGAAACACTTGAGAAAACGAAGCGGAAAAATGTCAGATGCAGTTTGGTATTTTGTCTGGAAAAGAGCTTTTTGGAGTTGTGGTTTCCAGCTTGGCAAGGACAGCCGTGGCTGTGATTTGCTGCCTCTTAGGAATTAATCTGAGATCAGGGTGTACTTACCTCATCCAGCGACAACCTTGGGATAGCCTCATGTTCCTGGTGAGTGGCTGTTTGTTTGCCGCAGCCCTCCGGTGTTCTGTGTGTCAGATTGTGGTTACTCCAAGTTGGAATGGTGGCGATCTCCTCGTGGAGAAAACCAGCTCGGAGAGTTTATGCTGTTGTTGGAGCGCAGCGACCAAGCCGGTCTCTGCTTCTGTCTGAACAAAGCAGAATGGAATGGCAGCTGGATGTGTCACTGTCAGGCCTCCAGTGTAAACACGGAGCTGAAAAGCCACTTCAAATAGTTCCTGAATTTATGGCATACTGAAAATGTGACGGAGATCCTATGCTCAAGTATTTTTAAAGGAAGAAAGCAAACCTAGGAGGTAGCTTTTGGTAGAACGGGTTTGACAGCACGATCGTGGTATCTGGAAAACACTGCCAGGATCCTGCCAAGGGAAAGCTGTTGCTCAGGTGGGTGGCTCCTGGGATGTGTAAGGAACCCCTGACAAATGGTCTCATTTTGGCTTTTCTGTTGGAAGGAGAAAGTAAGTCTTGACTCTGCTGTTCAATTGAGCAGTGAAATAGTTTTGCAGGAGCTGTAAGGCAAGCCAGGTCAGCGTGCAGGGCTGCTTCTTAAAAAAGGGAGGAAGCAAAAGCATCTCACTGTTGCTCTTGTGGAGGAGACAAGCTTCTAAAATAGTGGCGAGCTCCCTCTCGACTTCCTGGGCTTTATTTTGGAGTTCCCCCCCACCCCAAGTAAGTTGATCCCAAAGACCTGAACTTGAGTCTGATACAAAGTCGTCTGGCTTGCTACTTACACCATTGGCAAAGAGGTCTGATATGAGGTTCATCATGTTTTAGTTGTGAATGGCACATATTCTGTAAAACGTGCTCAGCATTTCTTCAGGTGTCTGTTCAATAGGAGATCTTATCCTTTATCCAAATACTTAGGGAAAATATTCAGGAAAACTGTTGAGCAAGTTGAATTGTAGTTTTTGGACTCATTTTACTCACTGATTGCTTTTTGTGTCTTTTGAGGGAATTTGAGTCTGTGACAAAGCTGTGGAGAAAAGCAGTTTTTCCATTTGGCCAATCTTTTGATCTTGTTTTTCTTTTTTCATTCCCAGGATGGTCACGTGGAAGTGGCAAGATTACTCCTGGACAGCGGAGCTCAGGTGAACATGCCCGCGGACTCCTTCGAGTCTCCGTTGACTCTGGCAGCCTGTGGCGGGCACGTGGAGCTGGCAGCTTTGTTAATTGAGCGTGGGGCTAACTTGGAAGAGGTCAACGATGAAGGATACACGCCACTGATGGAGGCAGCTCGAGAAGGCCACGAGGAGATGGTGGCACTGTTACTTGGGCAAGGTAACTTCTGCGGGCTGGAACTCAGCAGGCAGCTGCATATGTTGGGGAAAACAGCACTAAGTTACTGTGATTTTTGTTTTCTTTGGTAATAAGATGCCTTGTGCACATGGAAGTGGTTTGTCTGCTGATCCTGCTTTCTCTAACTGGTGTTTTGTGTTGTTTGAAGGAGCAAACATCAATGCTCAGACAGAGGAGACGCAAGAAACTGCATTAACTCTGGCCTGCTGCGGAGGGTTTTTGGAGGTGGCTGATTTTCTCATTAAAGCAGGAGCGGACATAGAACTCGGCTGTTCCACACCTTTGATGGAGGCTGCTCAAGAGGGGCATTTGGAGCTGGTTAAATATTTATTAGCTGCAGGTATGGAGTCGTTTTGGTTAACACTTCTGTAAAGGCTTAATCTAAGAGAAAATTACTTTTTTTGATATTCATTACATTTTCTTTAGCAGCTTCTCGAAGCTGACTGTGAAGGTCTTTGGAGCCCTAAGTAATTTACTGGTTGGACTCTAATTTAGCTTTTGAAGATTGAGTTGATGTAAACTTGCTTGGAACTAACTTGTAGTTTATGTTTTTATTCCTCTAGAGTATGATCAAGTTATCAGTTTAATAGATGCTGGATTGGAAGGGGGAAGTTTAATTTGCTGTTTGACCCTGTAAAGATTGTGGAGGCTTGCATATGTTCTGTAATGCCCATCATAAAGCTGACAAGATTTTGTCACTGCTGTTTCAGGGGCTAACGTGCACGCCACAACAGCAACGGGTGACACGGCACTGACATACGCCTGTGAAAACGGCCACACCGATGTAGCAGATGTCTTACTTCAGGCAGGTGCAGATCTGGTAAGTCATTTACCTTCTTACAACAATCTGAGCGGGAAATAAAATTATCAACGTCTCATATTCGTTTTGTTTGTTTCTCTGTTCATTGCTGAAAACGTACACGTTCTTTAATTTATTTTGGGCTGTTAAATTACCCTAAAGTGCTGAGGTCAGTTACAGTCCTCTGGTGATTGATGTCTAAAGCATTTCCAAACTGTTCAAGGTTGCCTGGACAGGAAAATAGGGGATTTCATTCTTTTGTCATGGTATTCATCTTCGAATTGTTGAGCTGATTCTGGGTTATTCCTTGTACCTGCAAATCTGTTCTATTCCTTGTGCATCAGGTAGTTGGCAGCGTGTTTGGTGTACTGTAATGGAATTAAGCTGATGGAAGTAAACTGATTTTTACTTTCCAGTAGGCTTGTACACCAGTGTGTTATCAAAAAGTGAAGTTAAGCATGTCAGAAGATGTCCTGTTTAACTGAAATCCCCACCACATGCCTGAGTGCTTCTTGTGCAGGAGTCACACCTGTGCAGAGACAGGTGGTGAATGGTTCATCTGCCTTCAAGATACCCTCAGTTCAAATGTTAGCTAAATATTTGTGTCTTAAGTTTGTGAAACACTAAAGAAGGATGTTCCATGTCTAGTACCTTTCCATTCAAAAACCCAGAAGGCTGGCTTGCCTCTTTTCACATGCTACTTTGGATGTTGAAGCCTTTCTTTATCTGCTCTAGGAGCATGAATCGGAAGGTGGAAGAACCCCTCTCATGAAAGCTGCCAGGGCAGGTCATGTTTGCACTGTTCAGTTCTTGATTAGCAAAGGTAAGAGTGTGGAAAGGTTTGGGTTTTCCTGACATTAGAAACACTTCAAGTTAAGAACATGTCAGAACTAGTGTAACTTCTTTGGATTTGTTTTAAATATCCTAACTCAAGTAGGCAATCGATTCTCCAGCTAGGCCTGTAATGATTACCTGTGGTTTCTGCTGAGATTAGTTGTAAAAACAGTGTATTTCAGTCTTTAATTCCTAGTAAAAGCAGCAGTAGTAGGGATCACCAGGGTCTCCATGCCCCTGGTGACAGCAGCTTTGGAGCCCTGTCTTTGGGAGCTGAACTACAAGTGACTGTTGATTGCCAGGTTTTGACTATAGCTCGCTTGATGTTTTGATACGAACCTGAAATTTCCATTTTCTCTCTCTTGGGCTGATTCCCAGGAATTTTTCTTTTCCCTGCCTTGCATGGAGTAGGACATGCAGCAGGATGGAATTTTCCCTGTGTAGATTGCAGAGTAGTTAATTCTGTTACTTTGGATAGAGGTGAACCCGTTGAAGGCCGTTTCAGCTGATGTTTCCCCTTCTGTTTTCACAGGAGCAAATGTGAACAGGACCACAGCGAACAACGATCACACGGTGTTGTCGCTGGCCTGCGCCGGAGGTCACTTGGCAGTGGTGGAGTTACTGCTCGCTCATGGTGCTGATCCCACACACAGACTCAAGGTTTGTCCCTCAGCTGCCTCATTTTCCTCTAAAACTGAGGATACCCAACTGAATTTTCTCCTTTTGTAGTCTCTGCAACTCATCCAATCTGTCACGATTTAAATGGAAGTTTCCACAAGCAGATGCTCTGCTCCTGTGCATATTGTTAGAGTTAATGCAGGTCTCTTGATCATCATGAATATAAAGGCTGCCCTTTAAAGTCCTGATCGTGGAAGAGGAAAAAAATTTTTAAAGTACAGTATTTTCGTCGAGTCGCCAAGTTTTGGTGTGAACTTGTGGAGATTGAGTATTTACTAAAGCAGAAAGCACTCATCATAGGTACTGTGTTGTGTCTCTCAAAATGATGCAGTTCTGATGTTCTGATGATGTCAGTGCTGGTTTGATGATGCTCTTTCCTAACTCAGTGATCTTTCTCTCTTCAGGATGGATCAACTATGCTAATTGAGGCAGCCAAAGGCGGTCACACCAGCGTGGTTTGTTACCTTCTAGATTACCCAAACAACTTGCTTTCTGCTCCTCCACCCGATGCCACTCAGCTGACCCCACCATCCCATGATCTAAACAGGGTAAGATCTCAGGGCTGGTGATCTGCGGGGCTTTTTTGCACTTTCTTACTTAGGAGTTTAAAGGTGAGAGAAGAGTCAGTCATGTTATGTCATGAACTGTAGATGAGCACATTGAAAATGACTTTGAGCTGTAATGGAAATGGGGAAAACTTTTGAACATTATGATGTAGTTCTTTCATCATTCTTATTGTTCTCTAAGTATTATTGGAAAAAAACACTGAGGGTGGGAAAAAAGAGCAAGTGCAAAGGTCTGCTTAAATGAGACTCTTCAGAATTGAATTTGTAGCCCATTGTGGCTCGTATTGGCTGCACTACAGTATAACATTGTACCGTGCCGAGTATAATTTGGCAAGTAATTTTTTAGCTTAAAAATGCAAAGTATGTGGAGATCACGCGATGTCCAGGTGTTAATTACTGAACTCGGCGTATTAAAAACCTTATTAAATGTTCTTAGTCACCGTTAAAGTCTACTTTTCTGACAGATTTTGTTTGCCTTCTATTGAATTATAACTAGCACAGAGTATGAGAAAAGTAATCTGTTAGTATCCGACGTTTTAGGCTCCTCGAGTACCAGTGCAGGCGCTGCCCATGGTCGTCCCACCCCAGGAGCCTGACAAACCCCCTGCTAATGTCGCCACAACCCTTCCCATCAGAA
The DNA here is from genome assembly GCA_013398855.1 of Mohoua ochrocephala. Taxonomy (NCBI): domain Eukaryota; kingdom Metazoa; phylum Chordata; class Aves; order Passeriformes; family Acanthizidae; genus Mohoua; species Mohoua ochrocephala. The sequence continues at coordinate 75,353 of VZTA01020566.1, forward strand.
ATAAAGGTCAGTTGTAGTTCCGGAGCTTCTTTTCTAAATATCCTTCCTAGGTAGAACGTAGAGGCTTGCACTTGTAGCAGGGTAGTTCCTGTGAAGAGTGTTTATGGATTCAGTCAAGGAAACTGCAATTTTGATTTTTTTTTTTTTTTTTTCATTTTTTAAGGGTTTGCTTATCCACCGAGTATCAGTCATCTAACCCTGTAATCATAAAACGTCAAGAAATCTGCCTAAGTAAATATGTTAAAATCTCTAGTCTGACACGCTGAACTAATGCAAAATGTCACCCAGAAGTCTATAGAAATTGGATAATGGAAGTTGCAAAACCCATGTTAATCTCCATATCATAGTTGATTTGATAACTTGCGTTTCCTTAGGGTAGTAGTCTGGGAGTGGGTTTGACTAATTGGATTGAAGGCGGAATTTCTTGTGGAGTAAAATCTTTAGTCTGATGTGGCTCAGGTCCTCCTAGGACTAAATTTGCATCTATTTTGCTCTCGCCATTTTGACCATGCTTTCTGTACTTAAGAATTCTCTTCAAAAAGCAATTTTTATCGAGCATCAGCAGTAGGAAATACAGGCGTGCATGTCCTAAAATTAATCCTGTGTGTACACTTGTATTGTTCTGGAGATACAGCGAGGATGGCTGGAAGAAACTGGGCACCTCCACTGCCTCAGATCCTGAGTTTTGATTTGCCTTTCGCCCTTCAAAATTAACCGATTGTTGCTTCTCCACCTGGTATGGCAGAGCATGTCAGCTGTGTTACTGGGGACTTCTGCATAAAAGACCAGTTGGATTAGTCCATCGCTTGTTCTTGCAGGAAGGCTGAAATATTTGCCTTGCCTGGGCAGAGAGCCGAGTTTTGACACAGGCAAAAATCGTGTCTGCTATGGATAAAACGTAGTGGCTAAAGACACCCTGTTAGATCCTGCTAAATCTAAATGACTATCCTGGGGTCTGGCACTGTTTGTCACCTGAGCAAAGCTGGATACCTGGAGCAAAAGGATGCCTAGTTCTAGAAAGCGTAGCCCTTCTTAAAATGTACCGAGTCGGTTGCAAAACCGGTGGCCTAGTCCCGGTCCTTGAGATGTTTTTGTATCCCCTGGGCTGCGCTTTCCGGGCTGTAAGCATATGTTTCTGTCCCGACACCATTCCAGACGCAAAACACCAAGTAAAGAGACAGCATATCCTTGCTTTTTGTTCCCAGTTTTCTTGTAGCAGCACTCGGTAACAGCGGCTCGAGACAATCGCTTCCTTTGGCAAAAGCATAACGATTGCTGGAGTAGATCTGTCACCGTAGCACAGGGATATGTGGGATGCATGTGCAGTGGTGTGTCCTGTTAAATTGCAATCCGACTGCCGGGTACAAATTGGCAGGTGTTCTTGGAGGGCCTTCGGGACACGCTGACCTTCTGCGGGTGCTGTGCCCTGGTGCGTAGCCGGCCACGCAGCGGCCCAGCGGTAGCTCTGTAATGAGGATGCCATTCGTATGCACTTCCATTGGTTCTGAGGGGGTTTCTTTTTCACACAGCTGCTTCTAAACAAAAGTCCAGCAGTCATTTGCCAACAAACAACCAGGATGTACAGGGTTACATCACCAATCAGTCTCCAGAGAGCATTGTAGAAGAGGCTCAGGGCAAGTTGACAGAGCTGGAGCAGAGGATAAAAGAAGCCATAGAGAAGAACGCTCAGCTGCAGTCCCTGGAATTGGCACACGCTGACCAGCTCACCAAAGAGAAGATTGAGGAGCTGAACAAAACGAGAGAGGAACAAATTCAGAAGAAACAAAAGATTTTGGAGGAACTGCAGAAAGTGGAGCGAGAGTTACAGCTGAAAACTCAGCAGCAGCTAAAAAAGCAATACCTAGAGGTAAAAGCGCAAAGAATTCAGCTCCAGCAGCAGCAGCAGCAACAGTCTTGCCAGCATCTGGGACTACTGACTCCCGTTGGGGTAGGAGAACAACTCTCAGAGGGAGACTATGCACGATTGCAGCAAGTGGACCCCATCTTGCTTAAAGATGACCCTCAGCAAGCTGCTGCGCAGACGGGTTTTGCACCAATTCAGCCTCTGGCCATGCCACAAGCTTTGCCTCTGGCAGCAGGTTCCTTACCTCCAGGGTCCATCGCAAATCTTACAGAACTGCAAGGTGTTATAGTTGGACAGCCAGTGCTGGGCCAAGCACAACTAGCAGGGCTGGGGCAAGGAATACTGACAGAAACACAGCAAGGGTTAATGGTAGCCAGCCCTGCTCAGACGCTCAATGACACGCTGGATGACATCATGGCAGGTGGGTTTATATTGTTATGAGCAGGTATAATATTTGCTTGACCAGTTGAGGGTATGTCCACTTCTTTTTATATGTGTGTGTGTGTGTGTGTGTGTTTGTGTATTCCCACGAGCTCTACAGCAAGTACCACTCGCCCTCTGATCCCTGTCTTGAGGAGATGGGAAAACTAGCTTTAACTTTTCAATTCGCAGGGTGAGCTAACTGGTGCCTGTTGGTCAGGTTGGTATGGTGGAGTGGCGTTTTTAACTCTTCCTAGTTTGGGGAGGGATGTGTTAGGGTTCACGTGTTGGTTGTACTTTGGCCTGATTGTAGCTCAGGAGCAGCACCGTGATGATACTGTGGGTAGTACTTTGGACTAGCTGAGAGCTGACTTGGGGTAGGCTGAGCAACTGCAGCACCACGACACGCCGGTAATGCGTGAGGGACCCGTGGGCTTATCTTCAGAGTAAGAGCTGCTCTGGTTGGCCTTCTGTAGTCTACTCATTGGAAGCTTTTACTTCTGCTTGGAAAAAAAAAAAGGTGATAATCCTATGACTTTTTGAAACATCTACTCGTAAAAATGGCTGCCAACAAAAAACATGTTTAGCCTTACCAAATTCTTGTCATCGCTTCGGAGAGCTCTTTACCCAGTGACATGAACGCTCTAAGGCCTTAAGCAGCGAAAGAAAAGAATGAAGCAGGTTTTAAAGGCGAGTTGTCACTGTTGTTTTAGTTTGCACCTCACTCAGTTGTGCTTCATCCCCTTCCCGTGCCAAAGCAGTCACTGAAATACTCCTTAGCTGAACACAGATGAACTGGTGGGACGTAGTCTTAAAAAAATGTCACTTGGTGAAAAAGTACCAAGATGCTCTTGGTTAAGCCGATGCACTGTCATTTTTACAAGTGCTGTCTGTCTGAACAAGTCTGCTCTGCAAAGCACGTTAGGATGAGGGACGTGTGCCAGAGGAGGGAAAGCAGGTCTCCAAGAAGCTGTTAGCCCGGAGCTGGTCCTGTGTGTACTGCAGGAGTTGGAGTACAGTAGTGGCCCAGAGTCAATGGAAGGCATGGTAAATGAGTAAAACTACCAGGTGGTGATTTTTTAAAGTACTTGGAACACCACTGTTGAAATGAGACACCTGATGAGTGGCCTGGTGTCTAGGCAAAGCTTCATTAAAGATGGCAGAAACTTCTTTTCTGGAAATCTCGTGTTAGAATTGAAGCATAGATGTGTTAGAAGCATAGATGTAAAGATTGGAAGTGGATAAAACACAAATGTGTGCATGAAAAAGTAGATAAAACGACATATATCGTGCACTGACAGTAAAGATTTCTCTCATGTGGAACTGCTGGGATACAGGACAACATGAATTTAAAAGCTGGGATCATTGCAGTTCTTGGTAACCTATAAAGAATCTGTGCAATGCACTTGAGCTGTGTTTAAATATAAGTTAAACCTGGAGTTAGGACGTTTGGGACACGTTTAAGTGCATGTCACATCTCGAGAAGGTGCAATTTCAGGTCACCTGCTGCGTCCCCAAATGCCTGTGTGCGCCTTTTTGGGCGGTCAGGCATTTCCAGTGTGAATTGGAGTGAATATTTTGGTTCTGCTCAGCCCCACTTGTTAGTACGTGCGTGCACACATGCAGTTGGGAAGGAAGTCTGAATTCCTTTTCTGTCAAGTGGCTGATTTTAGGGTGTTTTTTTGAGCAGTAACAGACACAGACCTGAGTACAGACCTCGAGTGCCAGCCTGAGTCCACACATCACGGTTTAATGTGGAGCTGAAACGGCCTCAGCGTAACACAGAACATTCAAGTAGCAGCTAAATATTTGATCAGTAACTCCATGTGCTGCTTTAAGAGAAGCTTCTGGAGTATTCTTGTGGATTTAAATTCTTGTTTCTGAGATGCCTTGAGTTTAGCTCTATTGCAGAGCTGTGTTTACAGCACCAGTTACAGAATCAAAGCTTCACCTTGACTGTGCAGACTTGATTTAATGTGCATCTCTGTGCTTAATTAGTTGAGAACAATGAGGAAGTAGTAAATAATCCTTCCTTTTTTTCCTTTGGGCTTCTTTATTATCCTGCTGGAATTGAGGACAAGCGAAAGGCTTGCTCTTGAGCTTCAGGTGTTGGGCAAGTTTTTTGCTTGCTGTGAGGCTCGTAAAAAGAAGTATTTTTTAGAGTTAGTTATGCAAGTCTTGTACGAAAACATCACATCTGTTAAGTGGTGTGGTGAAGATCTAAAGAGAAAAAAAACACCTTGTTTTTAATAGCAAGCTTTTTATAAAGTAGAAACTATTCCAAGGATTGTGTCCAGTCACAGAGCTTTGCAAAGAACTTCAAGAATCTTGAAGCGCTTGATAAAACGCATTCCTGGAAGCCACCTTGTGGGATGAGTCGGTCCGAAATGCAGCTGTCTAAGTTAATGTGTGAGAAGGAGTCTGCCTTGGCTGTAGACTCAGTACTGAAACAAATAACAGCAGAGTGCCAGCATCCCAGGAAAATCAGGTTGTGTCCCACTCGGGACTTGAGCAGGAGCTGGTTTTATGTGGGGCTGACCTGCCTTAGGCCACTTTGCACACTTTAACTAATAGCCACCAAGACTACAGGTGTGGAATGGTTTTCAGGCTTCATCCATGGAGCCCTTCTTGCACAGCAGCAACCCTGTGTTTGTGTTGGAATTAAGAACGTAACTTGGACTGTTACAATCCGAGGCATGTTCTGCATTTCAGCTGCTCTGTAGTGATTTTAATCCTGTGTGGCAGGAACACAGTTTGTAATAACTGAGGATGCTACAGAGAAATTGGGGGCAGAGAAGGAACTGATGTGGAACAAGCCTGTAGAGTTGGCTTGAAACCAGATGGAAAAAGCTGAGATGTACCAGCTTGTACATTTCTTGTAAAGTATTTTTTGATTCCATCCCTCATCCTGGCTTATTGGTGTGTAATGTGGAACAGTTTTTAGCTGCCTGCTGTTGACATTACAGGAGACAAGGAATCAGTGCATAAGGACAGTGCTGTGCCCACAGTCAGACAGCCCTTGTGAGACGTGTGATGCCCACGTGAAGAGAGGTGGGGTTACAGGGGTGAAAGCCGAGGGCGTGTCGCGCTGGTGAGGCCAGTGGGCACGGGGAGGAGGTAGCGGCTCTCAGGGTGTCCTCTCTTCATATAGCTAGGAGAGAGTTGAGCTATGGCCAGAAGGAAATCAAGATAAAGAGCAGCACTGTTCAAATATCAGTAAGCACAAAACCCATTGTGTGATAGCCCAGCAAATGTCCTAGACTGAGGATGGAGTGGCCACATGGTGCTTGGTGATGTCTTCCAACCAAGATTGATCTCATTTCCTAACATGATTAAGGTGTAGGTGGTCCTGTACCAAGTCACATATATACTGAAACATTCCAGTAGTGAACTAACTTTGAAGACTTGGTTATCCCAGGCATGAAATAATGGTGTTTCCATGGTGAAGTACAGGCTTCAGTTCACTTGGCCACTAGTCCATTAGAGCAGGACAAGGAGCAAAGATAAATATTCGACGGTCAGTGTGCTTAGCCTGGAGAATCAAGCTAGTTGGTTACTCTTCTCAGTGCTCAAGACTGCTGTGAAAACCTTTTGGGTTATTGAAAACCTTTAGTATTTTAGTTTGGGTGCCGTAAAAATTCTGTTCATCACCCTTGGCATGTTCATTAGAAATTTGAACTCCACACAGGTGATGTTGAAATAAATATAATCAAAGTGATTACCCATAAAAATGAATATTGTGTCCTAGAGAATTGTGCTGTAGGGATATGAACTAAATTTGTGAATTATTGCTGAAGCACACGTCTTTCTTTTTTGAGTTTGTTAGTTTGTTTTGTATTTTTGGGTGAGGGTGGTGATTGGGAGGTTGGGGGGTTTTTTTTGTTTGGTTTTTCCTCCCCTCACTGCAAATATAAAAAGTGGACTTTACCTGAATTCAGACCTTCTTAACTAACTTGATTTTTTTTTTAGTCTGAGAATTTACTAATGTCTCCTGTAATAGAGAAGATGCTTCCCAGTCCTATTTTTGGGACTTGAGCCAGAATTCTTAGAAACTGTTTAAAACACATGCTATTTTTGACCTTATGTCAAAATATTTTGGCATATCTTCAGTAAGTTTATTTTAATCCATACCTTGTGTGATTTGTGAGATAAGTTTTCAAAAGGCACTCACAGATCAAGGGAGCTTGAGTTCTGAATTCTGACTTACTCTTAAATATAAGGTTAATGATACTTCCTGTGTTAGAAGCTGGGGGTTCTTTGCTTCTCCCGGTGCCATTTATTAGCTTCTTTGCTGGGATTTTGCGTAGGAAATCCAGAAATTAAATTAGTAATGGATGTAAAGCACAGCTGCCTTGCAGAGGTGGGAGCACACAGCTGGGCCTGTTAGGATACAGGTTTTGTGGCATCGGCTGGAAAAGGTTCATTTTGCAGTTTAAATTGCTTTTATCAACTGAACAGGAGAAGCGTGCGGGGCTTCACTTTCTCCTTTGCTGTCACACCTGAGAAACAGCTGGAGAGACACTGGAGAAGTGACAGGGAAAACAACCATTGAGTTCTTCTGAGGCCAAGTAGGAAAATGGGTGTTTTCCCCAAAGGCTGCTTTAGACTCAAGTCTGCTCTGTACTTCTAAACATCCCACGTGTAGAATGAATTTCAGGGAGCGTGGCAGTCGGTGCTATCTGTGTCATGTCCATACACTGTCATCACTGTAAGTGGTGTTACCTTTGCTTACCTAACTCCTTGACCAAACTCTCTGCAAACTGGCTGTTACAAAGCTTCCACTTCTCTGGTTTCAGCAAATTCTGCCATGTCAGCCTCCTGCCCTGTTGCTTTTTTGTTACGTTTATGGGGGGGTGGGGGTGAAGGCTGGAGAGACTTCTACATGAGAACATTTAAACTGTTTTAAGAAAAATTGCGTAGATACCCGTTGGTTGGACTTGTTCTGCAGCCCTGCTTCCAAAGGTACGGAACTCCAGGTCCAAATAACAGCTGATTTGTTGTAGGAAAGATCTTCGGGTTTAAAAAAAAAAATCATCTTGTGGTGGGCTTCTAGAAAACACGTCAATCTGATACTTAACTCTTTCTTTGATTGAATGCAGTAAACCTTTTTCATAGTTCAAATTCTGAGACTTAAAGGTTCAAAGGTTGGGCTAAATGTGTGGAATATATTTATTTGTGGAAAACAACAGTTTTTAAGGAGTTCCATCTGTCGGTGGGAGTTGGTCCCACTGCCCCTTTATTGTCACGTTACGCTTGGGAAGTGTTTTGCTTTGACTAAGTGTGGTTCTTCTGTCCAACAGCAGTGAGTGGAAGAGCATCTGCAATGTCAAACACTCCTACCCACAGCATTGCAACCTCAGTGTCCCAACCTCAGACGCCGACTCCGAGTCCCATCATTTCTCCTTCAGCCATGCTGCCCATCTACCCTGCTATAGACATCGATGCCCAGGTGAGCCTGCCGCTCTCACAGAGGCACAAAGCTGGTTTTCTTTCTGCATCCTGAATAATTCAGTGGTGGCAAACAGCTCTGTTGTATAATGGATTGGGGTCTGGGGACTGGATTTGCTGCTTTTAGAAAGCCAGAACAACACCCCGGAGAGTCGCAACCCACTTTCCTCTGTGCTCTTGCCGAACCAAAAAGAAAAAGTCTGAATGACTAAACACTTGTATTTCTTATTCCTTTGTTGTCGTGTGATTATGAGAAACAGCAGAGTTGTCTACTGACAGAAATTAAATGTTTTCTGGCCTGATAGCCTAAGACAAAAATAAGCTGTAAAGCACACTGAGTTTTCGATTGTGCTTCCAACTTGTTGGCCAGAGATCACAGAGGTATGAAAGTCTTGAAACTAATAATTGCTGTGATTTTTTTTTAGCAGGAGGAAATAATTCAAGCTCTTGCTTCCACTAAGGGAAAGGCTTTTTTTCTAATGAAAATAATTGTTAAAAGGGCAGCTTTATGTTGACTTGGAGCTAGCTGGCCATCAGCAAAAAGCATACACACACTAACTGGCATATATCTATGCACAGCTCTGGGCTATATGTAACATGACTAAGGTTTGGGCAGCATGGAATAGAGGAAAGGCGTGAGATCATTGTGGAGAAAAGGAGAGAAACCTCTGGAAAAACAGCCTTTGCTACTTGGTTGCTTGTGGCACTTGGCTTGGATTCTGCTGTGATGAAGCCTTTGGCTGAACCGGAGTGTTAAGAATTAAAGACAGAATTCTTACCTTCATTATACCATCTAAAGGTCACAGTCAAGCAGTGGTAAAGAAGTTAATCTGGTTAGCAGAGCACAGATGAGAGCTCAGTTCTTGAAGAATCTTCAGTTCTTGTCAGGATTTCTTCTTAAATCTCCCAGCAGAGCTGCCTTGAGAGGTAGAATCCTGTCATGAACTTGCACACAGAAGGGAGCTGTGGGGGCATCAATAAAAATGACCTTAGCTTGTAGAATCTTTTTGTTTTGGCATGGGTGTAGTTATGTTTTGGCTAATGTGCACTATAACAGGGGCTGTACTTGAAAAAGCAAGTATTTATCTTGTGTGTCTATCTGTTTGGTTTAGACTGAGAGTAACCATGACACAGCCTTGACGCTGGCTTGTGCTGGTGGCCATGAAGAACTGGTACAAACCCTGCTGGAGAGAGGAGCCAACATTGAACACAGGGACAAGAAAGGTGGGTATCTCACCCTGGCAGTACAGACCCCGTCTGCTTTGCCAGTGTGTCCCACTCCATAAATCCCCACTAAGCCTGGACTTCACGTGAAACCTTTGGGCTTGCTTTTCTGGGGGTTTAACTCACGTCACTTAGGAACGTGGACTCGTCAAACATTGTTCTCTGTTTCAGGGTTTACTCCGCTTATTTTGGCTGCTACAGCCGGCCATGTGGGCGTTGTGGAAATCTTACTGGATAATGGAGCTGATATTGAAGCCCAGTCCGAGAGAACCAAGGACACTCCCTTGTCTTTGGCTTGTTCAGGAGGGAGGCAAGAGGTGAAGTAAACCTTACATCTTCAGAAGAAGTGTGTGAAGGACATCTTGTGTTAGTACAGTACAGGAATCTTCCAGAAAAGATACAGTCACACAGGATGTGTGTTTAAAAAAGATGCAAAGAGCTTCACATTTTCCAGTTTAGACATTACAACGTGTCTCATAGATTCCTTTTTCTCTTTTGATAACTGGACTGGTGCTGTGCAGGTGTCCTCATGAGTGTAGTCATTAGTGCCCCCCATTATGGGACTTTTACCAGCATAATTAGGTGTAGGTATGAAAGTGAATGCCATGAGTGTTCTTGCTGAGAATCAGTAGTTAGACACAAATGGGTTCCATATATGAGCCATATCATAGTTTTAGGGGAAAAAAAAATGGGAAAACACTGGGTTTTGGGCATGGAGTGCTTTGTACACCATGTCTCTTTCCCTGTGGTTGGGTTTGACATATTTGTTCTGCGATTTCATGGGAAAACATTCTGATTGAGAACTGTGCAAGTCTAATCTAAACTTTGTTAATGCTTAAAACCTGAGAAAGTGAAGCAAATTTAACACTGCCCTGGAAGTGACAGCATGGGTTTTCACCTCAGTGTACACTGTGATTTTGAGTTGCTGGACAGTTCAGTTTCTTGTCAAGTCCTCTGCAGGAGAGGACAAAAAGCAGGAGTGCTTTGTACACCATGTTGAAACCGAATCTCTGGTTTGGCAGGCTTTAAAGACGTCTGAAATAATCATGAAGAGATCTGCTTTTTCTTACTCTGCTGTTCAATTTGGTATGAATGGTTGAAACATACTAACGAGCAGTCATGACTGATTTTTTTAAAGGGAGTTTTACAGTGGCTTTGGGAACACAGTTGTGGCCTCATCCAGTCACGAAGGCAAGGGGTGTAGCGAAGCAACTGATTCAAGTGACTTTCTTACCATTGACATCTTCTAACAGAATATTTAGGCTTGAAAAGCATTTGTCTTGGGTAGATTTGCACGTTTGGGAGAAAACCAGATGTTCTTTGTTGAAACACTGCAGGTGGTGGAGTTGCTGCTAGCTCGAGGGGCAAACAAGGAGCACAGGAATGTGTCTGATTACACGCCTTTGAGCCTCGCCGCCTCAGGTGGCTACGTGAACATTATCAAGATTCTGCTGAATGCTGGGGCAGAAATCAATTCCAGGCAAGTTCTCTTTTCACCCCTTATCTCACGGGCTTGGTTGTGAGTTACGTGAAGGAAGTGTGTGTGTTTTCCCTTTGTTTTCCCTGCGTAGTTTGCTCTCTGTGTGTGCATGTGTGCCACGTTTCTGCATCCATTGGGAGGTAGAAAACAGCTCGGGTGTGAGCTGCACAGGTCAAAGGAGAGAGCCAAGCACAGGTTATGCTCCTCATAGGAGATGCCCTTCAATTCGAAGCAATCAAAAAGTAACATGCATGGTGTCTCTAAGTAGAAGTACTCGTCCTAAACGATGCTGCTGTGGAGAACCCCTTGTAGGCTCAGTAGATGTTGGTCTACTGAGATGTCAGTCTTGTGTAAGTCCTCTGCCTTCATTAGTTTATTATAATCACATTTCCGAAGTGACCTTTAAAGCAGTTTTGGTTCTTTCTTCCTTCTCTTTCAGAACTGGTAGCAAATTGGGCATTTCTCCCTTGATGCTGGCAGCCATGAATGGGCACACGGCTGCTGTCAAGCTGTTACTGGACATGGGCTCTGATATAAATGCCCAGATCGAGACCAACAGGAATACAGCTCTGACTCTGGCCTGTTTCCAAGGAAGAACTGAGGTGGTCAGCCTGCTGCTGGATAGAAAAGCTAACGTTGAACATCGAGCCAAGGTAAAGAGCAAACAGCTGGAGGGGTCCCCAGAAAGAGGTGCTTGTAAGTCATCGTGTCTCTGTTGTTACCTGATCTTCTTGCCTTTGTGCAAGTCACCTTCCCTAGGTCAGTTCTCTAGTCCAGTTAACTGAACTGAACCTGATACCGTACAGAAAAAAAGGGCTGCATTTAAGGGCTAAGATCTTGGTGGTTGCAAAGCCTGTCAAAAAATGTGTTTCTTCAAAAAAGTGTTGATCCATCTTCAGGTGCTTACAACATAAGGACAGTAATGCAGTATGTTTGTAAGTTCAATAAATACTCTCAGGTAAGCCCCTCAGCCCCACTGATGGCTTCCTTCTCCTGCTTGCTCGTTCCAGACTGGTCTCACACCGTTAATGGAGGCAGCTTCTGGGGGATATGCGGAGGTGGGCAGGGTCCTGCTGGACAAAGGTGCAGATGTCAACGCTCCCCCAGTACCTTCATCCAGAGATACAGCTTTAACCATTGCAGCAGACAAAGGGCACTACAAGTTCTGTGAGCTCCTCATTAGCAGGTACTGTGTTTGCAAGGGAGAGCAGCTTAAAGAAAAGTACGGCTGTATTTAGGCTTCATCTTCCCAACATACAATAATATTTCCAAATATGCACTTAAATAAGGGTTAGGAAATGGGAAAGGTTCTGTGTCTGTTGACTTTTACTACATAATTTAATCTATCCCAAGCACTTAAATGAAGTTCTTTTTGGGGTCAGAGTGCTTCCTTTTGCCCAAATGCAGGGTTTTGAATGGAATGCATTTGGTTTTGTAGGGGAGCTCACATCGACGTGCGGAACAAGAAGGGGAATACTCCACTGTGGCTGGCAGCAAATGGGGGGCATCTCGATGTTGTCCAACTGCTGGTCCAGGCTGGAGCTGATGTGGATGCAGCTGATAACAGGAAAATAACTCCTCTCATGGCAGCCTTCCGAAAGGTAGAATGTGAAGTTCAGCTTGGCTCTTAGCTGGGATTGTCTTGATCGTCCCTACACAGCTGTCAGAAGTAGAACGTACTGACAGAAGCTACATATTTAATAATGTGTCAGTTAATTGGAATACTTGGCCTTGAATCTTCAGAAACAGATACGTGTGTCACCTGTGTAATATCTGTGTTCAATTCTAATTGGAATTTGCTTTGCAGGCAGCGTAGTGAGGCTGGTTCTGGCGTGTGCGAGGGGTGAAAATTGCAGTGTTTCTGTGTGATAGGACTGGGGGGAAATAGGATCGGTTCCTTATGCAAGAGAGGATGAGGACTTTGGTCAAAAAAAGTGCAGTTTAGCCTGATTTGAGTCTACAGATGATTTTTGTTAGCAAGGGGAGGGTAGTTGAGGTGCTGCAGTACTGGAAAAATTGCGGATGACTGTAGAAGCCTGCAGCTGTTAAGCTGTTAGAGCTGGGCATCTGACAACTGCCCCAAAAAAGGCAGAAGTTTGTGAAAGTACTCCTGGAGTAAGGGCAACCTGATGAGAGGTAATTATCTGCCTTCTCTGGTGTCACAGATGTGCCTCACTAGCTCAGAAGGTGAGAAAGATCTCAAAAAAAGTGTTGAGAGCTTCATGAGTTGAGGAGTTGAAAATAAATATTTTGCAGGGAGTGCTGGGACTGAGGTGTTTGTCAGCAAAGCAGAGGCAGCTGGTCTGATAGAAAATGTTGTCCTTGAAACTTGTTTTTCAGGGCCATGTGAAAGTGGTGCGTTACCTGGTGAAAGAGGTAAACCAGTTCCCATCCGACTCGGAGTGCATGAGATACATAGCAACCATTACTGATAAGGTAAGATGGGAGGGAGGAAAACACTTGAGAAGGAGCAGTGTTGTGTCTCAGCTTCAGAGACAGTGTTATGAATTCTCTTTAGCTCGCTGGCCACCAGCTTTCAGCCAAAGCATGAGTCCCACTGGAATTTGTGAGGAAAAACAGCAGGAAATGAGCACACGTGGCACTTTGTACTCGATGTACTTTGTCATTTCAGGAGATGCTGAAGAAGTGCCACCTGTGCATGGAGTCAATTGTTCAAGCCAAAGATAGACAGGCTGCAGAAGCCAACAAAAACGCAAGCATTCTGCTGGAGGAACTGGACTTGGAGAAGGCAAGTGGAAAGAGTTGCAGCTGGGAATATTTCTCTCTTAAAATTCCAGTTTCAAGTTCCTTCAAGATGAGCTCGATAGAAGTAGTTACTGGGGCATAGGAGTGTGTGTAATCACCATAATTGGAGTGTCTAGAGCTGAGCATCTTGTTGTTCAGGGATCTGGATCTTTGAACTTTGCTGTTATTCAGAGACATTGGATCGGGAAGTGCCAATATAACTATTTCCTCTGTACCAAAAGAAGGGTTTTCCAGTATTGTACCAAAAGAAGGATTTTCCAGTATTGTACCAAAAGAAGGATTTCTGAATATGATTCTGTCAAAAAAATGAGTATGGCATTTTCCAGTCATACTCGTATGGATCTTAGGTCTAAATCCTGTTTCGTGACTAAAATATTTTTAAAAATAGGCTAATTTACTAGAAACGATATACTGTGGTAGAAATAAACCAGGGAAGTCCGAGGAAATAGAAAGCATTTGGATTTCTTGAAATGCATGGGACATCTTGTAATGCCGTTCCATGTGCTTGACTTGTAGCTAAGGGAAGAAAGCAGGAGACTGGCTCTGGCTGCCAAAAGAGAGAAAAGAAAGGAGAAAAGGAGGAAGAAAAAAGAAGAACAAAGGCGAAAACTAGAAGAAATAGAAGCAAAAAATAAAGAGAATTTTGAACTTCAAGCTGCTCAGGAGAAAGAAAAGTTAAAAGCTGAAGGTGATTACTGCATTTATTCCAAGAAAAGAATGAAATGCTGTACGAGCTGGTATGACAACTGTAATAGGTGTATGGATGCCTGCATAGTCAAGGGTTTTGTGTGTTTTGTGGAACTTTGTAAAAAAGTTAGTTCTAAGTTGTTTGATAGGACAGGTGTGATTTGGAAAGCAAAATACTCAAGTTTCCTCAGACCAGCTAAATCACTTCTGCTTTTTCTTTACTCTTCCACCAGATGATCCCGAGGTCCCAATGGAGCCTCCCAGTGCTACCACCACCACCACCATAGGTATATCTGCAACCTGGACAACGTTAGCAGGCTCTCACGGGAAGAGGAATAACACCATCACCACAACGAGCTCCAAGAGGAAAAACAGGAAAAACAAAGTAACCCCTGATAATGTTCAGATTATATTTGATGATCAGCTTCCAATTTCCTATAGCCAACCAGAGAAGGTGAATGGGGAGTCCAAGAGCAGCAGCACCAGTGAGAGTGGTGACAGTGACAACATGAGGATCTCCAGCTGTAGCGACGAGAGCAGCAATAGCAACAGCAGCCACAAAAGTGACAATCATTCTTCCACAGCCGTCACTAACACACAGAGCAACAAAAAACAACCCTCGGTGCTCGTCACTTGTCCAAAGGACGAGAGGAAAGCAGTCCCTGGCAAGTCATCCATCAAGTGAGTTCCTGTGACCGTGTATGCAAAGTGCAAGTCAATCCTAATTTTTTCCTCCGCCACATAATGACAGCATTTAATTTCTTTTGCAGGTTGTCAGAAGTTATTAATGAAGTGACGAGTAATTCCTTGTCTACTTGCACAAAATCCGCTCCTTCTCCCCTTTCTTCTCCAAATGGGAAGCTAACCATTGCTAGTCCTAAACGTGGTCAGAAAAGGGAAGAAGGCTGGAAGGAAGTCGTGAGAAGGTAAGCAAAATATTCCCCTAATTCCCTTTGATGCTGTCCTTTGTGTAGCCTTCCCTGGAGTTACTGCATGACCCTCTTAGTGGGTTTGAGATCTCACAAAGGTGCTGCTGCATAGGCTGAATCAGAAAATACAGTCTTCTTTTGACCAGCCTGCCCACAGCTTCTTGCCGTGGAAGTGTTTCCCACTTAATATGTTTTTGGTTTTTTGTATAGATCCAAGAAGGTTTCTGTTCCATCAACTGTGATTTCCAGAGTTATTGGCAGAGGAGGATGCAACATCAACGCGATCCGGGAGTGCACGGGAGCGCACATAGACATTGACAAACAGAAGGACAAAACTGGAGACCGAATAATCACAATAAGGTGAGCGGGATCCTGCATCGGCTCCCTCCCGTGGGTATTTTCTCCTTGTAGAACATTTGTCTGTGTAGGAAAATTAAAGGCTTAATCTGGTTGTTGGATGGGGTAGGGAAACAGAGTACAACTACCAGCAGGTACAAAAGACAGCTTGTGAGATAAGGCGAAGCATAAACATTGGGATTCTGAGTTTGGGCTTGTTTAGACATGGTGAAATATGAAGGAATATTTAGGGAAGCAAATATTTTATCCATTTGAGTTTTTTGGGATTTGGAATTTTCAACCTGAACTTCTTGAGTAATTGTCTGCAGCAGGACTGTGCCAAGCTCAGTTTTTGGATAGAGGGTTATTTTCCTGTTTGTGTTAGCGTGATGGAAGATAGGCTGGATCACGAGTGGGAGGTCCTTGGCTGTAATGTGTGTAAATGCTTTAGATGCACTTTCCCTGTCCTTCCGTTTTGTAGGGGTGGCACAGAATCGACCCGTCAGGCCACGCAGTTGATCAATGCTCTGATTAAGGATCCAGATAAGGAAATCGATGAACTAATTCCAAAGAACCGTTTGAAAAGTTCGACCGTAAATTCCAAAATAGGGTCCTCGACACCTGCCGCCACTACAGCTGCTAACAGTTCTCTCGTGGGCATCAAAGTGACCACCGTAGCTGCTTCGTCGACATCTCAGACCGCCTCCGCGCTCACCGTGCCTGCAATCTCCTCAGCATCCACTCACAAAAGCATTAAGAACCCTGTGAACAACGTGCGGCCCGGCTTCCAAGTTTCCCTTCCGTTGGCATATCCTCCTCCGCAGTTTGCACACGCGCTCCTCGCCGCTCAGACCTTCCAGCAGATCCGTCCGCCTCGGCTGCCCATGACGCACTTCGGAGGTACCTTCCCACCAGCTCAGTCCACGTGGGGTCCGTTTCCCGTCAGGCCGCTGAGCCCCGCCAGAGCTACCAACTCGCCGAAACCTCACATGGTGCCTCGCCACAACAGCCAGAACAGCAGCGGTTCTCAGGTGAATTCAGCGAGTTCTTTGACGACGAGTCCCACGGCGACGACGACTTCAGTGGCTTCTACCGTGCCTGGATCTTCCGCGAGCGGCAGCCCCAGCTCCCCTTCGGTCAGGAGGCAGCTGTTTGTCACGGTGGTGAAGACGTCCAACGCCACCACCACCACCGTGACGACCACGGCGAGCAACACGAGCACAGCGCCCACGAACGCCACGTATCCAACTCCTACTGCCAAAGAACACTACCCCGCCTCTTCCCCCTCATCTCCCTCTCCTCCCGCGCAGCCGGCGGGCGTCTCCAGGAGCAGTCCTTCCGACTGCACGGCAGCCTCTCCCAATAAAGGCGCGCCTCCGTCTGAGCCGGAAGCGGGGAGTCCGCCCGCAGTGGATGCGGGCGGCTCGACCGGCAGCAGGCAGCCCAATCCTGGGACCGGCAGCTCCTCCGTGCATCCCGCTCATCAGCAGCCCCCGGGAGCTCCTCTGCCGGAGGCCAGGCCCCCTCTCCAGCAACCTCAGGTTCCTGCACCAGATCCTCGCATGGTTGTGCCTCCAAATCTAGCAGCGACGAGCTCATCTGCTCCCGCGGTAGGTGCGAGCAACGCTCCGATGACCTACCCCGTGTCCCAGACGTCGATGGGGTCTGCTCAGCCCGCAGCCAAGATGGAAACCCCGGCCATCAGACCGCCTGTCCATGGAACCGGCAGCGTCCACAAGAATCCGGCTCCCGTGCAAAACTCCTCTGTCGCAGTCCTCAACGTTAACCACATCAAAAGGCCCCACAGCGTTCCTTCTTCAGTGCAGCTTCCTTCTACCTTAAGTACACAAAGTGCTTCTCAGAATTCGGCCCACCCGGCGAACAAGCCCATGGGGAACAACTTCAGTGCTACTCTGCCTTTCGGGCCCTTTAGTACGTTGTTTGAGAACAGCCCCACGTCTGCTCATGCCTTCTGGGGTGGGTCCGTCGTTTCCTCGCAGACGACGCCAGAATCCATGCTGTCAGCAAAGTCCTCATTTTTGCCAAATTCAGATCCGTTACATCAGTCTGACACTTCCAAAGCCCCAGGTTTTAGGCCACCGTTACAGAGGCCAGCTCCAAGTCCCTCAGGTAAGTCTCTGGCTTGTGTCCATACCATAATAATAAGAGTTTATTCTCGTGTTTTTAAAGCCAAGTCGAGTTCGTTTTAAGCGCCCTGTCAAATCTAGTAACAGTTTGGCAGCTGATGGGCTTGATAAAATAGGATTTTTGCCATTCCAATCTGTTCTCCTGTAATAGCTGAGATAATTAAAACACTCTTATTTCCACCTCCCTTCCCTGCCAGGTAGCGACTGTTGCAGTTTGTGATACCTTGTCCCCAGGCTGCAGAAAAATACGCAGCATCTTCCAAGGGTTAGGGTGGTAAAAAAAGTGGTGTTTTGATGCGAACTTGTAACTTACGAGAGGTGTGTTCCCTTAATTACTAAATTTGATCCAAAAAATGTAATTTCCTTGACTGCCTGAAATTTTTAGTGAGCTGTTGAGCTTTCTGCCCAAAACAGAGGCCAAGGGGTCGTCACAGAACCTGTTCTGTAGCTTCCAGAAAGCACACACATGGTTTGGACCATATCTGCCTGTTTTTGTAGGACCGCTGAGGTGTTAATGGGTTGAGAGATACAACAGCATTTTTTCTCCTGTTTTGTGAATATGATGGTGTTGAATTTTTTCATCTGGATACACTAGTCAGCATTTTGACTACAGCCCTGTATGCCCCTAAGAGAGACAAATGAATAAGTCTTAGATCGCTAAGATTTTATTTTTCCCTTTCTTCCTTGAAGAGGACACGAAGGGAGCAGTAATTCTTGTATTTTGAATATCTTGGCTATTTGGTGACATTTGGTGTTAATGAAGTAAGAATCCTCCTTGATTTATGTATATTTATGTATACAGTACACCTGCCACTAACTGAATAGACTTGCAGAGTGTGAAGCTTAATACTCCGGTTTCCTTTGGAAAATTGCAACACACATCCCCAAAGATGGATGGGATAAAAGTTTTCTTTTCTTCCATTTTATTTCCATGATAGGGGTGACCTCTCGATGGAGATGTTGGGAGTTGTGGGAGTCACTTGTGCCCGTTTTCTCTTGTAGGTATTGTCAGTATGGATTCTCCCTACGCTTCTGTAACACCTTCTTCTACACACCTGGGGACCTTTGCCTCGAACCTGTCGGGAGGGCAGATCTACGCGCCCGGGACGCCCCTGGGCGGAGCGCCTGCAGCTGCTAATTTCAACAGACAGCATTTTTCCCCTCTTAGTTTATTGCCTCCATGTTCATCAGCATCAAACGGTGAGTTCTGGTCGGCAGGAAGCTGCCGAGAAGCTGCCCTATAAATAAAGTTGTCTCGCAGAACTGCGTAAGGAATTCCAGGAGAAAATCCTTTGGGCAGGTTCTGGTACCTTCCTCCACCTTTGCTCCCTGCAGTTGGGAGTTTTTTGGACAGAAAACAAGCAAGCCGTTGAGTGCTGGCTTATTTAGGGAACGTGTTAGTCTGTTTTATTGGCAAAAATAATGACCAAAAAAAAAAAAAAAAGAAGAAAAACCAAACCCAACAAAACCATGGTTTTATGTGGGCTTATTTCAGCTCTGGTTTAGGATATAATCCTCAAAGCCTCTGTTGCTGATAGACAGTGATGCTTAGTTAAGGTTTTGTGGTGTGTGTCCAGTGGCTGAGCTGTCAGAGCGTGATGAGCATTTTATATAAGGGACTGAATCAACGGTGAGTATCTCTGTGATCTGGAAATAAAATGATCCTGAGGTGGATGAATCTGGCATTAGCCAGCTCCCTGTTGTCAGTTGTTGCACACTGAAGGAGGATGGGTTTGTGGGATCATCACTAAGTGCTCCTGTTGCTCTCCTTGCAGAATCTCCTGCTCAGTCCGTGTCCTCTGGAGTACGAGCACCCTCTCCCACCCCTTCAGCCGTGTCCTTGGGATCAGAAAAGCCCAGTAATGTTTCTCAGGACAGAAAAGTTCCTGTTCCGATTGGGACTGAACGGTCTGCACGTATTAGACAAACTGGAACGTCTACTCCTTCTGTAATTGGGAGCAACTTGGCTGCCCCAGTGGGACACAGTGGGATCTGGTCCTTCGAAGGTATAGGTGGCAGTCAAGGTATGTGTTGTTCGTAGATGCCCTTGAATTGATCACACCACTGTGTTTGCCAAACTTGTCTTCAGCACGGGAGGATGCAGAAGTGAGTGCCTGAAAATACAGAAACGTTCTTTCCAAAGGATTTAGAGCAGGGACTTCTCTTTGCCTTCCTGCCCACTTGTTTTAACAAGGTTTCTGAAACCCTCAGGGATTCTGAAATGGCCTGGCTGTGAAGATTTGGTACTCCGAGTAAGAACAGGAAAAATAGAACCGGGGTTTACAGGGATGAAAGCAGTGAGGATCATTTGATTTAGGAAGAGGGAAATTAAGGTGTCACAAGATAACTGTCTGGGTTTTTTTGTTGATAAAGAGATTGTTTGTACAGTAGGAGTTAATATTTCATTTGTAGCTAAAGTAGAACTTTTTGTGCTGAGGATGGTGTTTTTATAAAAAGTGATAATATTCCACATTTGGGTTTCCTTTGTTCTTTCCAGCCATTTGCCTTCTACTAGCACAAGGCTCTTGGCTCTCCCGGAGTCACGTAGAATTTAGTATTTCAGAATTTATTAAGAATTTCAGTTAGTGATGTTACAGCTTTTCTCACCAAACTTGTCAGGAGTCTTGGATGCAGTTTTTGGGAGACCGATGAACTTTTTTTCATATTGATTGGGTTTTTTGTGGGGAGCTGATTTTTAATTTTTTTAGGTTTTTTTTGCTTGGGGTGGGGGGTGTGAATATTGAAACTGTGTTGGATTGGACCTCTGGAAGTCCTGCCAGCCTCCTGCACAAGATGGGGTTTGCCATGAGTTCTGCCTGTGTTGCTCAGGGCTTTATCCAATCTGCTCTGGAGAACCTGCAAGGATGGGAACTGCTCCACCTCTCAGAGCAATCTGTTCTGCCCCTTGACTGAGTCCAGAGAGCTTAAGGTTTTAATTGACTGACTGTGCTGGGGTTTTTCCCCAAATACAAACCCTTTTTTTACTTCCCTAGCGATCTTCTCCCAGATAAGGCTTTAGAAATGTAATATTTATTTGCATTGTGTGGCTGTATAAGTTGTCCTTTGCGCCTGTCTTGGCTTTTGGGACGCTGCTTTCTTTCTGCTTTGATCAATTACTTCAACATTTTGATTTTCAGTTCACAATGGGATTGGCTCTTCTCTGCTTGAGTGTTAGGGTGCCTCAGAAATGTTTCTGTACTCCTTTTCCAAATGCAATTTTCTTTGTTTTAAAAATTGGATTTTTGGATGTCTGGGGTTTGAATGGTAGCACCAATACCAAGCTGCCTTTGAGGAATTCACAGAATCAGAACATGAGCACACGTCTGCAGCTGGTCATTTTCTGGTTACGCTTTGTATAGATACTTCTGTGTCTCTTAGAATATTAAATAATTAATGGAAGGATGGTAGTGAAGTAGAGCAAATAATCTTCATAGTGTACATACCCTTTCCACAGCACCAAAGGCACGAGGAATTGAGGTTTTTGGAGGAGGGAGAGTTAGCCCAAATTCCAGCTTTGCTGTTGAAATGGAGGAAAGTTGCAGGGGCAACGCTCTGGTTGCAGGTAACTTCCAAACTCCTGGCAGTGGCTCAGGGTTCCTGGCTTGGGGGCATCCTCCGTGCTCCTGAGCTCCAGTGCAGGTGGAAGCCCGAGAGCTGCAGGGTGAGCTGCAGGAGGCTGGAAAGCGGGCGAGGGGCGTCGTGGGTAACGCCGTGTCTCTGTGCTGGCAGATAAAGTGGACTGGTGTCACAGCGGAATGGGGAGCCACATGATCCACAGGCCCATGTCTGATCCAGGCGTGTTCTCGCACCAAGCCATGGAGAGAGACAGCACGGGAATCGTAACGCCTTCCGGTACATTCCATCAGCCCGTCCCCGCAGGATACATGGACTTCCCAAAAGTCGGGGTAATGACCTTCTCGGCCTCCATCTGCAGCGTGAACCCCCTTTTGTCCTTCTGTCTGTGCAGCAGTGGTAGCGTTCGTGAAAGCATCCTGACTGTTGCTTTTCCTTCCCCTCAGGGAATGCCTTTTTCTGTGTATGGGAACGCCATAATTCCTCCCGTAGCCCCCATCACAGATGGTACTGGAGGCCCCATCTTTAACGGGCCTCATGCTGCTGACCCATCTTGGAACTCACTGATAAAGATGGTTTCAAATTCCACAGAAAACAACGGGCCTCAGACGGTAATTAATTGTTCCATTTCTTCGCACTGTGTATTTTGCTCAGAATAGATCGTGATTCCTGTCTGTGCAGTTGTGCATTTGGGAAAAGAAACCTTGGGGCAAAATCTCATAGGAGAAGCCGATTTATGTGCTGTTAGTTAAGCTTTCCCTTCCCAGGAAGGGAACACAGCAGCAGGACTGCTGCTGGGCTCTAGTTTAGGATGTCCTGGCTGTGTTAGGAGCGCACGGAGGAAGGGCATAAAGCAGCTCTTTAGGAAGGGAGTAAGTAGCTCTTTGCTGCTCTGATCTTGCCTGGCTTGTGTGCTAAATATAATTTAGGCAGAGGGATTAATTCCCCTAAACCTCTTGTTCATACTCAGGAACTAATACTATAATGGAACATCAGTGGCTCTGGTTAGATTATGTCCTGTGATTATTTTTAATTACAGTGAGCTCTGTTATACTGTTACTAAATAAAGATGTTTCTGGGCTTAATTTTGCTTGGGAATGATCCAGGCTGTGGGGAGCAGCTCCCAGTTGGGGCAGGCCGTAGGTGTGTGGGAGAGGGGGTTCGGCCACAGTTCAGGTATTGCTCCGATGTGGCTTCTGATCTCTGCGAGGTGATTTCTGGTTTAGTGAGGAAACTTTGTCCTCCGAAGAAGCTTTACTTGGTTAGACTTGGGATTCCCCAGAGCTGAAGGTGTTAGGGGAAAATAAGGGGGCACAAATCAAGTTCTTGTTTGTCTGAACTTAAGGTCAAGAGGAGAGCAAGTGTCTTGCTCTGGGAGCTGGAGGGATTCGGGAACTGGGCTTGCAAATGGTTTGCTGCACGCACAGAGCACTGTTAATTGTCCTGCACAGGGAGAACCGTGAGCCCTGCGGTGTCCCTGTGAGCTGTGCCCTGCCTGGAGCAGCCCAAAGCGCGGTGCTAACGCCGGTTTCTCTTGCAGGTGTGGACTGGAACTTGGACACCTCACATGAACAGCGTGCATATGAACCAACTGGGCTGAGTGGGATCAACGTGCTGGCCTTGAGATTCCTTTTTTTGCAGAGGAAACCACAATTGGCAGAAACAGTTTATGTGCTCCCAGATCATTCTACTGATGTGCTTGACTGAAGTGTGTAGGCTTTTTGCAGAAGAACTTACTAACTGACCTTTTTCTGTGAACATTGTGACCGCCCATTCCCCACCATCATATGTTTCAACTTAGTTAGACTTTCTTCTTTCCTTTCCTCCTCTTTTTTTTTTTT
>VZTA01020566.1:100558-118199 GCA_013398855.1 Mohoua ochrocephala
GGCTGAGGGGGCTCTGAGGGAGGGGCGGGCGGCTCTGAGGCGAGGGGGAAGCTGTGAGGGAAGCCCTGATAGAGGGGCTGAGGGGGCCGCGGAATAAACATCACAGTTCTTTTATTGCAGCGGCTTTGGGGGCGTTTGGGGTTTTAAAAAAGAATTTCGTTAAATTTCGTGCAGTTTTTGGGTTGCAAAAGTGAGCGAATATTTCACTCTCACTAATGGGGTCTCTTATGATTTTCTTCACTGTCAAGTTGTGTCCTGAGGGACTTCATTTTATTACTCTTTATTTTCTTTCTCTCTATATATTATTTATAGATTTCTATCATGTATAACACAATATATTTATATATTACATATTGTATATCATAAATAATACATTCTATCATACACATTTTCTATTATATGTAGTTGTATGTTATTATTATGTATATTTGTGTATTGTTATTAATTTTTATTATTGTCATTTATTTATTTTTATCATCGAGGTGGCATTAAAGCTGGGTCTTTTTAAGTGAAGTGGCTGATCACAAGTCCAGAATGCAGGCAGAAAAGATACTTGTTAAGAATTGCCCTGATTTTCAGCTGTGATAGAACTCATTTTCATCTTAAAAAAGTATAAAAACTAAAAAGAGTAAAATTCTGCCTTCATTTCATGCAGTAGTAAGAGAGTATCTTTGACTGTTACTGTAATTACTTGTCACTGTTACCTTCACGTGGTTATTTTGTTTAAAGATAAAAGGTGTTCTCTGATGTTGAACAAGAGGTTGACAAGATGCCTTGTCCCTCACAGGCGTTTAATACCTGTACAGGTATTAAATTATAGTGATAATTATTAATATGTTTGATACCTGTGCTGGTATTAAATCATACAAGGGTAATTAATATGTGTGACACCCGTAGAGGTATTAAATTATACAGTGGCAATGTGTACGTTTAATTCCTGTACAGACATTAAATTTTACAGTGATAATTAATGAGTTTAATACTCGTATTGAATTAGCAGGGATAACCAATCTGAGAGGTGAGGAGAGGAAGCGATTGCCACCTGCCACTGTGCCCAAACAGTTCTCCTTTTCTTTAGCTAGCTGGAAAACCTGCAGCCTGAGATTAAGGAGCTCGCCAAGCGCCTTCGCTATGAAGTTTCAGCGCGTGGGAAGCAGCTGGGGTGGTCTGAAAAGGTGGCCAGGTACGAGGGGGATTGTACACACCTCCCAAAGTTCTGGAGCGAGGCTTGGCAGGAAGGAAGATCCCACAAACAGCACTTTTACAGCAGGATTCTGCCGCTGCCCCAAAGCTTCGATTTTCTTTCCCCCCCTACGATTTATTTATTCCATTCCCTTTCGGACGTTACCCGTTTCCAAGCTCTGAGCTTTTGTTTTTCCCTCCGGAAGGTTCCACTTCAGCAAGAACATGCGGAGGATCGTCACGGAGCTGTACGTCCGGGACAACTGCCACCCCTTCAAGGCCACCCTGCTGCTGTGGGTGCAGGTGCCCCTGTGGGTGTGCGTGTCCCTGGCTCTGCGCAACTGCAGCGTCGGCGCCCTGGGCTCAGCAGGTGCTGCTCCTGGACACGTTACCTTCTCTCATTGTCACCTTTCACTCACTCACTGCTATCACAGACACCTCATTGGTGAAAGAACACCTTGTCCTGAGCTTGGTGTACAAGCTCATATAAAAACAGCCAGCTACTAAGGTTTTGAACTTAATATAGTGTGAACCTAATCTAATTAATTACTATAAACAATAGATAATAATATCGTTTGAAATAAGTTTTAATGTAGTCTGATAATCCTATTTACCGAGCAATATTGCACATGCCACAGCACACTCACTATTAATCTGGTTTTTTTTTTTCTTTCGTGCAAAATACTGTAGACGAGGTGAATGTGTGAGGGGTTTTTAAATTAAAAAAAAATTATATACTGATTTTTTAGACAAGAGTTTATAATTTGTTCTTTTAGGCAAGAATGTAGCTAGTTGTACAGTTATAAAGAAAAATACGATTTTTTCAAAATCAGGAAATAAACACTGTAGGTTACTGCATTCTTATTTTCCTCATTGGCTTGTAAAATATCAAAGATATTTTATCAAAGTAGTTTTTATCGCAGATTTACCACTCAGTGGCTGTCATGAGCTAAGCTGGGTCTCAGCTTGTATCTCCCACTTTTCCTACTTATATTGGTAGCAGAGTGTTAAACCAAGGATTTCTGCTTTAATCGTATTTATCACGTGGATAAAACACACCTAGAAACTCGAGTGTGTGATTTAACACATGGTTACAGTTCTGGCTCACTTGAGACAGCAAATTGTACTGAATTCTGTATTTTCTTCAAATCCCTCCTGTAGTACAAGAAGAGTTTTCATCGGGAGGAGCACTGTGGTTTACAGACCTCACGGCACCCGATTCCACGTGGATTTTGCCCGTTGCCCTGGGGCTGGTGAATTTGCTGGTGGTGGAGGTACGTTGGTGGAATAAACCAGCAGCGGTGGCTGCAAAGGGCTAACACGTAAAGGTGGCTGCAGATTATCACTCCTTTAAATGCACTGGGCAGAAGTGGAAAATATTCTGCTTGCTCTGCGTGTTTTAATGTGTAGGTGTCTTGTTCAGAGCCCTCAGAGTCTGGTGTGACACGTCTCAGATCTCCTTGAGCTTCAGCAATATTTAGTCTTGACCCAAGTTTCTTTTAGAATGCTACTCTAACGAGCATTCTGAGTGTTAATCCTCAGTCTGGTCATTTCAGAAAGAGCTTGTTTATAACTGTGAGTTTCTCCTCTTTCAGATCTTTGCTTCCCAGAAGAAAATGCAAGTTTCCCGGTTCCAGAAGCTTGTTACGAACTTCTTCCGCGTGGTGTCCGTGGTGATGATCCCTATTGCTGCCACGGTGCCCTCCGTAAGTACTGAGGTGACCTCTGGGACCTCACCTGTCCTGGTGTGTTCATTCTGGTGCTTAAAGGACAGCCCAGGTGCCTCATGTGTTTCATATTTCTCCTGCTGTGGGCTTGAAAACAAATCAGATGTTTTGTCCATGTGTATGTTTTAAACCTTGATGCCTTTGGAATATTTTTGTTCAAGAGGGAAGACTTTCCAAACTTGAAAGGACTTAATGTCCTTCGTGTAGTCTGAAAAAGGAGAGGAAAACTTTGTGTAAAGACACATAGGCAAATGTTTGTTAACTGGAAACCAGTGTAGTTCTTGCATTAGGAAATTTTCCACATCTTTCTTCAAACACTTCTCATTTTTACCAGGTTTTCTACTGCAGAGTATTCTTAGCAAAAAACAAAGTGTCTGGTTGTTTGGCTCATTCAGTTATAGTTTCAAATACAGACGTTGAAGCAAGTTTAATATGAATTAATTTAAGACCTGTCAAGCCTCAGTGTAGATGACACTTTTCCCCAGAGGAGTTCAGAGACAGACAGTTACATTTCACATGGAAGCCATTACTGCAGATGAGAGGAGGAGTGGTTTAGGTGAGTTATTTCTCTCAATACCTGGGAGTGCCCCACAGCTGTGGTTGGGGAGGAGCTGCCTAGAACTGGTGTTTCCTTGCCTGCAGGCAGCTGATCCGTGCTTGTCTCGTTGCAGTCCATGGCGCTGTACTGGCTGTCCTCGAGCCTCGTGGGACTGTCCCACAACCTCCTGCTGCGCTCCCCCGCCTTCCGCCGCCTGTGCTGCATCCCAAGGACCAAATCCGACTCGGATACTCCCTACAGGGACATCGTGGCTGCCTTGGCTGCTAAATACAGCTTCAGGAAATGACAGCACGGAACTGCAGGAAGAGCTGTCTCAGGAATGGAGTAGTGCTGGTTTAGTGAGATGTACTTCTTTGCTGTATATTTATTTTCCAAATAAAACACTGGCTGGCCGTAAAGAAGGGTTGGTCAGCAAAAATGTGTCTTTACTGGGCAGCTTTGTTTCGAGGGTGGTCGTTTTGCAGTTGCAGTAGTGCAGAAATCCAGGTTTGTCTCCTGAATTATCGTAAGGAATTGGGCAGGTGAGTGTTAAATAAAACTGTGACTCTCATACGATGCTTCTTTTTTACTCTAAGTCCTGAAGGTGAAGAGGTTCGGAGTTTTCTGTTAAAATTATCAGGAATTAATTATTTACTTTAACTGTTTTTAAAGATTCCAAGCTACTACTGTGATGTAAACTAACAAAAAATCAGAAGCAGAATTTTTAATGCAGACTTGGAAGCATTTCTTTGGATTGTTGTGATAGCCTAGTGGAACTTTACAGGTAGGGCTGAGATACACTTTCTGACTAAAATCAGCAGTTTAGAAGTAAAAGTTCAGATGTCATTTTGCTAATAACACTTCACTTTACCTGTGGGGGTGTTTCACTGATGTCTTTCACTGTTTTCACTGTCAGGAATCTCAGAAACATCAGTGATAGAGTTATATCTGGATGCTGCCAGGATATTCTTACACCAAAAAAACTCCCCCAAACAGGTGCGAAACTGAAGGTAACGCAGCCAAAAGCGTCTCATCTAACGGTGTCTAACAATTCAAAATCCGCAGGTAAGGAGGTCAGAATGTGTGTGATAAAGCCCTTTCCAGGTCTGCATTACAGGTGGGATAATGTTCTAGGCTTTTAAAGGGTCTTTTGGATTTCTCTGAATGTCATATTGTCATTTTGCCTCAGCCAAAGGTGTTGGAAAGAGGCTGTGCCAAAGGGAGTGAGTTTTTGTGTGGGAAGCTGGTGGTAGGGGGAGCTGGTGCTCCATGCAGTGCTGAGGAGAGTCACCTCTCTTCCCTCAGCTGTCTCACCTGAGAGGATCTCACGTTCCCAGCCTGGGAACAGGGCAGGCTGACAACAGCTATGTCTTTTGTGTAGTAAAAAAATAACCTGAGATTTCTTAGGAAGCATAAAGAGGGCCGTGGAACTGGTCACTGAAAAAAAGCCTCACAGCTCTGTCAGGAGCCCAGATGTTCAGTGCAGGAGATTGTAATATTTGCAGTTCTCCATTTATTTTTGTTTATTTTACACCCTTTTTACCTTACCGAATTACACCCAAGACCTGCCAGTGGGAGTTAAAAGAGAATAAGGTTCCTCCAGTGAGTGTATTTGGTGGTGGATTTCCTACAGCATTGTTTTAGGTCTGGAAGAGGGTTGTTGGAACACTGCATGTACTTAGGAGGGAGCCTCAGCATCAGGAACTGAAGTCAGGCAAGTACAAGTTCCCTGAATGGGTTCTGTTCTGGCAGAACTCAAAAGTGCTGAAGTATCCTGGCTGGATAATACATGTTTCATTCTCTGTCTTGAAGATGCAGTGTAAACCTCGAGGATAGGGCTGTGATGCTGCTTATCTTTGGTGGTTGTGCGCTGGAAAAAAAGGCTGTTAACCCAAAAGCTTACCTCTGTTCTCAGTGACTGTTCAAATACACTGCCTCAGTGTTTGATGCTGTTTCTAGGAAAGAGGATTGGAGCTTTGCTGTTTGCCTTCCTCTGGTGATGTAGTTATTTTGTTTTCAGTCCACGTTGATGAGACAGAGATGGAGCAAAGATACATATGATGATGTGTGTCAGGTCGAAGGACTTCTTGTTGACTGTGGAAAGGCCAAGAGAGGTTTCTGGAGAAGAAATTAAAAAAAAACCTGTTGCTGTGTTCTCTGAGAAACCCGACCGAAGGGTCTTAAAATAGCCTGTACAATATTCTTTGTGAATGACACTTTATTATTTAAGTGATGTGATCTAGAGCCCTGTTTGGCTTAACTGTGCCTCCACCTCTCCTGTTTTCTTCCTGTTCTGGCCTTGCTGAAAACAAAGAAATTGTAAGTAAAGGACCAAACCCCAGTGGTAATAAAAGAATTGTGGTTTTAGAGGGCAGTTTCCTTCCCAGCTTCCCTCTGATTATTAGCCTGGAATACTGTAGGTGAGGCGAGCTGGCCCCTGTCCCATTCAGGAATGAGATGTCAGTATGATCCAACACCTTTTACAGGGTGCTGGAGGGGATGCTGCTGCCTGCCAGAGAATCTGACACCTTGCCAGTCCACCTGGTTGTTCTTTGGGGTTGTTTTAGTGGGGAATCCAAACTCTTCATCCAAAGCTCAGTTACTAGGGTGGATTCCTTGAAGTGCAAGAATTTTTTTCAAGGGCTAAGTGTCATTTTTGGCACGGTTCCATGATTTCTGGAAAGGGAAAGAAGTGTTGAAGTACTGTTGAGTGCGCTGCTGTACACACGGGGGTGCTCCAGCTCCTGTCAGCTGAAGGGCTGCCAGGTTCTAAAATCCAGGACAGGCAGGCAAGCAAGCGGCGGACTAAAACATTTTTCCTCTCTGTCTTTCATCTTGGTGCTGTTTCAGAGCTTAATCAGGCTGTCCTTCACAGTGTACACTTCTTTTCCACCTCGCTGCCGTGCCCCTTTGAAGTAAACCAGTGTTCAACGCTGCTGAGCTTGAAAATAATGGGAAGAACTCGCTTGCAGCTCCCTCTTTGTGGCTGAGGATGCCAAAGGGAAGCGGGCAGGTGTCGGAACAATCCCTGGTTGTCTTTGCAAAGCCCTCCATTTGTGCAGCCATGTGGCCAGCTGGCAGCAGGACTCCTTTTTTTCACTTGATATCATTGGCCTACCTGTATTTAATTAATCTGACTGATTTCTAATGGTAGATTAGATATTCTTCATTCCTTTGAAGCTCAGCGTAGTGCTAAAAGCAACAGCAGCTGCTGCTTTCCTGAGTGAGGTGTTTTGCTCTGTTTTCTAAGTTTCAGGGATCACAAAAAAAAACTCGGAACAAGGGATTGGTGCTTTACATCAGTGGCACCTTGATGATTTTGATCCCTTTTTGCTGCACGCAGCTGTGGTGTGATGGGCTTTGGGTTTGGGCAGGGATGTTTAAAGAAGCCTGTGTAAACTAGGTTCATCATTAGGGTGAGTGAACACATCCATGCGTTCCTTTATTTAAGGAGTTGAGCTTTGTGGACTCATTTCTTGAGGTACCTGTTCATAATTCGATTGCTTTCATTAACTTTGCAGTTGGAGTGATGGTAAATAACTTTTTTTAGCCTGTTTTACTTAATATAATCCCCTACTTTTGTTTGAAAGCGGAAGAGACCGCTACTGCCTTATTTGTAGGGACTGGGCTTCTGGATGAAATCCTCCAGCATCCAGAATCCCTGGGACTCAAATCCCTCATGAAAATCAGGGGTATTGTGCTGTATTCTCTGCGGCTTAGTATTACCTGGCCTTTTCAGGCCTGGAGAGAGGTAGGGAAGGCATTTCCCTGTGCCAAATACCCCTCCTTCCTGCAGGGAAATGACGCTCCTGTATCCACACTTGCAGTAAAAAGATGGTTTTGGTACCTGTTGCTGAGAACAGCTGAGAACTCGGGATGCTGTCACAAGCTCGATTTTGGCTTTACGAGTCCAAGGCTCAAATGTGTGAAATGGAGGGGACAGAGAGGTTGAAAAGCCACTTGGAATGTCATGCTGCCACCACACACGCTGTGACGGGAAGAATGTTAATTGGAAACAAATGCCAGCCTTTGGCATCATCCGTTCCTGAGGAAAGGTCCTTCCAGAGTCAGGTGTTTGGGCCTGATGGTGTTTATCTGGAATGCTCTGGGGAATTGCTGGTCAGTGGCGTGCAGTTGTTCCAGAGGAGGGTAGAATGCAAACCCGTGGTAAATGGTGCGTCCTTGGAAGTGCAAGAGGGCAAGAAGGTCTTTGGATCGTGGTTAAAATGTGCTCTTGCAGCCAAGTAAAGCAAGCCAGGAAGTGCTTTTCCACTCTTGTGTTTTAGGATGACCTGAGATGGGCCAGGAATCTTCAGGCAGAGACACGGTAAGTTTGGAAATACTTCAACTTGAGCAGGGGAGATCATCTGCCTGGCTTCAGTCCTCCTTCCTGTTTGAGGGCTGCGAGGGATTCCGATCTGTCCTTGTGCGTGTTTCGCACTTTGGGAGCGTGTTTAGGAAAATGCTGAACTGTGAACTTTTTCTGACGGGATAACGTTTAAAATATGGATTTCCTGGAAGTTTTGAAAGACTGGATTTGATTTGAGAGGTCCAGTGGAGGTACCAGAACACTCAAGTGTAATGATTTTCTTTCAGCACCTGAGTTTGAACAGAAAAGTGACCCCTGTCCTGCTGAGAGAGGTTTATCAAAAATACCTTAGTGGGAGCTGCTGCAGGCAGAGAACACGTTCTTCTGGACGAATTCCTGACCTTGAGCCCTTTCTGTCTAGAAAATAAATGATAAAATCCTCTACTGGGGGAAATCAGTTGCTTAGAAATGTATCTAATAAAATATAAATAGCGGCGGTACTCTAGGCACGTTATTTCTGCTTTGAGGAAGAGCTGGAAATTGAAAGTTGGCAGAGAGGAACTTTTTGGAGGTTTCATATCAACGTAGCCTAAACCTTGTGGGTACGACTAAAGGGATTTTGGTTTAGATTTAGTTTAGAACGCGGGTTCTTTGTGCATTTTGTTAAAGTCCAGCTGGCCACGTAATGAAACAAGATATTTTTTTGAAGGGTCTGTAAAGAGGTACTTGATACTCACTCAGCTGTTTGGAAATATTTCTCTTTCTTATTTTTAGGAATTTCTTTAATGCATTGCCAGAGTTACAGTTGAGCACTAGGTCCTTATTAACTTTGGTAAGTGGAGAAGGTGCAGCTTTGTCGGGAGGGAAACGGGGAGGGACTGGAAGTGGGTCCACTGATTCCCAAGCGGAGCCATTTGCCAGAGTCCCTGATTTTCCTCTGTAATCGCTGTGAGTTCATGGTTTTCATTTCATTACTGCCTAAGTGTTTGCTCCAGAGTGCAACTTATAATTCTGTTGTATTTTACAAAGTAAACAAGCTCAGATTAATTTGCTAATAAAAGCCTTGCTAGTCTTGCATTTTTCCACTTTAAATGCTCCTGCTGGAAGGCCAAGAGATAACCTTTGTTTGGAGATATTCAGAGTCATGGCTTCAGCAATAAGTCCCCAGAGACTGACTATGCACATGACAGCAATTTTTTAAAAAAATATGGGGTGACCTTTTCCCCTTCAGACGCAGATTGTTTAGAGTGAACTAATTGTAGAAGTTGGGAGAAAATAGGAGCAGGGATGCTTTAATGCAGCATACCTGTACACTGACAGCTGGTCCTGCAGGTAACTCCAGCTCCCAGTGCTCTGTTTCAGTTGTTTCCCAGTGTTTCCCCTTGCTGCAGCATGGTGATGTTGACACGAGCACGTCAAACTGGAGCAGAGTGTAGCTGACAGACCGCAAGGGCTTGGAGCTTCGGCGTGTTTGCGTTTCCAGCGCTGCCAGCTCCCCAAGGACTGGATCCAAAATAAGAATAGGCTGGCTCGGGTGCGAGTCTAGATCGTGTTATTTGCTGTCACAAGCTGTTTGCTCTTGTGGCAACGCGAAATTTGGACCGAAGATGTTGGTGGAAAATCAGACTGAAATCTGGGAGGTGCTGAACTGCAGGAGTGAGGCCTTGACTACTAAACGGGTTCTGAAAATCCTAAAGATAGGGAAATACTGAATATAGGGAAAAGTAACTCCGTTTTTCTGGCCAAAGGAAATCTGCCTGGTGCTTCAGCCTTTCATAATACTTCTCTCCCAGGTTCTGTGAGGTGAGAGGATGTTCTAACGCTGTTAAATAATGCAAAACACGGATTTGTGGTTCAGGGCTGAGCAAAGGAGCTGTCGTGTTCCTGTGCTGCCAGCATCCCTGGATTTGGGTTGGTTTCTGTCTTTCCTCATTGCCCTTTGGATGAACATCGCTGGGATTTGTTACGGGCCAAGATATTTCCAAATTTTGGCCAAGTGTGTTGATTTTTATGCTTCATTTGACTGAGTCCATCTAAATTCATCCTTTCAGAGAGTCTCTGAAGTCTCAAACCTGCTGCTGCCAGCAGGAATTCTGTGACCGATTCCAGCGGAATAAAGATTTCATTCTTCTTTTCTCCCTTTTCTCCGTTTTCTTCCTCCTGCGAGTAAAATGATACAAAGATTGTTTCTTTTTTTATCCCTTTGCTTGTGCCACGATTTGGAAGCACACGTGGAAAAGGAACACGTCTCCTGCTTTATCTGTGAAATGAGTGCCAGAAATACTGAAATGATTTAGCAACAAACACTTGTTTCTCTCCACAACGCACGGCTTACGGCTAAGCATTCCAGCGTGCGTGGTAGGATCCTTTCTGGCTGTTTCCATCTAAATATTTCTGGTTTATGGAAGGAAGCTGAGCAAATAAACTGCTCCTCATCATAGGTCTCTTCGAGTTTAGAATATCATTCAAATTGCAAAAGAAAAGCTCTGAGAGGTCAACTGTGTGAGCTCTGTCTGAAGTTTATCACTGATTAAACCCCCCCAGCTTATTTCATGAAGACGTTTTGCTTTGTTTTGCGAACAAGCTTAATTGCTATTCCAAGCTTGCAGCCTCTGTTGCCTTTTATTACTAAAATTGGATGTTGGAATGCTGAATATCTTCATTAACCCAAGGATATACCACCCCAAAGGCTTGATTCTCGTGCCGTAAAAGCTTTGTGTAGGGAAGTATGAGCAAAACTGATTGAGGAATTTTGAAACGCAGATTTTACTTATGAGTTTTGTGCTCCTTCACACTCCAAGGACAGCCATAAGGCAGGTTTTTCTATTGCATGTCATAGGCGTTCACTGAACCCTGGAAACAACAGGACCTGACTCCTAAGAGCTGTTTTCTTGAGTGCAGAAGACATTTTTGCTCTAAGGAATTTACTCAGGAAACCTCATTAATGTTATATGTGACGTGAGTTCACCCTCCTGAGACATATAACAATCACCCTGTATCAGTGCATCTGGATGACTGCAAAATCCTTCTTTAATAAGCAGGTACAGGTTGGTTTTCACTGAATTACACTTTTCTTATTTAATAGAGTGCATGTATACCTGTATCCAGATGCAAAGAGGATATGTGACCTAAGGATGTACATTTATTTGCCAGGAACTGCTAAAAGCTCCTTGTTTTGCAGAGCTGGGTATTTAAATTGCAGAATTGGAGGTGTTGGAGCAGTTTTCTTCATGCCTGTGTATCTGATGTCACAGTGCACTGTTAAATGGCCACAGACAGTTCCATTCCTGGCAGCTGTGCCTCAGTGCACGGGGTAATGGATGTTCAGAGGTTTATGGACTGCACGAGGCTCTTGGATATGCTGGAGGAGATGAAGTTGGAATGAGATCCTGATTGGAGTTCTAGGATGGCTTTCCTAATGCTCTCTGCCTTCCTTGAGGGGCAGTAGGTTGTTTAGCAGCAATCTGGACTTCAGGCATTCCATTCTTGCCTTAAACTGCTCCCATCAGTTCAAGCTCCATCTTCCAGGAGGAATCGGTGTGGTGTAGTTTTACTGTCTAGATGCTGGCAGCTGCTCATCACAAGTTTATGGGGCTCATTTAGACCCAAACAGGAAACACTAACTTGCCATTTGGAGTTTTCTTTGTGCTGCTCATAGAAAAATCCAATGCACTCTTGGCTAAATGTTTCATTTGCTGTGGGAATTTGCTTTGGCTAATGCAGTTTTTAAGACCTGTTGGTTCATTCAGAGGTCGAGGAACATTTATATAAGAGAGTCCTCAATAACATTCCTTTAACTTGGCAAGTTGAAAAAGCACAGCACCAATTTTTTCTCCTCTTTGGAGTATTAAATTTTTTGCATGGATCCTCTTGACTTCCAAAGAGTGAAATTGCTTTAGAAGTCCGGATGCAGCATCATGTAAAGGTGGAGGCAGGCATTATGGGTTAGTTTCCATGGATGGCCCCATCTCCCTATCAGTGAGGGTTATCCCAAACCCCAGCACACCAGGTTTTCGGGTAGACAGAGGTAAGATTTGGCTAAACTTCCCTACTGCAGCTTTTTGCTGGTGGGATTTTTCATGCGTGCAAACACGGTGGGGATGCCAGATAGGAGGGAAGGCCCCGTATTCTCTGTGTGTAGCTGCTTCTCTTCACTGAAAATTCTGCAGTATTTTGGTGTTTTCTGTATTTGTCTCACACTTGCTAGGTGAGTAAATTCCCAAAAGCATTTCTCTTCTCTCAAGTCCCTAAAAAACCCCTCACTTTTTGGTAAATTCCACGTTAAAAGCATCAGGTTAGCAAACACTGGTACTGATTTCTTTCCCCAGAAAGGCAGACAGACTCCTGCCAGATGCAGCAAGGTGGGTTTGGAGGCTGATTTTCCTGAGCTGCCTCATGTCAATTCAAGCAGTAGCAAAATCAAATGTCCCTCCAGAGAGTTTTTTAATACATTAAATGCTCTTTCTCACCCCTTCATATGTGATTATTTGATAGCGTGGGCATGGAATTCGTGTTTGGATTACGAAAGCTGAAGAAGGAGGAAAACCAGGGACAGTGCTGAGAAGCAAGGAGAGATCTCTGGCCAGCTCCAAAAGATTTCAGATATCATACAAGCACTCAAAGGAAAGCTGCCCTTAATTTTATTTTCCTCCTCCTCGCCTTTTCCTTTGGGACAGAATGATAGTGATTGTTTTACCACCCCATTTTATTGACAGATCCTGTGCTCTGCAAAGGTGAACCCTGGTTGAAAAACAAAAACGTGTTTCATTGTGGAGTGATGGAGTTGTGTCAAAGCTGTCTTGTTAGGAGAGGTTTCCTGAGTCGTGCTGGGACATCAGTCCGTGGAGGGATAGCTGACATGGCAAGAACCATGAATAATCTGAATAATGAAAATTTAAAAAATTTTAAAAAAAGAAATTGGTGAGATGCCTGGATTTAAGAGAGTGGTTCTGGAGTAATATTCCAAATGACTGTGTGGCCAGCTCTGTCACTCCACTGCTTCTTTCTCAGGACTAGTACTTTTTACTCACACAGGATTTTTATGGTGAAGAGAAACGAGGATCCACTCATTGGGTAACTCAGTAGCATTAGAGCATTTCCACTGCTCCAAACTGAGAAGCAGTTGGGGCATGTTTGATATGGCCAGAAAATAGCCAGTCCTGTCCCTTATCTCAGGAAAGTTAACTGCTGAAACTGCTGTATTTTGCAGGTTTGTTTTTGGTTGTTTTTTTTTTTTTTTTTTTTTTGGGGGGGAGGTGGAACAAACAGACAAAACCAAAAACAAAACCCCACAAAAAACAAAACAAACAAACAAAAAAAAGGAAAAAAAAAGACAGCAGATGTGATATTTTCACGTGAGAGAAACTCCAGGTGATGGGAAAAAGTTGTTTTGTAAAGTTCTGAAAAAAATCTACTTTGACCTTGAAACGTGTTCGGCCTTTTTTTCTCTTATTGCAGTCCTTGCAGTTATACCTGGGGCGAATTAATCTCTTCGTTAGCTACGTCTGAGTGCTCAGGAAAATGGATCCCTCAGCTGGGTGAGCATTCCAGCATTGTTTCTGTGCAAAGAGATGTCACCGTTTTTAATAGCACATCCTAGGAGGGTGGCTAAAGCTTCTCACTGCTGAGAGGGACATGGCTGGGCTTTAAATGAAGTTTAAAAACACCAGCCTAGTAAGTATATTCTATATATACACACACACTTCTGTCCGTGTCTTTCTGTACCTGTGTGAGCCTTAAGAAAATCTGCAATTTTGCTGCTGATCTAGTAGGTGATTTTCTGTCTGTAAGAGGAAGAAATTGTGATTTCTAACCGTATTGTAGTGGAAACTCATGTCTCTATCTAGAATTGCAAGGGAACGCTGCTGTTGTAAAGGAAGGTAAATTGCAGCTTCAAAGTACTTCATATATTTTTCCTTTTTTTTTTTCATTCTAAAACGCAAATTTTGATAATTGCTCTCAACCCTTTTCTAAGTGCTTTCTTGTAATGACTTTGAAGTGCTTTCTCAGATTTATTTTCAAGACGCTTGTCTTGTATGCAACACTTGATCCAACTATTTTGCTGTCAAGAAAAAACAAATTTAGATTTTCAATAAGCATTCCTGATTTTTTTTTCAATTTTTCCATACTGCTAGTGTATTGGAAAAGTACAGTTCTCATGGTCCTTTTTTATTTTAGGCCTTAATATAAAGCTCTAATAAAAAACTTGGTTTCTAGGTTTCTAGCTTAGACTTTTATGTGCTTGACCTCCAAATTTCAGACATTTCTTTGCTGAAATTGAACTAAACCTAGGCAAAGGATTGTGGTAAGTGATGGGAGGGAGGAAAGTACTCGTTGTGCTTAAAGGTTCTTCCTTGGGTGGGGATTAATTGGCCTGCTAAGGTTATTAATGAGGTAGAGAAATTATTCCTGAAGGAATCAGGGTGTCTGGTTTTCTCTCTGGTGAGAGAATTTGGGTTCTTGAAGAAAAAAAAACAACCTACGTCTTTTTAGACTCGATGAGACTTGCTGATGGTCCTGGCTGATCACGTTAAGATGCTGCTGCTTCATTTCTCCACTGTTTTTATCCACTGAAAGTGGGCTAAGCTGGCACAGGTGTGTCAGCAGGCAGAGCTCACACTGCATTGCCAGATGTGCACATCTGCTGGACTCTGTCACACTTCCGGGAGTTTTCAAACTGAAACAAGCAACTTTCCAAATATTTTGTGGCACCTCAAAACCACTTTTTTTGCATCAGTGTTTTCTAACTGTTTTTCCTCAGAAACACTAATTTTTTTTCTCCCAAAGCTGATAGGATGAAGTGCCTTTTACTGTTTCATCGACTTCCCTGAGCCAGCTGCAAGTAATTTGCCTTTTTTTCTTCCTGCAGAAGAGGAAGAAGTTTGGGGAGGTTTTGGAGAACAGGAGAACTCTGGCTGGAAGCACAAAGTCAGTGCTCAGGAGAAGGCAGCCCTGCTCAAAGGAGCCTGAAGGTGGGTTCCCAAGGAGTGCATGGGAAATGTGCTTCTTTTGTCATGGAATCACAGAGTTTCAAGATTGGAAAAGCTCTCCAAGGTCTGTGAGTCCACCTGTTCTCCCAGCACTGACAAGGACACCGCTAACCCATCTTTTAAGTGCCTCATGCCACAAATGAACCAGGAATAATGCACCCGGTGACACTAGAGTGGGATAAAAAGCAGGTATTTATCACAAGCCATTTAAAAGATAAGATTTCCTTCCCGTGAGATCTGGGTTTGGTTTGGCTAGTTGGTTGTTTTTTTAAGGAACTAATTTAGAATTAAAGATTATTATGCCCTAACCTGCTCAGTGGGTTTAGGGGAAGGTAGTTTGATTTACTCTGGGCAGTGTACAGAGAAACAACCAAATTCTCTGGACTTTCAGTAACAAACTTTTACTTGCAAACTTGCAAAGGGAGAAGAAGTTACTTGGCAAATTTTAAAACAACATCCAGGCAAAGTAAGGCGCTTCAACTTAGCAAACTTAAACTCAGCCAGCTTTAACTTACACAGACACAACAAGGTACTTACTAAGGTATTGACTGGAATTTTTTTTGTCTGGCTTAGGGTATTATTTTGGGAAGTAGAAGGTAGGAGAAGAAAGAGGGAAAGAAATAGAGAAAAGAGAAAGTATATAATGATCATGCTAGTATCCAGTGTGGTCTCAGCTGCTACTAAATCCAGGGCAGTGGAGCCTCTGCACCCATGTGCCACTTCCTTTTATCTGCTCTGGTCCCCTGGGGCTTTCCTCAGGCACAGCTGCACTTAAATGTTCACTGTGGGGCCCAAGCAGTCACAGCCATTTTGGGGCTCTCAGCAGGCTGTGGGTTCATCCCCACCATTTTGGGACAGGCTGTGGGGAAGTTGCTGCCATTTTGGGGCTCTCAGCAATCTGTGGGTCAGTTCCTGCCATTCTGGAGCTCTCAGCAGGCTGTGGATTACTCACAGCCATTTTGGGGCTCTCAGCAGGCTGTGAGTCAGTTCCTGCCATTTTGGGGCAGCCTGGGGGTCAGTCACAGCTATTTTGGGGCTCTGAGCAGTCTGTGGGTCAGTTGCCGCCATTAGAGGCTCTCAGCAGTCTGTGGGTCAGTCGTGGCCATTTTGTGTAAAGACATAGGTCAGTCACAGCCATTTTGGGGCAGACTATGGGTCAGTTGCCGCCATTTTGAGGCTCTCAGTAGTCTCTGGATCAGTTCCCGCTATTTTAGGGCTCTCAGGAGTCTATGGATCAGTCATGGCCATTTTGTGTAAGGACATAGGTCAGTCACAGCCATTTTGGGGCTCTCAGCTGTTTCTGGGTCTGTTGCCACCATTTTGGGACTCTCAGCAGTCTGTGGGTCAGTCGTGGCCATTTTGTGTAAGGACATAGGTCAGTCACAGCCATTTTGAGGCTCTCAGCAGTCTGTGGGTGAGTTGCCACCATTTTAGGACAGACTATGGGTCAGTTGACACGATTTTGGGGCTCTCAGCAGGCTATGGGTCAGTCATGGCCATTTTCTGTAAGGACTTAGGTCAGTCATAGTCTTTTTGGGGCTCTCAGCAGTCTCTGGGTCAGTTGTGGCCACTTTGGGGCTCTGAGCAGGCTGTGGGTCAGTTCTCGCCATTTTGTGGCAGGCCGTGGGTCAGTTCCCACCATTTTGGGGCTCTCAGCAGGCTATGGGTCAGTCATGGCCATTTTCTGTAAGGACTTAGGTCAGTCATAGTCTTTTTGGGGCTCTCAGCAGTCTGTGGGTCAGTTCCCGCCCTTTTGGGGCAGTCTGTGGGTCAGTTGTCGCCATTTTGTGTAAGCACATAGGTCAGTCACAGCCACTTTGGGGCTCTCAGCAGGCTGTGAGTGAGTTCCTGCCATTTTGGGGCTCTCAGCTGTCTGTGGGTCTGTTGCTGCCATTTTGTGGCTTTCAGCCGTCTGTGGGTCCATTCCTGCCATTTTGGGGCAGCCTATGGATCAGTTCCTGACATTAGAGGCTCTCAGCAGGCTGTGGGTCAGTTGTCGCCATTTTGGGGCAGACTGTGGGTCAGTTCCCACCATTTTGGGGCTCGCAGCAGTCTCTGGGTAAGTTCCCGCCATTTTGTGGCAGGCCGTGGGTCAGTCACAGTCATCTTAGGGCTCTGAGCAGTCTCTGGGTCAGTTCCCACCATTTTGAGTTAGGCTGTAGATCAGTTGCTGCCATTTTGGGGCTCTCAGCAGTCTGTGGGTCAGTTCCCGCCCTTTTGGGGCAGTCTGTGGGTCAGTTGTCGCCATTTTGTGTAAGCACATAGGTCAGTCACAGCCACTTTGGGGCTCTCAGCAGGCTGTGAGTGAGTTCCTGCCATTTTGGGGCTNCTGCAGCTCTCAGCAGGCTGTGGGTCAGTCACGGCCATTTTGTGGCTCTCAGCAGTCTGTGGGTCCATTCCTGCCATTTTGGGGCAGCCTGTGGGTCAGTTCCTGACATTAGAGGCTCTCAGCAGGGTGTGGGTCAGTTGTGGCCATTTTGTGTAAGGACATAGGTCAGTCATAGCCATTTTGGGGCTCTCAGCAGTTTCTGGGTCAGTTCCCACCATTTTGGGGCTCTCAGCAGTCTGTGGGGCAGTTGTCGCCATTTTGTGGCGGGCTGTGGGGCAGTTGCTGCCGATTTGGAGCTCTCAGCAATCTGTGGGTCAGTCACAGCCACTTTGGGCTCTCAGCAGTCTCTGGGTCAGTTCCCGCCATTCTGGAGCTCTCAGCAGGCTGTGGGTCAGTCACGGCCATTTTGGGGCAGGCTGTGGGGGAGTAACAGCCATTTTGGGCCTCTCAGCAGGTTGTGAGTCAGTTCCCGCCATTTTGGGGCTCTCAGCAGTGTGTGGGTCAGTCATGGCCATTTTGTGTAAGGACATAGGTCGGTCACAGCCATTTTGGGGCTCTCAGTGGGCT
>VZTA01020566.1:118274-162125 GCA_013398855.1 Mohoua ochrocephala
TGGGGCAGTTGCCGCCATTTTGTGGTGGACTGTGGGGCAGTTGCTGCCGATTTGGGGCTCTCAGCAGTCTGTGGGTCAATCACGGCCACTTTGGGCTCTCAGTAGTCTCTGGGTCAGTTCCCGCCATTTTAGGGCTCTCAGCTGTCTGTGGGTCAGTTGCCGCCATTTTGGGGCAGGTTGCAGATTAATCTGCCATTGTGGGGCAGGCTGTGCAGCCGGCCTCTGCCACTGTGGTGTGGACGAGAGGCTGACGATGGCTCAAAGGGGCAGGGGAGGAGCTGTGCTTGCCTCACCTACAGAGAGCTCGCCCTGTTCCCCTCCGCCTCCCTTCCCACCTGGCTCTTTGGAGCCAGCCCGCCATTCCTCTGGTTGCCCACAGCACCCCACGGCTCCAAGCCCGAGTTTGGGGCCTGAGTGACGCAGCCTTCTTTTTCTGTGACACTGATCCTAACCTGGCAGACAGAGGGAGAAAAAAGAGAGGGGGAAGAGGAAAGTGTCCGAGAATCCCACCGTGGACGGTCGCTATTCCTGCAATCAGAAACGTAAGTCCAGTCAATATTGATATTGTGCTCAGCTTCTGCCGGAGGTTCCGGGTTTGACCATAAATCAGTTCTTCTTTTTCCGACAAAGTTATCTTCTGGCAGTTATCCCCATTAAAAAACCTCCTCACCACTTCTCGGAGCAATCGTGTCTCCGAAGCCAAGGTTAATGTTATGACCTGCCCCTGAAGGTGGGGGTAACTCAGGTTCTTAATAGATCCCTTGGGGTGGATTAGAGTGAAATGACTGGTATTTATAAATATGTATGTAAATATAGATATAGATATAAATATAAATATAATGTTTATTTTAGAACAATTTGGTTGCAATGGGAAGGAGGTATGTAGCTATTTTGGCTATTACCTGTAGAAATATAGCGATGTAAAAGCATAGAAATATAATTCAAGAAAATATATAAGGAAGAGGAAGAAAGGATAAGAGCAGAAAGATATCCCCACCTGTGGATCTAGCAATGGCACTTGATTGCTGCAATTCAAATGTCCATTGGTCAGTGTGATGGTCCCGGTCTTCCGTCCCTCAGGGGTGAGGGAAGGCCCTGAAACATAACGTGTGAGTAGTCTGTGTTTGCTGCCAAGCTTTGAAGGAAATCAAACTGCTGAGTTGGTGCAGGTTCCTGGATAATAACTCAAATTTGACGATTGCCAGTCATGTACGAGTTCTTAGATGACTTGAGTCTCCTCTGCAGGAGCAGGTGTGTATAATATTTATGAAAGAAAAGATCCACCAGAAAATTCCAGTTCGTGCTGAAGTGGAATTTTCAGGAGCATACCCAGTTGTGCAAACTACAACCCAGATTTCTTAAACCCTCACGCTGAGGTGAGAACAGGCTCACTCCACGAGGCCTCAGCGCTGTCTGCTCTGTATCTGAGACAGCAGCACCATGATTTATAGCCTTTCTTCAGAGATATTTTGGTGCATCCAAGACCAACTTCCTGCCTGAGTCGCTCTAGACAAGTAGAGAAACCAGTAGATACTCTGACAGTTTGCAGAATGGAAATGAGCTGTGTTTGTTCAGGTGGGAAAGGGATGGGCTACAGAAGATGCAGCAGAAGGGGGAGAAAGCCACGGAGAGACTGTCTCGGGTGGGAGGGAGCGAGGAGATAGGCAGGGAGCCAGGCAAGAGGTGAGCAGGGACAGAAAACATCTGGAGGGGAAGTGCTGACATGTGCTCTTCTTTTGTGAGTGTCACCTGGCTGTGAACGTTGCAATAAAAAACAGTCTCTTACAGTCAGGTCAGTAAATAAATTTGAAATGGCAGGGTTTATTTCTCAACAAGTCCTGCTCCATGTATTAAAGATGTAAATATTTTTCTGATTATCATGAAGCTGTTTCTTTACCGACTGTCTCTAATTCAGAGCGGTTTCCAAGCCATTCCAAGCAATTTTCTAACCTCTGCTAGAACATTTAGCAAATGTATTCTACATCAGTACTTGGGTCAGCCAGACAAGATATTTACATCCTTCCCCAGCTCTGAGTTTTTACCACAGTCCAGAAAGAGCACAGCAACTAAATCTTGTCGTGACGAGGCAGAACTATCCCAGCCAAGGTTTTGCCTCTTTGTCTGGCCGATGTCTCTTCAGTAACAATTATTTAAAGCACTGTGAAGTGTTGTTATTCACGTCTCTGTAAATAAATGAGTATCTTGGGGGAAGACTATGGCAGCTGATGGGGAATGAGAAACTTGGAAAAGGCCTTTTAGTCAGTATATTTCTCTGACTTCAGCAGGACAAAGAACCTGCCTGAGAATTAGACTTGCAGATTTTAAGAAAAAGGAGGGGAGATAATAAAAGTTGGAAATGAAGAACAATTTGGTGTACATTGAAAGGGGAGCAAATAGATACAAGGTGCTTTGTGTTTCTTTATATATGTTATGATGTCAAGCTTAATCATTTACGTGTCCTAAAATGGTTCAGAATACAGTTCAAAACTTAGAGGTAGTTCAGCAGTGTTTGCCTGGTCGGCCAATAGCTGGCATAAGGCTGTAGTTGAGTGAGGATTTCAGGGAGAGATTTTGTTTATGTGTATTTTTTTATTATATATTTTTTTTTTTAATAGCAGTACAATACATTTCTGTAGAAAATAATCTAATTCTTAAGATCGTAGGCTGGTTTGCGTTGGACGGCACCTCAGAGATGATTTAGTACCAATGTGTGTGCCCACGGGTGACAAGTAAATGCCAGATGTCAGTGAAGAGTCAGGAATCTCTCCTTGCTGTGGAGAGTTATGATGTAGCAGAGAGAGAAGACTTGGCTTCAAAACTAC
This sequence comes from Mohoua ochrocephala, assembly GCA_013398855.1. NCBI lineage: Eukaryota > Metazoa > Chordata > Aves > Passeriformes > Acanthizidae > Mohoua > Mohoua ochrocephala. The sequence continues at coordinate 121,097 of VZTA01020566.1, forward strand.
AGGTGTCATCAAGTGCAGTTTTTTTACTAGATCTGCCAGAACTCAGGATCTGGAATAACCTGGGAAGTGGATAAGAGACAGAATTCTTCTTTCCACCCCGGGGAGCTGGCTTGATTGCTGGAGCTGCCTCCTCACGCTCTGGCCAAAGATAGCAGATGATTTTTAATGGCCACACCTCTTTAGGATTGTTATTTTTTGTCTCCTCCAATAAAGGGTAGAAGAAATGTTGTTCTATTTCCGAAAAATACGACGGGCGTCGTAAGTGCTTCCAAAACTAACAATTCTTTAGAAAAATAACCGTGGTCTGGGGAGTAGCAGGCTCAAGTTCTTTGTTAGTCCTAATGTTTGCCTAACAGGACCATTATTAATTTAATTAGTATTTATTGTGCTGACCCAATTATAAAACATACACCATCTTCTTCTGGTTTTTAGCAAGTTCCAAGGAAATGTAAGTTCTGTCATGGAATCGCAGAATGGTTTGGGTTGGGAAGGATTGTCTCATTTCCATCTCCCTGCCATGGGCAGGGACACCTTCCACTAGACCAGGTTGCTCCAAGCCCTGCCCAAGCTGGCCTTGGACACTTCCAGGGAAAGTGTTTCTGCAGCTTATGTTATGGCATAACTGAAAGTCTGAGTTTAGATGTGTTGAATTTACAGATTTACTGTATCAACCTGCAGCACAGAGTTTTCTTGGGTGGTTTCCAGCATTTGCTATGGAATCGTGCTGGCATTCCTAATCCTTGAGAGAGCCTGAATTCAGACTAGCACACAGGGTGTTAATGAAAGCGTTCTTGATTTTTGAGATATTTTTTGTGTGAAAGAGTTTCTGCTTTAGAATGTGGTCAGAGGCTCCTTGGTGTCCTTGCAAGAGCAGCCTCCAAGCCAGCCAAGTGGCTGATTTAGAGCCTACAGAATTACTGCTGTCCCCAAACTCCAGCCAGCACCAGGAAACCACAAGAATCAAACAAACAATAGGATTTGTTTGGTAAGAAAGATTTTTTCCCAACCCTGCAAGATGTCATTTGTTGTACATCAGGGATTTATAGGGAGGGAGGAGAATTCCACTGCTTTGAGCCCAGTCTCAAGGGAATGTATGAGCATGTCTTTGGTCCTGTGAAGAACTTCTGAAGTGCTTCAGGGAAGGCACACACAGCTTAGGGACCGGTCAGAACAGCTCCCCAAAGTGCTGAGGAAGTTCAGTGCAGCTCGAGTGTGACGTGACTTCGTCTCCTTAGCTTCTGAAATGAGTTTTGCTTGTCCTGTGCTCACCCAGCACAGCGGTTAAAAGCCAACCTTTCCCAGTGCTGTATACATGCTGCCTTTCCCTGTATACATTTCACAGCCTGCTGTAGGCTGTGTGACCCAGAACAGCTTGGAGCCTTCTCAAGCTTCCAGGATATCCTGGTGGTAAAGTTTTACATTACATGACATTATTTGAATATTTCCCAAGCATTTTTCTGGACACATTTTTTCAGATAAAATAGAAGTAAGCAGATATTTATTTTGTGCTTCAGGAAAAGAAAATAGTTTTCCCAGAAGCAAATGTAGCTTGAAAACTCCTGTCCCGTTTCATACCGAATTAAAGGCAAACATTATGGGGGAAAAATCGAACCAGAGCCTTGATGAACTGCAGTTTTATTACCACTCAAAACCCATGCATAGGAAATTCTCATTGCAACTGAGCAGCCAAGAAAGATTTCAGCGGCTGAGAGTTTTAGCGTTTGGCTTCCGTTTTGTCTTTTTAAAACATAGAATCGCTTCTTTCAGTTGTCTGAAATGAACATGAAGGAAATAGGTGACAGTGAGCAATAGCATCAGTGAGATGATTCTGGAAAGAATCAACCTTACTGGAGCTTCTCCCCTCTTGAAAAGGTGGGATTGATATCTTTAACACATTTCTCTTTTAGGAAACAAGAACTGCGGTTGCTTTCTGTGGTATCGAGTGCAGGTGAGCAGTCGTGGGATTCTGAGGTAGGTGGTTTTCATTTCTGCTTGGGTGACTCTTCCCTTACAGTCTTTGTGTAGATAATTAGGCTGATAACTGTTTCACTGCCATATCAGTGCCATATCATTTAGCAGAGACTTGCCGCTGTTAAATGGTGCAAAATCCGAAGGTCTTGCAACCTAAAATACTTCAAAATAATGGTAAAACACTGGAAACAAAACTTGCAGAGTTGTAGAGGAAGAGTCATTGGCAAGACACGCTCTTTGCCTTATAAAAAGCTTGAAAATTTAGAGGTACCAATAAAATCTTTAGAAAATGAAAAGAAAGAAATAAAAGGTTGGCCTAGGAGTTTGGTGTGGAACCAGCAGCTCTTGGCGGTGTACAAATTCTTTCAAAGAAACATTTGGAAAAGTTCTTTGTAGCATTTTTATTGTGTTTTTCTTCATCAGTTTTGTTGCCAAAATAATTTAATGTGGGCTGAATACTCGCTGTGTCTTATTCTCTCAAAGTTCTTTGACATGAGCATCTCAAAAAAAGGCAACTTTTCTCTGTTAGACGACTCGGGCTCACTCTCTGGAGCAGAGTAGCAGCAACTGTAATGTACCATAATCCAGACGGATTTTGGAAGGCCTGCTTCCTGGAATTCGGGAATCTGTTTATGGCTTTGCCACAGCAATCAGAGACGGTTGTTCCCTGCTTGGCAGTTGTGATTAGTGAGGGTGACGAGAGAGATCCTGACTTTGAGACATCCCGGGAGCCACAGATTGTAGTAAAACCACTGAAATGTCAGTGGTTCAAGTGGTTAGTGATTCATATGGCACAAACCCCAGGAATAATTGGGAATTTCTGTTGAGCAATGGTGTGTTTTTCTAAGAGTAGAAAAGTTGCGTTAGTTGAGCAGATAACTGTCCATCTGGCCTGATATCCCACTTCTGGATACTTTAAAGCAAGGTGTTAATCTGCCTCTCCTCAATATCCTGTTAATTATCCAACGCTGTAGCTGTGTTGGGCTTGGAGCAGAGGGGATTTCTTCCTCATCCCAGTTGGTGATCAGCTTATGCCTTGATGATATGGATTGATAGCCCCAGTAATTCTTATATAAGCCAGCAGCAGTTTGAAATTTAATCCTTTTCATAATGGAAATTGCATTTCTGTTTTGCAGGCATCCATCAGGCGAGGTGGAATCTTAAATATTCCAGCAGCCTTGGGAAGTTTGCTGTCTACTTTGTCTCAGTAGCCTTATTCAACCTCCTGTGAATTTGGTTAAACCACAGCTGCACTTATCCTCTCTCATAACGGTAGGAGCTGAATCTTTTCATCCATAATGAATAAAGTCCTATTATGTCTAACAAGATTGACCCCAATCCTCCCCCATATGACAGGCAGTGCTCCATCTGTACGAATTTCAGTCGCTAATATTCCTCTTCCCTCTGAAAAGCCTCTGATTTTGTGGGTAGTTGGAGCAGCCACCCTAAGCACGAGCTCATGGTTTTGTTATTTGCTGGCTCAGTTCAAGGACACACAAAAGTTGTGGTGTGCTTTTGCCGGTCTGCAAAGACTCCAGGTGTTCTTTATAGATGCCTCCCATCGGTCTGGAAGAAATACTGATAGTTGGGATTAAATATTTTGGATTTCAAAGCTGGGATTTCTTTACAGAAGCAAGCTCTTGATCTCTCCTCCTAATTTACCAACGCTCACTTCCTTCTGGTTTTTGGATTTCTTCCAGTCTAGTCTGAACAGCAGACTGTGACTAAATGTGTATCTGCATTAAGCTCGTTTTGTAAATCCTTGGTGCTGTATCCCTGTGTGACTGCTGAAATGACGTTTGGATCACAGTTGTCTGTTCTAGGTTAACAGGCAGTGTGTCTGGAAAGGGAGTTTTTCTGTGATGGGATGTGAATGGACAAACAGAACTTGGTTCTGTCTCGTTTTTGCTCTCCTGGCTGAAGCATCTGGGCAGTTCCATGTGTGTATTTTAAAAGCCCAGTCAATGCCTTTCTTATCTCCCAGGGAATGTAGGGTTGGACAAGGCCCCGTGCCACTGGAATCTAGCAGTGCCTTGGCTTTGTAAGAGAAAAACAGGTTCAAAATGTGGCTTTGTAGCCTTGGCAGCACCCACTTCAGTCTCGCCTTACGTCACCAAGATCAAAAGAGAGGGCTGCCAGTGACAACCGTATCGTTCATGTCATTGCACTTCACAGGCAGCTTCCAGCTGCCTGAAGGGGATCAAAGATGGAAGAGAGAAATCTGCCTGTTTCCATCCTGGAAATCCAATGCCACTGAGCCGATGTGGCTGCGGTGTCGGTGAGCCAGCCACGTGTCCTTAGGGGTAAGTATTCAGGGTTGGTTTTTTTTAATTGATGGAATGAAATGGGAATGTCCCTATTGACAGTTACCATGTCTCTCCTGTGGACAAGAGCTTCCTGGGATGTCCTCATGAAATTCCCTGTAACTGTGCAGTAATCCCTCCACACCTGTGTTTATGAACCTTATATATCTGATTCTGAATCGGGTGTTTGTTTCTTGCTTGTAAATAGTTGCAAATGGGCCTGATTTTAATTCCTGGGAATGCTGACAGACTCTGGTCACAGGCATTGGTTGGCTTTCTGACAGAAAACAGATACCATTTCTCACACTTAGTTTTCATTTTCTATACTTCGCTTTCCTATATTGCAAACTCAATCCCAGGGAGCGTGATCCATCCCATAGCAGGATTCCATCAGGGCCCAGGCCCATACTGTGTCCGTCTCTTTTCCTGGTGGCAGCCAGTGTTCAAGAGGAACTGTAAATCCATGGTGAATTTGTACCACAGCTATGTGGAGATGTCTCTAACTCAAAATGGGGCTCACCCTTGTTCGTACATGGTTCTTCAGTCCCCCGCCTTCCCGTCTGTCTTTTCAAACAAGGCCCACGTGGGAGGCTTTTAACTTTCTGTGTCAGACCTGGAGATGGGATCCAATGTCAGTTCAGCACGCGTTGCATTCGCAGACCATGATGAGTCTGTGTTCCACCAGGGCCTTGAGAACCATTGCCAGGTTTGGACTTGATGGACCAATTTTCATTTTCACTGCTATTATCAGAGTGAAAAACAATCCTTTTAGATGCCAAACCTGGCCCTCGCTCAGATGGCTACTAGGGTTGGCAAACTTTGCGTGAATCTCATGTTCTGACTTAATTCCAGCATTCCCCAGTGCCTCAGTTATTTCTTAGAAAAAGATGTTTCGTTTGAAATTAAACACTGGCCATAGTAGTGTGCATTTGTGTAGCGGGTTTCTCCCCAAAATCTCCCAGTGGATATGTTCCTGACTGTATATCCAGGATAGAGTCCTCATGGGATGATGTGACTGATGGTACTCCCCCCCCCCCCCTTTNGCTCCTTCTTTGGTGCAGTTGTTGGGGCTGGAACCCAGCAGCAAAGTGAGACAGTGCAGTGCTTTGGAAGAGGAAGTAGGAATCTTATGGAAAAGCAGATGGGAGAGCCCAAGGGTGACCTCTGCTTCCCCTCTCTGCTTGATAAGTGCAAGATGGTTTTGGCAATTAAACGTGATGAGAACCAGTGTTATTTCCACCCTGGGTCAGCCATCTCCCCCACTCCTCCATAGGGTGTACAGCTGCTTTAAGCACTGCTTAAAATCAAAATCCTTGAGTTTCATGAACCTCCACAAAGTCCAGTCAACTGGAAGTTCAAGGTTCGTTGGGAATGTGACCTTTAGAGAGTAAAGAAATAAAACATTCTGTTAATCCTAGGTACTACTAGGCTGGTCTTTATTTCTTCCCGTTGATTTCTCTCAGGTATACAGGAAAAATGCCTCTTATTTTATAAATAGTAAATTCTTTGTCAGCTTTCAACTATTAAAACCACATTTCTTTCATGCAAATTACTTGCATATTTAGGGAGATTGATGTATCTGTTTATCCTGAGACTGCCTGAGGTAAAACATGAAAAGGTTTGTAGCAAATTATTCCTTTCTTCTCAGAAGGACTCTCATCACTTAAGCACTTCTGCTCTCAGCTGTACCGTTTGCAAGGACTGGCAGGATACAAAGAGAAAGTACTGTTTGCTTTATGTGGAAACTTTGCTACTCTGGGGATCAGCTCGAGTACAGCTGGAAAATATGATAATTATATTTTCCTAGCCCAGTGCAAAGTAGGCCAGCCCAGGTGGCACCACGAGCCGTGCACAGCGCCCAGCAGCACGCAGTGCCAAGTTGTGTGGAGCTGCATCTGGCTGCTGGAAGTGCCAGGAGAATCAGGGCAGAGCTAATTCCTGCTCCGTCGGTGTGCCCGTGGTCTGCCCACACACACCAGTGCCTTTTGTGTGGGATCAGTGATGGAGCTGGGACAGAGCTGCAAACGGGTGAGGACCTTCAACAATGCTTAACAATCACACATTATAAGAGGGAAATGGAGTTTACATGTAAGTTAACACAAAGACCTTGTTTCTCTGCTACGTTAGAAATTGAGCACCAAACCAATTAATAATTTGTCATCAAGTCCCAGAGTGACACTTGGAGACTTGGCGTCTTCATGTTCCTCACACAGGAAAAGGTCCCAGCAAAGGTGGGACCAGCATCTCTTCTCCTGACACCCCAAGTCTTTGGGGTTTTTGCTGCGCCTGAGAGAGATTTTATTTCGACTGCAGGTTTGCTGTCAAAATTATTGCAAACATGCAAGCTGTCTGCAGTCCTGCTTTTCTCAGGCATTCTTCCTGTTGGTCCTGGAGAAGCAGGAGCTGGGATGGCAGATCAGGTGTGGGCAAAGTATGGTCTACCCCTCGTGAGTGTGTTCCCAGACCCAACACCTCCTCCTGGCTTTGGGATATTTGCAAAGGTGCTCTCTGGAGCACCGCTGTCACGTGTCCTGTGTGCTGAAATTGGTAAAGTTTACAACCTCATCCTCCCTAAAAATGGCTTTCTCTCAGTTTGGATAATATTTCCTCATGGATTCTCATTTGAGAAGGCTTTATCATAAAGAGAAATCGATCAGCTTTTCTGCATTATTGCTGGAGCAAATCTAGTAGGAAATGAGGTCCTTAGGAAAAGGTTTTGTGGGATGTGTTCAAACTTGCACAATCTAATTAATTGTTTGATTTGTCAAGGTTTTGTAGTTTCTTCAGAGCCTTTTTAAATCCCATGAACAACATCTTGCTTTCATTCCTCTTAGACTACACAGGTATGTTGAAAAGGTCTTATTATACATAAGGATAAAATGAGTTGATCTGTTAGAACTTCTGCTCTTAACAGGCAATTTCCATTGATTTTGGCATTTAAAGGCAACAGACTGTGACAGAATTAGACCAGAATTTGACAAAAATCTTGGTATTTGGCAGTTTAAGGAATGCATTTTCAGATTTTTAGCCTATTTTTTGCACATTTTATTTAGATCATTTACGTTTTGCTATTGGTAAGAAGCCTGTTTCAATAAAAAGTTGTTTAAGAATAGCTGTACCAGATAAAGCAGGAATATCTAATGTCAGGTGAGTGAGGACAGAGTTTGTATCCCGTTATATTTACATGTTTTGATGATGGGCACGCTTGAAATCATGTGGATTGAAGCTGGCTTTGGACCTGTTCCCTGCTATTTGGCTGCCTGAGTAGCGTGATGTGGATTGAAATACTTGGGTTTCCACCTTAGACAGAGCAGAGCTGTGCTGCCTGGAGATGAAAACATACCCAGGAGACACAAGGGTTTGGGTGACTTCATGAAAAAAGAGACAGATTAGGTCTTCAAGTTGTTTTCTAAACGCATTCGTCCCTCTGCACCCTCCCCAGCAATGACACTGGAACATTCCTTTAGCTATTACATGAGGCAGAATCTCCTTTCCAAAGTGTTGGAATGTGCAGCCGATCCAGACATCTGATGGCTGGAAAAAAAGCAGGGATGCTGTGCCTTTTTTATTATTTTTATTTAAATCACAATGCTCTGGGTCTGTGGCCTCCAAACCGTTTGTACGCCCCGCAATGAGCAGATAACTTGTAATTAATGAAAGAAATGAATGTAAATTCCAGTAAAATGAACACACATAAAATTCTTGTGAAACACTGAAGTAAAAGACCTTTCCCTTGTGCTCTTGGAGCATGTCAGCCATCAAGGGGTTGATACGATATAATATAATGTGTTGACACAGTGAAACCTAGTTATTAAAAGAGGATTAAAGATACTCTGCTTGAAGACTGAAGCATTCTGCTTTGGCTTTTTTGGTCAGCAGACAGTTCCAAGATTTCGGGGTTAATTCCAAATGTCATGTTTTGCCACTATTCATTGATGGTTGCAAATAGCTAAGTTTTAAAAAAAATAGAAAAAGAGAACAAAAGAGGTTTCAGATATCCCAGTACACTCCAGGAAAGCCTGCCAAATCTCCAGAAAACTGAACTTAGTAACTGAAGCTATTAAAATCACAACTCTTCATAGAACTTTCATTTTATTGTGCTTTCATCGTAAGGTATTTAATAGAAAATGTTGCACATAGGATGTTGTGCGCTTTCCAGGCTTTATCTGCAAGGTCACTGCTGGTGTGAATACAGCAATTTCACAGCAGATCCCACTATCATGGAACAGCAGTGCTTCCCACTGGAACATTCACCAGGCACTCAGGAATGGGCAGGCACTGGGTCTGGGTGAGCATGTGTCCTCCCCTGCCCGCATCAGGAAATCTCTGGGCTCTCGCACTGATGTTCCTCACAGCGCGGAATTTGGGGGAAGGTAATAAATTCAAGGGCTGCAGATGGAGGGTGCCACACATTTTTTAATAGTGGCGAAACAAAGGGAATAAAACAGTTTTGGGAAACGTTGCTCTTGCTCTGACTGTTGGTGCTTCAAGCAATGCTTTTGTGGGAGAGGGGTGTGGGACAGGAAAGGAACCAGCCTCTGTAGGTACAGTAAGTTTTGCCCCTTAACAGTTCTCTCTGCAAGTTAAAGGTAAAGCAATAGGAATTATTCTGTAATAAATGCCAAAACAGCAGTGTAAGAATGGAATGATAACCAGGAGGGAGATGGTGAGTGATCAGAGCACTGGACAGACGCTCCATATTCTTGGATTCTCTCCAAGCTCCTGGTACATCATTTAGTACAGGAGCTTTCCTTGCCTCCTGAGTGCCTCAGGTGAAGGTAACTTGCTTATGGCTCTGGGGAATCCTGAAAATGTGGAACTCGTTCCCCCTGGAGTTACAAAATGTGGATGGGCTCCTCTTTTTTACAGTGGAAAAGCCTGCAGTCGTAGCCACACTGGCTGCAGTTGTTCTCCATTGAACAGTTACACTTCCATGATGCCCTGCTGTTTGCTCCATGCCATTTCTAGGGGCCTCAGCATTATGGATTTTGCAGTTAACTGTTTGAAAGGAGGCAAAAGTGATTTCCCAAGAGTGGGCCTTTCTCCCCACTAAGAATGGGATGGTATTTGTTTCATATTGCAGCGGGCATAGTTGGAAATGTAAATGTGTAAAGTTTTACTGTCTCATCATTCATGAGAGACACACCCCACTCCCCCTCCCGCCCCAAAAAAGCCTCTGCACGTGTCGTGACCCATCTTCTGTATCCCTCCGTGGGCAGAACCAGGGCTGTAAGTGCTGTTACCTGGTAGTTTGGAAGAACCAGTTGCTCAGAGTGATGTTGTGTCTTTCTGTTACTGCTCAAAAGTGCTCAAGGCATGGGATTTTAAATAAGTAACTTTTCTGTGTTAATGTGAAAAACTAAAAAAGAAATTTAAATAACAGCATTCTGACACATGCCATTCTTCAAAATAAAAAAACTCATTTCTTTTAACTTAATTCCCCTTGTCCTGTGCCCATTATCTTTGACTTATTCATCAGGAAAAGTTTCCCTAATCAGCTTTGCTTTACCTTAACTGGAAAATTTGTTTCAATTTGCAGGGCTTCTGTGCTGCGTAGTGAAGTTCTTGTCTGAGCAACCCCTCTTCTGAAGGAAACTCAAAAAAACTCAGGTGGGTGTGATACCACTGCTTTGGACGGGCTTGGAACGACCTAGTCTGGTGAAAGGTGTCCCTGCCCATGGCATGGATGAGCTTTTAGGTCCCTTCCAACCCAGACCATTCCAGGACTCTGTGATTATTTTAAAATATTCCCTGTCCATTGCCCACCACCTTTCCTATATGCTTTGAAACACCATTGGTGTGTGACAAACTCCACACTGGGTGACATCTCCGGCCTTCAGTTCAGGACAATCCCAGGGCGCAAAAAATCCGGAGGAGGCCCCAAGTGTTCTGGGGCACCGCTCAATGCCGTTATCTCAAGGGCAGCCGGTCAGTCGGCCGTTCCTCCGCTGGGAACGCAGGGAGGGAGCGGGGAGCTGAGGAGTTCTGATTTAAATGTCAGATTGTTTTGAAGTGCCGTGTGTGCAGTATGTAGGTCAGGGCTGAAGGGATAGACTGGCTCTGCAGAGGTGCTGAGAATGATTAATTTCCCTGGGCAGAATTCTCCAGGTTGTTTTTTTTTTCACTGTGCGCTCAAGTCAAGCTGCAATTTCTCATGGACAATGGGCTCAGGTTTTGGACTATTTACCTAAAGGAGAAATTTATCCTGGCAGCCGCTGAAAGGGAAACTCTTGTGGATTGGTATAATTTTGTGTGTTAAAAAACTAAAATTTTTTTTTTTGCTGCGTATGGGGGAGCTTTTCAAGGTTGGTTTGTTTATGTTGCTGCTGTGCTCTCTGCCCATTTGCATCAGTGAGAGGTGATATTTGGGTGCTTTCCAGCAGCTGCCAGGTACCACGGAAGGTGTGGACCAAGCTCCTTTCACTGCCTGAGCAGCAGTACCTAATTTCCTATGGAAAACTCTGCCCTTTCAGTCCTTAGCCCTTTGTCTGATGGCCAGCTCCAGTCTGTATTGCCAAACCAGAGATGCTAACGGGGTAGTATTGTTTTAAACACAATAAAATCCAGCCTCATGGAATACTTAGGGAAGACTTAAAATCTCACTAACTCTCCTTTAGAAGAGCATGAGCCTTGTTGTCCTTCTCCCCCTTATTCCCAAGCAGCCTGAACTTTTGTCTCCAGCAAAACATATGAAAATTGTCTGATAAGTAGTTTTAAATGTCAGTAGAAAAAAGTCTGGAAAAATTGCCTGATGTTCTAAAATACTGACTTTAGATATTCTAAACTATTAGCTTTAAGTAGCAGTTTATGGTTTATTTTTTGCCACTTCGGTGTTCATGAATGCAGGAATGGATTTTTCAAACGGCTTCTGTGATTGTTGCACAGCCCATCTTCCCGTGCTTTACAGATTAATAGTGGTCCTGAAATTGTCCAGAGGAACTTGTCTCCAGGGCTTGGGTTTTACTGGGATTGCAGGATGCCCGAACACAAGCCCTGCCTTTGCTCCTGCTCACTCTTTATGTTGTCACACGCTCAAGAGTCCCTGAGAGATGAGAAGCAGGTGGAGGGATAATGCATAGGGAAGACACTGGATGTGTTCTGTGCTGCAAAGATGGTTTAAAGATGGGTTTGCTCAATAATTATCTCAGCCATGTTTTCTAACACAGTCTGGCAAGTTCCTCCAACACTTCTGGTAGGTGCACGTGTAACTTGTAGGTATTCTCAGAGAAGAGCTTCATCATTTGAAAGGAGGCTTGCAAACGGTGCTATTTACTGAATAAAATGTGTTTTCCTGGAATTCTGATGGGTTGATTTCTTGCCTCTGCAGTTTTTTCTGGCAGCTGCCCCATTATGGAGTTGTGCCTTCTGGGTCAGAGATGAAAGGAGCTGGCTGTAACCCTGTGCAACTGAAACCCTTTTTCCGAAGGTACAGTAAAATTTTAGCTGTTGAAATGCAGCTTTGCCTGCTCGGTGAAGCCTATGAATTCATATTTTTGCAGCAAAGAGAATACTTTGATTCTTTGTTGCTGGACACCTTTGGTTGCTGCTGGATTTTTGAGGCGTCTAAGTCAAAAATATTCTCTTTTCATTTTGACCTCTTTTTCATGAATCACGGGGAAAAACCCCATGATCTGGGATTCTGCTTGTGTAATAGTGTATGATTTCCAAACGATTTCTTCTGATCCAGTAGAATCCTGTTATATGGGAAAAGGATACTGTTAAGGATGCTTACAGAGATTTTACATTGAGGACTGCCAATTTTTCTCAGACCTTTAAAAGATTGTCACTCTGCTGACAGCTCTTGGGGTCTGAAATATTTTCAATATTTATGGTGGGAAATGGCATCACAGTGGTAAGATAAATTCTTCAATCCTGAAGCAGAGCTTGGAAGTGAAATGACAGGATAAAATACCGAGAAGCAGATGAGTTTTGTATGGCTTTTGTCACCGCTCAGATCACACCCAGATCTGAGGGCTTTCTGATTTTCAAGCAGAATTTTCAATTCTGCAGCACCCTTTTAAAATTCCAGATTTCAGCTGAAACTCAAACTATTAAACCAGTGTGAAAGAATCTGTGCTGGAGAGATTTCCAGCCAGCTTGAAACACAATCAGTGCTGGAATTTTCATTTGAAAAATCTGATCTTGCAAAACTGCTCTGTGTGTTTCCAGGCCATTACAGTCTGGACAATCTAAGATAAGCAACTAAGCTCCATTTAAACTGGATTTCTTACAGCTAAATCTGACTTGCAGGGACTCACTCACACCACAGGCAAACCTCCCATGTTAGAGGCTTGTAGAGACAAAAAAACCACGGCTCCCAAAGTTATTTAAAAGCACTTCATCTGGTTTTAAATAATTTGATTTTTTCAGTTAAGAGTGTCAATTTTTTTTCTGGTTTTTTGGATGGAGGAGTTTTGTTGTTTTTAGTAGTATCTGTACATGAATTTAACTGTTACAAATTAAGATTTTTTTTTTTGTAGAAATCACAAAAAAATTCTATTAATTTTAAAGATTTCAGAATTTCTGGAACTATATTCAGAAATATAAAACTGGTTCATTTTTCCTGGATTTGAGTCTCCTCCTACCAAACTATAAGGGAAAGAATTCTCGCAGAAAGTGCAGACCTGTCCATTTTCCAGGGGCACTGAGGAGCTGTGGACATGTAATCACTTTAATCACATCAAGGTCTAAGTGCACGTTATCAGGGAGGAATTACTTTTTCTCAGAAGTGACTGACATTCCCAAAAAATGTCCATTTTGCCCCCATTTTTCCCACAAAAGGCAGCATTGTGGTAATCCTTTCTGATCTGCAGTTTCATTGAAAGAGGTAAAAGTGGTCGTGGATCTCACGATTTGAAAGAGGAAAGTCCTCCAGGAACAGGATATGATGTGCTGGCTACTTCCTTACGGAATTCTCAGAAGAAGCAGGAGGAGGGCTCTTCTTCTAGTGTGTTAGGTGGTTTGTTGGGTGGGTTTTTTGGTTTAGTTGGTTGGGTTTTTAATTCATCCAGGTTTTTCCCTCATCTCCTTCCATTACAACACACTGGAGTTTCTGGGAAGGGGTAGCAGTGTGGAGCCGTGGCTAGCAAACCTGAGGAAAACTGGTTGAATTTGTGATCTTCTCCAATCTCCCCTAGTCCATCTGTGCAGAAGGTGAAGCATTTTATGATTATATTCACTGATCTTTTGGGTTTTGAAGGGAACATTCAGAATATCCTCTGAATGAACACCGTGACTTGGAATGCCCCAGTTTTAGGGAGGTGAGTGCTTTCTGCAGGTGTGTTAACGGGTTTTTTTTGTGTGCCAGCAGCCATAACAGCAAGTCAAACCAATTTACATCTGATTCTTCTCTTGCTTTGAGATCAGAAGACATTCCCTGAAATGTCCTTTGAAGAGCTGCATCCAAGGAAACCAACGAAATTTGGCACTAGGGGTTTTGTGTACTGCTGCTGCTTGGAGAATCCCTGCAAAACCTCGCCTGGCAGGGCAGGTTCTGCTCTGAGCACCTCGTTTGCTTGAGTCTTTCTGAAGTTCATAGTCACAGGAACAAGGAAAAGTTGCAGTTTATTGTGCCCACGTAAATTTAAGAAACGAAAGATTTAATGGCGTCTAATTTTTATGCTAATTTTGAAAAAAATACATCAGAACTTTGAGAGTCCAGTTCTTGACTCTAAATTTGATTAACCATTTTTCTAACTCCTTGCCACAAAGGAATATAGAGAATCCTGATTATTTAATCTGAACTGGCATGTTGTAAATTAAATCCTCCTTCTACAGGGAATCCACACCGTAAGTTCCCCCTCTGTGAAATGCATCTTTCTTAGGAAATAAAGTGTGTTTTTTCAATTCTTGTCCTCTTCAGTGAGGGACCAGACAGCCACCAAAGCTGCAGTGAAAGGTATGTGAGCACCCTGAGCTACCTCCAAGGCAGGGCATGGCAATTGAAACAGGGCTAGTATGATGTGATAGATTCAGAAATGTGCTGGTGAACATGGGAAATCTGCAAATTATGAGCTTACTGAGTCCAACAGATATTTATTTTGCATCTTTTACTTTAAAAGAAGAAAAAAAATGAGCATGAAGGAAGTCTCATTTTGAATTATGGATCTCATAGTCCTCAAAAGAGTAACCACTTCAGTTTAGCCAGAGAAAAATTACTATTTCCTGCTAAGGATTGTATTCTTGAGATACTCATCAGTGCATGCAAGAGTATTACATCACCGTCCTCTGGGAATATCCATTTCCATCTTTTTCCATCCCATTCTGTAAAACACTCTGTGAGAACAAAACGATTCCCTGAATGAAATCTCATTTTCTTTGACCTCTTCCCTGCTGAGGAACTCTATAAACACAGAACAGACTTAAGTAGCACAGAGGAAACGAAGCTATACTTTTATATTAAAAATATTATTAAGGCTTCTGCATCTGGGGATGTTTATTCCCAGTCTGGAGAGTGGCGCTGGTTTTCAGAGGGACCATGTCCCTGGTTTCCATAGGTGTGTGATTATCCCTATTGGTTGGAATCTTCATTTTGGAAGGAAAATCTATCCAGAGCCTGTTGAAAGGAAATGGGGCATGGTCAGGAATGATCGTTCTGAGGACATCAGCAGCAAAGCAGTGATGCTNGTGGTCGGGAATGATCGTTCCTCCACACAGCTCGCAATGCACTGTTCCCTCTGCTGGATTTGTACCTGGCTGAGGGCATCAGCAGCAAAGCAGTGATGCTTCCCCTGCTGGGGGTGGTTGCAAGGAACTGCTGCTGGGTGTGCTTAGAGCCAGACTGCTTGGCATCACAGAATCCTAAAGTCATTTGGGTTGGGAGGGATCTTAGAGCCCCCCTCATCCCAAACCACTGCCATGGGCAGGGACACCTTCCACTAGACCACGATGCTCCAAGTCAGAAATGAAGAGCTTAAAGCACGGGTTCGCTCGGAGAATTTAGGACTTGGGGAGCTTCTCCATAATCGACATGAAATTAGTGGCGTTTCCATTGCATTTCACTCATGTTCTGTGTTGCTGGCACAAAAATGTCACTTTATAAAGAGCAGATGTTATTGCTGTTAGGATGCCCCTTTTCACTATGTTTAGCATTCAGGATGTTCCTGTGGCTGGAGTCAGATAATGGCTTTGTTGTTGTTGTTGTTGTTGTTTTAAAGTCTATAAACACGGGCCTTTAACCAAACCTTACAGCGAGAATGTTTCTGTACTGAATGAAGAGGGGAGTGAGTCAGGCTCTTTGCCTACTTTTGGAAGTATTACTGGAATATGATAGTAAGTTGTTCCTGTTGACATCTGGATGTAGATAGGATGGGAATGTGGGAGGTCTGATGTGGAGCAGGACCACACCTGTGCCAGGACTGTAGGAAAAACCTCTGTTTTCTCCTCTTCCGTTTTTAAAGCTCCGTGTTCCACGTGGAAAGATAACTAATTTACATGGATTCAAAGAGAAACTACTAAGGCTCATCCCTTCTGCAGTGCTCTGGATTTTGCTGCAGAGATACAGCAAATCCCAGAACCTGGCTGAAAGATACGTGGCCAGTTTTAGCTAATCGTCAGTACAATTTACGGACACTCCACAAGAAGGTATATTCATGTTGGCCTGGACATTCCAACTGCTCCATGGAAAATGTAATTCTAAGGCTCATGGCAGATTTTAAGCTTTTTTGTATTTGTTACAGATATTATATCAAGCTATAATTTAGGAATTGACTCTGGATTAAATGTATTCAGTGAGAAATCATGCTGGAAATTGCTGGTGAACAAGATTTCTAACAACTCCTGGTTCTGACAGCCTTGGAAGCATAACAGGAGTAGCCTTTCTGGTTTCCTACATTCTTTCAGTCTTCAAAGGGGCTTTTTGTCATTTTGGTTTGGCTTTTCAGGAGAATATGAACTCCAGTTCTTAATTCATTTGAACTTTGTGTACATCCTCGGAGTCTGTTCTGTTGGAGAGAGCTTGGATGGCTTTGATTCACATGACATCTCTTTTATCCCTCTTTTTAAGGTGATACAGGAACAATGCTGAATAATGCTAAATTCAGTGTTTGTGTGGCAGGCTCCAAAGGTCCCTCTGAAGCTGCATTATTTCTAGAACAAGATGTTCTCTGAGGGCCACGTGTGTGGGGGTAGGTGTGAGCAGAGGCTGGGGCACGGCACTAGAACAAAAAAGAAGGCAGAGTCTATCCCAAAAACATGAGAGCAGCTGCCTATGGAAGCTGTCCTGGCCTGGGGCAAGTGGCTAAGCATGTAAAGCCTAAGAAAACCAGGCATTGTTTCCTCAGGAAAGTTTGTTTAACTAATAGACTTAATTTGCCAATGGTTATCTTTAAATTAGAATTTACAATCCTTTGCCTGATCACTTCAAGATGTACTTTTTTTTTTTTTGCTTCAAGGACTCTTAAATCCCAGGAGAATCCCTTTAAACATCTGTTCTGGCTTCTCTAGAGATAGTGATGGGTGGCTGCTGTGATACTGTAATTAGATGTGGCTCCTCGATTAACAGGGATTCCTGTGTCCACCTGGTAACACCTTTTAATTGGAGCAGATAAGTGCATCCCGTAAGTGAAATAAATGCATCCATCAAAATGCTGAAATGGAATTCAGGGCTTGTTTTATTTATATATTACTTAGATTTTATAAATGTAATTATCTAAGCTCTTTCGTGCATGATCTTGGGAAATTGTCACAGGTCGAGTTCATGGTTTGGTGCGAGTACAGCAAGTACAATGATTTATGTGCATCCAGTGAAAATTATTTTGCCTCATGAAGGATAAAATTCCCAGAATTCAGTACTGATCTAATAATACTCTTATCAAAGTTGCCACAGGTTTGAGAGACAGTTCTTGTTGTAAACTTGTGTGGCCTCGTGTATTATTTCTTCCTTACGTCTTCTGCGAAAAGGTTCTGGCCATTTTGTTAAGTGTGTGGGCCTGCTGGGGTGTAAAACACCAGCCTGGCTTTATTTAGCAGATTGAGCTCTTGTTGGAACCTAAAGGAAAAATAATATTTTAAGTCTTGGACAATTACAAATGAGAGCTGGATGTAGCAGCTTGTCTCGGGGTGGACAGGCCGAGTCTCAGACCCCTCAGTTCCTGTGGCTCAGTCTATAGATTGATCTAAATGTGTCTGTTCCTGGATTTCAGGTCTGGACCTGAGTCAACTGAGCTTCTCCAGTGTGTGGTGATCATTAAATTTGACTTAAGAGTCATGAGAAAATGTGCTGGAAAACTTGGAGTTGGCTGTGAATTGCCGTTCAAGCAATGCGTGTAAAAAAAGCCTACCAGGTATTCACACTTGACATATCATCACTTTTTTTGCTTTGCTGAAGGAGTGGATTCCAGAGGAGTACCAGATTATCTCTGCTAATGCCAGTGGCCAATTTCTAGCATTAAGAAAGAAAAATAATACTCCAGCCTTACTTCGTTGTGATGGTGGTTGTGATGGGGCTGGTGACAAAGGTGTTAGCTGGTAACTTTCTTTTCTGTTGAAGATGCCACTTAGGATGGAGTTTGGGAAAGGATGGAATTCTTGACTACTGGCTGAATCCTCTGCACAGGGAAGCTGGGTTTGGAGATGCAACACTGAGTTTATCCTCCTCCCTCTCGCTAATCATTAAACACACACGAGGAGCCGTGACAGATGGGCCACGTTCCACGTTTTCCGAGCGTATTTCAGAATTAATTGTGCTGACACCATTTTAGAAAGAGCTCCAGACTCCTCTCTTTGGCAACAGTGGCTTCTGGCTGCTGTCAGGCAGATGAGCATGTTTGTCTGGGTTTATTATTTTGGGTTTGGCTCTCATGCTCACTGTACAGGTGACTGGAGGAATGGGGGGAGCATTACCTATGTTCATTAACCAGGCTTCAAATACTTGCAGCCATCAACAGCTTTTTACCTGAGTGCCTGTGGATTTTTGAGGGGGAATAGCTCCAGGACTAGATAAGGAGAGGTGGGAGGGAAGCCTGGAACAGGATCCACACTGTGTTGTTGTTTGTGGCCAATATAGATGGCTGTCAGGGATCCAGAGGGCTGAGGTCTGGTCTGCAGAGAATTCCGGCGTGGTTTAGTGTAGACTAAACATTTTTGGATGCACCGAGTCTATCACTCTCACTCAGATTCCTCTGCCAGGGACTAATTGGAGCTGATGATCGCCTGCCATGAGAATTGCAAATTCCATTTTGAAAGTGCTTTTTTTTGTTCTTTTCCTTTTTTAAAAAGCAGTTTACAGGTTTTGGCAAGAGGCTGTTTTTGGCTCTAAAATGACAAAAATGCTTCCAGCATAGATTTAGGCATAACTGCTAATATTCTCCAGATTCCTTGATTCCTTCATTGAAAAACCATGCCAGTTACAAACAAACAAAAATCCACCCCTCTCTCCAATTTGGTTAGCCAAATTTGCTTTCTGTTCCTTTCTTTTCAGTCCATAAAAGCTCTTTCCTTCAGGCCTCGAAATGCAGAATGCATTCTTTCATTCTGGTTTTGACAGACGTCCGTTATATGTTTCTCCCACAAAATTTGCCTGTTGTGGTGGGATTTCCAAAGCATTCCCCCTCAGCCTCTTATTTCTGTGGTTGGACTCAGCAGGGTCAGTGTTAGACTGACTCTGGACGCCCTGGAAATCTCCTTCCTGCTCAGACACTCTGTGGTTTTTTTGTTCATTTCTTAAAAAACATTTTACCTGGATAGACCTTGAATACCTTTACTTCATTCTGAGTTTTCAACATATATTACCTGTCAGTGAGAACAAAAGGAAGATGATATATAGTGTGCTAAGATGGATGTTAGGAATTGTTGAAGATTTTCTTTCAAATTTTAAAAGGAGTTTTGAAGCATCTTCTCGTCCCATCTTCAGCAGATATTTTAATGGTGGCCAATCAATCAAAGGCTTTTTTGAGAAGAGATATCAAAAGCCAGTCACTGTTCAAATTAAGGTTTG
Organism: Mohoua ochrocephala; assembly: GCA_013398855.1. Taxonomy (NCBI): domain Eukaryota; kingdom Metazoa; phylum Chordata; class Aves; order Passeriformes; family Acanthizidae; genus Mohoua; species Mohoua ochrocephala. Next base: position 140,306 of record VZTA01020566.1, read on the forward strand.
GGGTTTCCTTATGAGGTTTTTTTTTTTTTGTGTTTCCATAATGCTAATTCAGAAACAAGGAGATCCTGTTAAAGCTGTGAAGTTTTTAATAACGCAATTTAATTTATGTACATTTCCAAATTATTTTAAAATCAAAGCCAGATCCAGAAGTAGCTGCAAGAAAGCTGCAGAACTGGTGAAAGGGTGAAAACCAGATACTTTGCAGAGGAAGACAACTTATCACATAGAAATCTTCAGGCTGCTGCCTCAAGAAACGGTCTTTAAGCTTGAGGTAGAGATTGGGATTGGGATCAGAATAAGGCTCTGACTGGGATGGGATGAAAAGTTGCTGCTTCTCAAAAATCCACCCGAAGCTAGTCAAGGTTTGAGGACTTGGATTTAAAAGATCTAATAATCACCCTTGCACCCATTACTGTAATAATCAGATAATTATTGTCTTCTCTTTGTGTGGTGAAGTTAATTTCGGTATTATTCTGAAAGTCCTAGCTCAGCTGTCTGGCTGGATGGGAAGAAATGCAGACTCCCAGAAAAATTCTCCTCACTTACTCATGGTTTTTCTATGGTAAAGCCTGTTTTGTGATGAGTCACACAGTTCTGGCTCCCATTTTGTGGGATAAAACTCCTGACATACTGTATTCGTCTTGTCTGTAGCAGCCCCTAGAAATCTTGGGAACCTCCAAGTTTATTCCAGCTCTCCTGAGATTTCTGCAGAGTCTTCGGAGCAGCCAAAGCAGATTTCTCTTTGCAGAGAAATCTTCTCCTGGAGGGTCTGCCTTCTGTGCCCTCTCATTCCTTGGAAAGACTTCTGAGGAAGTGACAACTGACTGCCCCTAACAGGATCTTAGGAATTTGACTCCTTGATGTTCCTCCTATAGATGGGGGAAACTGTTGAATGTGAGTACACACAAAGAAGAAGTGAGATGCAGTGAGGAATGGTAATTCCAGTTTGAGGCTGTCACCTGTCAGTCCAGGTGAAAGTCAAGGTAAAAGGTTTTTGTAATTGATTTTTTTTAAAGAGTCCAAGGCTGATCTTTAAATAAAGCATTTGCACTCACTTGTAGGAGCTTAAGCCAGTTGTGTGCCCTCTAATTACATCAGCCCAGGAATGGAGATGTTGGGAACAGCACCAAATACTACAGGAGCTGCCAGGAGTGATTTATTCCAAGCATCCATGTGGAATCTTAGCCTGTGCTGAAGTCACAATGTATTTCAGCAGTAATTCTTTGACTCTCTGCTGTGGTGTTAGTTCAGTCATGGCCTTGTAACAGGCAAAGTGGAAAATGCTGGATAAATGCCATGCTAAAACACATAATGCCAGAACTGGAAATATTGGGCTCTTATCTTATTGTAAAAATGAGGATATAACAGACCTAAAACGAGAACCCAAATAATTTCTTCTCAAATCATAGAAACAGTGAGATAAATAATATTAAATAGCATCGCTCCATTAAGTCAATGAGTTTGCCTTGATTTACACCAGCTCAGTGTCACAGCACATTTCTTACACTAAGGCGAGCTGTACCTGGGAGATGTGCAAAGGATTTTTCTCTTAAAGAAACCTGGGATTAAAAAAAAAATAGAAGTAATAAAATGTAGAAGAGGCCTTGTCACATGGTTTGAATTTACCTGGCCCATAGCCAGCAGCCATAGGTTTGATTTGTATCCCAGCAAGTCACTGCAGAGCATAGCATTTCTGTTAAAATGTGCTTAAATTTGTTAAAAGGCAGTATGCACACGTAGTGTGTGATCAGTTTAATAGCATTTCCCTACAAAAGTCATCAGGGAGACTGCTGTATGCATCCCTGTGGCCTGTTTTGCTCTTTATTCTAATTTTTTTTGTTGTTTTTACTGTACTTAAACTCATTACCTGTTCTAAATTCTTCCCAAAGGGCAAATGAGGGCATTTTGCATCATCATAATAAAAGCCGAAATACATTGTAACAGAATTAATCCATTGATTAGAAAAACAGTTTAAAAATCAATCAATATAATTATTTTAACTAAGTCTGTAAAGGATAAAGACTATTTCTTGGCTCAGGTGATGCTGGTGGTGAACAACCTTACAAACCCATAGCAAGTTTCATCTCTTACCTCAGAATAAGTCAGAGTGAGTAATCTCTGCTTTTTCTTTAAATGCTCAGCACATTATTTGTTTATTGCTATTTCTTATTTTATCTCTGTCTTTAGTGTTAGAAATCCTTCAGAGTTTTGCCCTTCACAGAAGCAGGATTAAACCTGCTATAAGCCAGCAGTGGTATGAAAAATGAGTACCAGGCAGGCTTTAGCCTCTTGGGAAGAGGAATTCCAGTAAGGAGCACTACATCTCAGAGTATCGTAAAGCCTTCCTTGGAGTTGGAAAGTTCTAATTTTAAACTGCTGCAACTGATGAAGGTCTTGGCACTGTCTCAGGTGATCAGCTCCCCACAGGCTCTTCTTCAGCCTTCCTGCCTGTGCCTTGATTAAATGGATGGATTCTGAAGGGAAGCCTCAGAAAGCCACCATTTTAGCTATATTTATGGCATGGTATTTTTTCAGAAACCAATTGATGGTAATTAACAGAGAGCAGCAGCAGCAGCACTGTGCTTCATTTTTGCAGAGCAATAACTCCCTTCAGAAGCAGCCCAAATTTAAGGCTGATGACAGCGTTATTGTGCAGGAAAATGGAGGTGTCAGTTCTCTTCCTTCTCTCAGACTGGGAGGGAAATCATTTGGTGCTCACAGTAATCAGGACAGAGTCATTAACATATTAATAGAGAAATAATATTTCCCTGTCTCTGTCCCTGGTGGAGTTTTGATGCCCAGCCTACCCAGGCTCTGGTGATTGCTGCGGCTGAAGTCCAAATTCAGCCCCAGAGCATGACCAAGGGGTCTAAGAGTGACAAAAGGAGTTAGAAAATCAAAAAACCAGTGAAACTTAAAGAGGCTACTGCTGTTCTGTGTCCTTGGGCTGCAGGATTCAAACATCAAGGGAGAGGAGTGAAGGGAAGGCTAAACCTCGAGTTTACCTGCCTGGTGTGGGGAGGATAAATAAAAGGCATGCAAGTGATAAGGTATAAAGAGATCAAATGCTTCCTTTTTGGTTCTTTCATGCTTTCACAGGTGATCAGAACAAAGACATACCTGAGAAAGTACAAGGGGCTTTGAACAGATGCTGACTAAACATCTGTGGGATGTCGAGGAGCTGACTTCAGCATCGTGTAATGAAAGGAAATGCTGAGGTTAGGGTTTCTCGTGGGATTTTTGGGTGGTTACTGCCTATGTCTGTACCACTGTGATGTGGGGGACAGTTCAGTCTCCTCTTTAGGGAATGCCTCGGTGACTTGTGCGGTGTGTGGATGAAGGGTGGGTGCATTCTTTGTCTGGAGTACGGACTGCTCCATTTCACCAGCAGCCACCGTGAGCAGAGGGCTGGGAAAGTCGGTTCTGTCAGCCAGCTTGGCAAATTTGGAATTTGTATTAATCAAGGATACAAACTTTAGAATATAAGTATCTTTGTGTTATTAGTGGGATGGGAGTTAAGGGTGGGATGTGTGATGTTTGTAGGAGAGGCACAGAGGTGAGTTCCCTTGGGACAGAAACCCCTTTCCATGTTATGTTGCAGAATGTTTGTGTCACACGTGGGACAGTAAGAGCACTTCAGTCCTCATCCCTTTCCATCCTCTGTCCCTGCAAAGGCAGACAGCTCTTGGCACCGCTCCGGGCTGTCTCGTGTCCTTCCCCAGCAGAAAACATCCCTTTTCTGTTTGTGCCTTCCTTGGGAGAAGAACAAATTTTCAGGACTGTTACTGCTTCTTGCCTTTGCTCTGATCTGATGCTGGGGGGACAAGATAAGGATGGGGAAGGGCAACTTCTCTTTTGAATTACTAACCGAAGAGAAAAAGTCATAGCTGGCACCAGAAAGGAGAGAAAATCAATGGCTGTGTCTGGTGTAAGGGAAGAGGCAGGAGCAGCAAAGCTGCCTCAGCAGCTCTGCCCCACCTCAGTCTCTAGTTCAGTGTGTTGATGCTGCTGTCTGCCTTTGGAACACTCCTCTCCCAATGCAGATGTGGTAAAACTGAGCTCAGTGGATGTGGAGAAGGTCAGCGGATTTGAAAAATATCCAGAACTATCCAGAACTTCCTGGAGTTTGCTGCACTGAGGCCATCGGGTTGATCTATCTGTGTGTCTGTGTGAGGTATGAATTTTGCATTCAATGGTCCATTTACACTGGATAAGTGGCAGCTAAACACAATTCAATATATCTCTACGAGCAAGCAAGCCTTTCCCAGTTTAATGAGAGTGAGGAAAGTCCACTATTTCCATTTATAGTCCAACCTTCCAATAATCTGATATTGCCCCAAGCAGATTCTGAGAGAAGTATCCCATATTTCAGAGTCTTCATCACGGTACAGGGGCACTTAAGTTGGTTCTGCCATCTCCATTTTCTTTTGGTGTGGAGTTGCAGAGATAATACCTTTGTTTAAGGGAAATGAAGTCAGAGTTAAGGAAATCCCAGCCCTAGGGGCTGTTCAGACATTTGAATATATTCCCTTTTATATAATTTCTGTGGGAGAACTTTGGGAAATACAAGCTGCCTCTCTCCTTATTTAATTTTCTGTGGACTTTTCATTTTGTATTCAGAGTCTTAACTTCTAAGTACATATCTCTGCCTTTTTCGTGTTTCAGTCTCTGCTTTGCTATTTCTGTTTCCCTTGCCATTCTCTGCTTTTACACTCCCTTCCTAGGGAAGTAGGAAAATTCAGGTGTTAATACTGGAGTGATTTTTAGTGCTGTAGTTTCAGCTTTGAGACTTGCAGCTTTCCCTTGCTTTCCTCAAGCTGATGAAATCTTCTGAGTGAGAGCAGTGGCACGCATTTTCTCTGTAGATCTCAGAGTGTGCAATTATTCTTAATAGACCCGGAGTAAAATCCACAGTTACATCACTTCAGCACAGCTCTGTGTCATTCCAGTAGGAATATCCAGCTGAAATGGATGATACTTTGCCAGCATGTAAAAGGAACCTTCCTTAGGACAACGTTTCTCTTTCATCTGAAGTTGTTCCCTTTTTTATTGTATTAGTACCAGTTTTTCAGCTGGTTGTTTTAACTCGTTTTTTTTCTGAAGATCAGCAAGATTTCTGTGTGGGGTGTTTATTTAAAATATTTTACAATGTAAGATATACAGATCCAACTTGAGCCTCATTAAAAGAACGTTGCCAAAAATGGAAAGCCTTCAGAGGCCTATTAGAGTGAATTATCCTAATGAGAAGCATGAATTCTGTCCTAACAGTTCAAACTGCTTCAGTGGATCTGGAATTTTCCCAAAACCTACCAGAATTTAAAGACCTGTGTCTGTCTGGCTTCCCTTGCCTTGTAACCAGGACAGAGAGCGGCCAAGTGCTGTCTCTGCCAGCTGTATATTCAGAATATCATTTAAGCAAAGTACTTAACTAATAGCAGAAACTGTTTTGGCTTTGCTGAGCACGTGTAAGATATTTTTAGATAAAAATTCTCATTATCATTGCTAACAGAAAAGACTTGCTTTTCTTCCTGTAATAATTTCATACAGGTGAGCAATGGGAATTAAAACTCGTCCCTTAGTCTCTGTTGTGAGCCATTCAGGAGGATGGAGAGCAAGGAAATGAAGGTCCAGAGCAATCAGAACTGGCATTTCGAATGTAGCCTCCCCCCTGTTCCTGGCCCAAGGTTTTAGGTGAATGTTCCCAAGAAAAAATAGTTGCTTTGTGTAAACTATCTCTGCATTGTCTGCTTTAACTGTAAAAGCATCAAGTGGCATTTCCTTCCCCATTAAATTCCTTGGCCTTGTATTGCCAGATGTGGCCATAAGTCATACAGCTGTAAATCAAACCAGTCCCTTTCTTCATCTTGCTGAAAGTTGCTGTTCTCAGATGCTCTTTGCTGTTGGTTCCCCCTCAAAATGAGAAGGTATTGTTGTTACAGCATGATACGTGAACTTAAATCTGCAGCTCTTTCTCCATTTTTGTGACACCGATAAGCAGTTTGAAGCGGTGATGTGTTACTGGCAGCGCTCATGTGGGGTTGGAATGGTGCCCTGGAACTGATTCCCGATGCACGGGAACCCTGGCCCTGGCCATATGTGTAAGTTTTCTGGCACCTCCTTCCTTGCAAAATTAAGTAGATTTTTGCCCCTCTGCTTTATGCTGTTTTACGTACTGCACATGCTGATGGCATCCAGCTGGTGAGTTACTGTGATCCTGAGACCTATAAAGAGCTGGATATAAAGCTGGAAAGGTAACTAATCCTTTTGAAACCAGGCACCCGCTTGCAAGTTCAAATGACTTTCCATGTAGAATTGCTGGATAGAGCAATTTTTCAATTCTAGATTTAACATGGAAACCTCATTTCTTATTTTCAAAATTAGGAAGGTGTGTTTTACTTCTCGATTTGCTCGTTCTGTGCAGACTATCCTTCTTTCTTGCAGCTGCTTTGTGTTTTTCTCCTGGGTAGCCACTTGCAAAGTGCTCATCTTAAAAGTAATTTTCACCTCTTAGTTGCTGCAGTCTTCAGGGAACATCCAGCTTTTCCTAAGGCATAAGTCCATGCGGGTTTGTTCTTGAATTCCACCCACGCCAGCTGAGGATATTTGGGTACTCAGTCCTTCCTGAAGAAAACAGTGCTGGTAGCTACATAAAGCTTTCTGTGCATTAGCCAGATGTTGTGTCTGAATCTGGGATCGGGTAGGAGACCTTTTTTGTAGGACACTCCCTTAGTTATGTTTCTTTTGCTGTGCAATTTTTACTAGTAATCAATATTATTCATGCCCCGTAGCTATAATAATGATAGTAATTTTTTTTTCCCCCTCTGGGTCTGACATTTCTAGAAAAACACCTTCATCACTTTTTCTGTCAATGCTGTTTTATACAGAAGTTATTTATTTATTAAACGATAAGGAGTCAATGGAGAGGTTTCTTCAATTCTATGTCATGCTGGAAATGCTGTCCTAAAAATGGGTTTGAATGAAGTGAGGTACAGGGAGGAGTAAAGGTGCAGATAAATGTAGCTTTACGTGACTGAATGCAGCAGCTGTCAAGTGAGCTAAATAGCAGCATTTCTCAATGCAAAAGCTGCTTGAAGCTGATAATTATTGTGCCTTTGAGAAAGCAAAGCCATCTCATTATAAATATGTAATGAGCTATGAATCCCCATCTCACGCAAAACTATCTGAGATTGAATCTTTTTCCAATTTGCATTGTTCAAATAATTGTATCTAGCTGGGGTCAGAGTTTGGATGATGCATTCCCAGCCCTCGGGTTTATCCGCTGGCTCCAGGACCAGACCGCAATGTCAAACAGCTCGCAGAGGTTTCCTATTGACTCTGTTTTGGCTATTTTCAGCGGTGCTGCTCCTTCCTGCAGTCTAATCGATGCAGCCCTCTGAGAAGTGCTTCTCCATTCTGTGCCTTGCCTTGTTTCCTGAAGCTTTGCTTTCCAAACAGAAACATCCACTTAAAATGCAGCCTTCGTTTAAGCTGCATTCCTCAGAGCGATCTCTTCCCAGTTCCAAACAGTAAACCACAGCTAAAACAGTAACAGAGAGCTGGTGTGCACAGCGAGGCTCAGCTCCGAGAGCAACATCTGGAATTGTTAGGATGAGCAGGCAAAGCACTCTGGAGGGTTTAGGAGCGGTATTTTCTCTGCGTTGGGCTCGTTGGTCGCCCTGTGTACGGCCTTCATCCCGTTCACTGTGACAAGGGGATGGCCAGGAGAGCAGGGTGGGATGATAACAGAGCTGAAACCCGGGAAGGGATTACAAAGGGCCTTTGCAAATGCAAATCCATGTCATTCCCAGCACCGCGAAGATGCCCCGAGGCAGTTGCCTCATTGTTGAGTCAGATGTGCTGCATGGAATGCCGGATGGTTTCAGTTTGTGTAAGTCCATGTTTTATTTGGAGGCCACTTCCTCAAACAAATTATTCTTCTGAAATATGTGCAAGATTTAGAAGATGTTCCTCCAGTTGTTTCAGTTGCGCAGTGATGGCCCCTGTGTCATTGTTCCCCTCATCCCTGCTGGCAGTCGGAGCTCTGATGTCAGAAGGAACAAGGATGCATCAGAAGTCCCCTCACTCCTGAGTTTCCGTGGGCATTAAATCACTCTGGGAATCGCTGTGACCTCCTCGGGGTCACTTACCTTTAGAGGGTGTGACGCTGCATAAATGTGAGATGTCACCCAGTGCTGCTTGCGCTGGGGATGGCTCCGTTCTTCCCAGACCTGCACTGCCAATCCTCTGTAAGTAGCTGCAGAGAAAGGAGCTGCCTGTGTGTTTCTGGAAGTGTAACTTGACCTGGATGTCATTTGCTTTTATTCAGCAGCCTGTGCACGTGAACTTCCCATGACTGTTCTCTTAGGAAAAAAAAAATAAAAAAAAGAAGGAACAGGAACTGGAAAACCAAACAGATGTGGAGTGATATTTGGGCTGTTATGAGAACGGCCCAGCATTGGATGAAACTTAAATTCTGTGCATTTCCAATTACATTTTCTTTCTTTTTGTGTCTTTTCCCTGTAAATTTTGCAGGCTTGTCTCTTGCCTTTTCGTACAGAACCTTGCACAGAGACATCAGCTGGGCTCGCAGGATGAAGAATCACCTATTGCCTTCTTCAGGTGCGGTTAAATGTCAGTTCAAGTATCTTTGAGATGTCAAAGTAGATTTCTGATGAACATGAGGTAATTTTCTCTCTTGTGCTGCGTGTGCTTGGGCTTTTATATGTCTGGAAACATGCACGTTTCCTCTTCCTAGAACACAGATTTCACGGCTTACATCGCTGAGTGACATTTTTTACAGCTGTTTTTGCTCTTTAACAATTTGTTTCTTTCCTCTGTAGCTCAAGGAAATGATGGAAAATGAGCCAAAAGCATCGTGTGAGTCAAGAGGCGCAGAAGCGCTGCCAAGCATCGATTCCCACCATGGCAGGAACGTCTCCTGGGGTGGTGAATTCCAAAGAAATGGCTCTGTGGTGGCTGGCACCGGCTGCAGCAGGAAAGTCACGCAGGGAAAGGAGCAAGGCAGCAGGTAAGAATCTCAGTGTGTCACTCAGGCGTCCAGACACTTTGTGGTTTCCCGGTCTGTGGTGTGGGGAGCACGTCAGCAGGTCATCCTTGGAACACTTGGGCTGCTGAGCCAAGTAGGAAGAAGGTGAGAGTGAGGAGCAGGGAGAGAGGGACTGCAGCAGCGAGGAGGGAGCCAGGCCTCTGACTGCAAGGTTTCCTTCACAGAAATAAGTAACCTGATGTACAAGATTATTAACACTTTGGCGAGAGACTTCTTTTTCCTCTGTTGGCTTCTTCCAGTTTTAGACAACTATCCCAATCTAATTCCAAACTAATTCCAGCCACCACCGCTGTTGTATTGGCACTGTCCCAGCCTATCTATGGTTGTACGTGCCCTGATAATTGAGGGCCTCTATGGCCCCAAAGGGCAGAAACAGCTGCATCACCTCCCCGTTGGAAATCATGTACTTGAAATAACCTTTAGTATGGTGAGAAGTAGAGAATATTGGATAATAAAGTCAGGCTCTGATTTTTACGTATTTATTTTAAAGACAGTACCAGCCCAATATCCTTCTGTGTCCATTTAAATGGGAAACTGCAAAGTTTAATCTTCAAAAATCAGGCCTACCAAGACTCCTTCAGTCACAACCATTAGCTACTTCACAAAAACCAGTGTTTTCAACTCAGGATTTTCATGTCACAGTCTTGGCACCAAATTTCTTGTGGTAAATCTTATTTTGTAGCTTGGACTTCACCCAACAGTGGGATTATACCCTGAGTATCCTATTGGAAAGGGCAGAGCATATTGCACTGTGTACAGGTGCAGAATGAGTAAGCCAGCTTTGCTCTTACGTGATGAAAACTAATTTTCTGGGAAGGTAGCTGTACATTTTCTCAGAACTTTAGGCAGTAGAATATTAAAATGTGTGGCTTCTGGACACGCAGGCTTACATTTCATTTTTCTTTCAGCTCCTTCTTGCTAGTTTGTAACCCTAAATTTGAGTTCAGTTCTATGAAATAATTTTAACCAGTATTAAAACTCAAAAAGAGGCTGAAAAAATGTCCAACACATGATTAAAAATCAGTTCAGAGCCCCAGATTAATTAGGAAATCCCTAGGACAGGATATAAAATCAGTAAGACTTTGATGGGCATTTTTCCTGTGTTTTTGCTCCTAGGATAATTCTTAGGAAAAACCAGACAGGGTTGTTAATAGTATGTGTTTTGCTTTCCTTCATCTAGAAGGTTGATGGAGGAGCCTTTTTGTTTTCAGTGCAGGTAGTTCAGTCCTGAGGCACCTGTATAACCTCGTGGATCCTGGATTTGTCAGTGTTGTTTGCAAGTCTAGCTCTCTCCTTTCAGGTCTGGCAAGCTTCAGCTGCTTGGCACAAACCTTGAATTCTGTTTATTTTGTTTGATCTCAAACCCTCTGTATCTTTAAGGCAGCGTCTTTAATAGTGGTTAACAGTTAAATCATTAATTTTGCTCATTTTCTGCTTTTACACTTTGAATTCAAATGATTTGCACACAAATCCCCCTGCGAAGCACCCGAGAAGCTAAAAAAATAAGAACACTTCTATGGGATTATAGATATTTCAGGTTCTTCATGTGCCTGAGTGTTCTACTGCAGCACAGGACTTAATTCACAAGGAAAAGTTCTGACAAGTATTGTAGGGATAATCTGGTCTGTCTACGTCCCACTGAGGACTTTTGGCATTTTATTCAGAATTATTATTCAACATGTACCTGTGCAGTCAAAACCGAATCTTTGTGTTTTTCACTTAGGAACCGTTCCTGTGTATGCGATGACATTGCTTCAATGAAATACAAGGACTTAAATTATATAATGGAAGAAGTAATTTGGTATTTCCTTGATGTATTTTGAAGGATTTATTTCCCTGTGAGTCTGATGTTACAGCTTTTCTTTTAGGCCACTTGCACAGTCTTCTCCTTAACCTACTACTCAGATTGCAAAATTTGCAGGAACAAAGTCTTCTTAACAAGGAAACTGCATCTTGGAGATCTCTACCTATTTGCCCAATTTTGTTAGAATAGAACAGCAAAAATGCATTAAGGAAGCACATATGTACACACAAAAGTCTTCTCTCTATAGTAAATTAGCAAAAAAAAATACAATTATTTGCGATTTTCCATCATTTAGCATCAATTTAATCCATTTTCAAGAGGTCTGAGAAAATGTTGTTTTCTAACAAATGGTAGCAGTTGTGAAGAGGAAGAGCCTCAGGATACAGCTTGTAGTGAGAGATCTTCACTCCCTTGGTTCTGAGATAGATCCGGGAAGCGAGAGAGTGACCTTTTTTCACTAACTTTAGACTTTAATGTTGGCAGCAGTGTGGAAAGAGGTCAATTGGAATGTCTTAATGGGAAAAGAGGCCTCCCCCGTGCAAAATAATGAAGCTTGGGTTGTATGGTAAGTGGCAGGAAAGGTACTTACTTCAAATCGAGATTCTTTTAAATAAGAAGTGAACGGTTCCTTAGCTTATCAGTCAGACCAAGAAGGCCAAGGGTCCTTTGATAAGGATTTTCACAGACCAGTAGAACGTTTTCCAGAGGCATTAGCTTGGGCTCTGTGGTTTTTAACTGTCTAAAGAGGCTTCTTTCCTACCATACTTTTCACTCGGTGCCTCTTCCTCTTGTTTCTTCTTGCTGCAACAATATCTTTTATTAATCTGTATTTTAGGCTAAAAACCTCTTACCTCTTGGAGGTACCGACCCTTTGGTGCCTCGTAGCGATCCTATGTTTCCTAAGGAACTACACCAGTTTATGCTAAGGATCTCTCCTTTTTCAGTATCCCTGGATAAAAATGTGAGTGCTTTGGAGGAGATAGAGCGGGATTAATCTAAATACGTTGGGATTTGGAAAAGGAACCCGGAGCAGAGCGGTGGGTCAGTGTTGTGCTGCTGACTCAGGCAGGACGAGCGGTCCCAGCCCAGGCCAGCGCAGATGGGGCACATCAGTGGAAGCTGGGATGAAAGAAATGCAAAGATGAAGGGCTGGGAATGATATTCTAGCATAAATAAAATTGGGAATAAAGCATCCTGTGCTGTCAGCACTTAGAACCATCAAGAGGAGTAAGTCAAAGCCCAGGCAGTTCACAGCCTCCATCGCCTGCAATGGTCCTTGGGCTGGGCTCACCAACGGGACTCACTTTGGCTTCCAATGACTCAGTATAAAGGCACCTCTTATCCTCCAGCTATTTTAGAGGCTATTTTGGGAAAAAAGGGACAAATATTTTATTGCACAAATGTGATTGTCAACCCAGAATATTTCAGGATATTTTCAATGCTGGTTTCTGGTTTTTTCGAGTCCTCGGAGCTCTCTTTGAGCCTTTCAGATGTATTTGCCTACTGGAATTTTTGAGCAGAGAGAGGAAAAGCAGTTCTCTTCAGAAGTGGGGAGTGGGCTGCTTTTTCAGGAAGATTTAGAGTAGAGTTTAATTTTACATGGAGCCTCCCATACTTGAGGTACACTGTGGTGTTTTATACGGCGATGTGTTAAATATAGAAAGGTGACTTAGCAGGCAGAACAGAGCAACCACTCAATCACTTCACACATATAGCACTGGACAGTAAATGAAGGGCTTCAGTAGCAGCAGGGCTGGGATTCCTGACCTCTGGCAGCTCCCACTGGGGTGATTTTAAGGAGTTACTGATTTCTTTCCACTCTGCCCCTTATCAGAGGGGACAGCTCACTGCTGGCACAGACGACGGAGAAAGGTAACTTTAAATCATCCCCACATGCCATTTCTGAACTCAGGCGTTAGAGCCAGATTGCAGTGTAGGAAAAGTTTCCTATGAACTTGGTCCAATACTTAAAAACCTTTTAAATGACCTGAGCTGATGAGTGGTTTTGCTGTTTAAATCATGTGATATACAGACCTTTACAGAGTTGTCAAGAAAAATAGATAAAATTGTGCACTTTTCATTGTATTTGTCTTTGAGGTGTTAGATTCAGTAAAACCTGCAAAGGACAAGGAGTTAATGTACTGCAAAAGATAAGAGTGGTGTTACCAGAACGTGCTGTTGCCAGCCCAAAGCAAGCTAAAAATTACTGAGAATGACCAAAAGGTACTGAGATTTCAGTCAAGTTTTGGTATTCTATGTGATTGCTTTTTAGGCTTTCCAGAGAAGGTTTTAAGAAGAAGGTTTAAATAATCAAGTTGTAATGAGTGAGCATAAAGTTCTGAAGGTATTTTGGTTGTTATTGAGGAAAATGGCAAGTGTCTGTATTTCCTGTGGGGCAGTTAGAAACACCATGTCCTATGGGACTGAAGGATGGTTTCATCCTTCACAGGGAACTTCCAAGTTCCCTGTGGGTCTTGAGGATGACTGAAAGGCACTTGATTTGCTATTTGGTACCCACCAAGGAAGTTTTACCTCACCTGCTCCTGCTGTGTTGCCAGGTAAGATCTCTGCTCTGCTGTGGAATGAAAGGACACACCAGGTAGCAGTGCCTAGCACTCCGAAATGGCCACTGCTATTCCTTTTCCTGGCTGAGTGAGCACCTAGCTTCACCTCCTGCCCGGTGAAGTGACACACTTACCTGTCTTCTGCTCCCTCCTCCCCTCACCTGGCTGGCTGATACTCCTTATCCTCTTGCTCCTTTTTTCCATTACCTCTGTTCTTTTTTTGCAGTGCCTTGGTTGGCTCACCTGCACCCGCTCCAGCAGCTGAAGCTGGACAATTCCCTTCAGCAAAGTCCACTCTGACACTCTTACATTGGGAAAGCAGGACCGAAGGGCTCAGCTAATGACTGATGGGTCCTGATCAGTGATTGGTGTAAGCAGGAAGTGAAAGGCATCAGCTTGTGTCCCAGAGCTGAATTACTGCGTGTTTCTGGTTTGACTGTGGAATCAGCGAGCTGTAAGCTGCCACTCACTTTGCCCAGGGTTTGAATTCCCTCTTTCTCCTGTGCTGAATTCACATTTCAGTTGAGCGTAGAATGAAGCCTGTGAAAAGACTCTGGTATCAAGTGTCTCTTCCACAAAGCAGCAAGGCAGCAAATAGTAAATTAAGAGATGAGCAAAAGGCTCGTGTTTCATGCTACATGGCACTCTAGGAGAATCCATAAATGAGAGCTTTTTTGTTTTATTTTACGCCAAATAGTGATAGGCTAAGTCCTCTCTTCCTTTGAAATTAAAATAGATTTTTTTTTCTTAAAAATGCAATTCTTTGCTAATAAGAATCCCAGTTTACAAATTCTAATTATTTGGATATTTCACTGAAGGACGTGGTACTCTCTTCAGGCTCTGACAAGGGATGACCAGGTGAATGATGATGGCAGAGAATGAAGCAAACAAGTGATAGCAATTACTGATATTTTAAATTTGGCTTGAGTTTCCTCAGATGATGAACTTCCCACTAGAGGCTGAATGCTACACTTGAGTTTTGGATCTCTTCCTGTAACTTGTCCTGAAGTCAAAACCAGCTGCACAGAGTGGGAGGCTGAGGGGAAGGTGCAGAAAGACCGTGGGAAAGCTAAGATTCCAAATTGAAGTTGGAACAGTTAAGAAATGCAGGTAAGGAATACGCTTTAATTATACTTAGGTCACGATTACTTCAAGTCACTAAAAGCAGCAGAATGCTTGGGCCCTGGGGCTCATGGTTGTTCCTCCATAACTTCCGAGTTCATTGGCTGAACTCTGCTGAATCTATTAAATTCACACAGGTATCAGAGCCCCTACAAGTGTGTGATTTTGCACACAACTTGAGGCTCAAGGAAAAGCCTTTTTACAGGGAAAAGTGCCAGTGAGTGCTCGCAAGCATGTGATAGGAACCTGCAAGAATCAGGCTCTGTTAGTACTTGGGCACTTGCCTTTCTTCCCGTTCTTCTCTCCTGCTTTTCCCTGCAGGGTGGGGAAATAAGAACATGAGAAGAGAGCAGACTGCTGAGACCAGACAGTTTAAAACTGCGGTGTCTTGCTTCTAGATGTCGTGGCAGCTCTCTGAATTTAAACTGAACTTAAATGAAGCTGCTGGGAAGAAATGCAGGTCAAGCCTAGGAAGTCATAACCCTGATGTACGAAGCTTTGGCTTCAAGGGGAAAAAAGGTATTGCTGATTAGACTGCACAACGTGCCATGATTTCATTTGAGAAATAAAATGGAAAGAGGAGAGGTTGAAATGCCTTAATTATGCTGATCTTGATAGTGTGTGTCCTATTAGAAACTGTATTGGACAGAAGGAAACCTGGGTGTTTTCTTAGTCATCAGACACTTTGCAGTTTTTAATTTTTTTCAAAGCAGAGTGTTGTGTTGCTGGGACAGCTGTACGGCACCTCCTGGAGCCAGGGGCCACTAATCCTGAATATTCCAGTCTGGATAAAGGTGTGCAAACCAAATAAATTCATAAATAACTCTATTTTTGAAGTATTTCTCCATGCAGTTGTCACACAAACGCAAAAGTGCACTTTAAAACCCCCAAAAGAGAGGGGAGCTAGGACACAGATCACCCCCTTTATAGCGAGGAATTTCAATAGAAGCTGTCTTCACCTTTGAAATGCAGTGCTTAGCTTTTAAAATGCAGTTTAACCATGCCTCTTTAGAACAACATGGTATGCATATAAGCTTGTCCACTGTGTTTTAGGTCATGAACACTGATGACCTTGACTAACCAACAGAAAAGAAGCAGGAAACAGCAAAGAAAAATATGTTTATCCATATTTCCCCACATATTTCCATGTGCATGCTTATCTATGTGTAACTGCACCACTAACCTGAGGTGAATTTCAGGTATTATCCTGCAATTTGTTGCAAACAGGCTGGAATGTAAATGAAATCCTGAAATAATACCATACGTGGTGCTGTAATCGTTTTTTAAATGCAGATGGGAACAGTCGGCCATCCCGTGCTGTCCCAGGGGTTTCTGCAGTTGCAGCCCCTGTGCCATAACGCGGCTCTGGATAATGCCAAAGTGGTGTCACACACTGGAACTGGAGCTTGCAGAGCAGCCTCCTCTAACTTCACTGGGATTTCTATGTGTATTTATACACTTGAAGCCAAACACGTGCATGT
Organism: Mohoua ochrocephala; assembly: GCA_013398855.1. Taxonomy (NCBI): domain Eukaryota; kingdom Metazoa; phylum Chordata; class Aves; order Passeriformes; family Acanthizidae; genus Mohoua; species Mohoua ochrocephala. The sequence goes on from VZTA01020566.1 coordinate 156,344, forward strand.
TCCCATCTGCACAAGGTCTCCCTTTTCCTCCTCCTTTGGTGCATAGGGTTGGAAGTCCCTGCTGTTTCTGCTTTTCTTAAAAGTTGCCTAGAAGTTGAGCAAAAATATTGCTGTGGTAGTTTCCCCTTTTAAGCAGCATCCAAGGTATTGTTTCCTCAGCTTTTCCTTTTCCCAGGAATAGCGAGCAGCTCTGTTGAATGGATTTCTCCATGAGGTTATTTTGCAGGTCAGGAGGTTAGCTCACTTTTGTCTTTTTACTCAGCTGCTGCAGAAGAAATCCTCTGTGTGTTCTCCTGAATTGTAAAGGCTGGTAAGAAAGAGAAGCCAAAGTCATCCATTAATCCACGGGCAAAGTCCTATTGAAGCTGCTGCAGTGAAAGCTCTCACATGCTGCCCTGGAAATAACCCCAGCCGTGACGTGGTGAGATGACCCTAGGTAAGGTCAGAAGCTCAGTTCTCATTTTCATTTCAGCTTCTGTATTTTAAACAGTATTTAGGGTTGTGCCTCGTGGTTCTGTTGAGCCCTTAAAGCAGCTGGAGCCCCCTCAAGAGGGAGCGGAGAAGGGGACTCCGGAGAGGCAGGGGTTTGTCTGCTAAACTTGCCACTCTCTCCTCTCAACTTACTGTTGTTTTGGCTTAAATATTTAATGACCGTGACCCCATGTGAGAGCAGCAAGTGGTATCAGGACTTTAGCTTAAGCCGCTTTGCAGAGACAAAGCACCTGTTTTAATTCCTTCTGGAAATGGAAGTGATTTGGAAGCGTCCCAGCAAATTGAAGGCAAAGTGGTAATTCCTGACTGCCTGTACACTTTCTCAGGAAGTGTGTGAATTGGAAGGATCTGTGTACACAGCTCCTGGCTGGGATTTCCAGGAGGGCTAAGAGAGCCTGGGGGTCTCTGTCCTGGCATCCTTTGCAGGGTTGCAGCTACAATGCCAAGATGCATTTAGTGGAAAGATAGTGGCATCAACTGTTTGTCTCTTCTCTTCATAGACACTGATAGAATAAAATGCCAAGCTGCTGTGTAGGGTTGTGGTTAGGTCAGATGCAGCCTGCACCTTCCACTGGTCCTGGTCAGCATGCCCTGGAAGCAGCTGGCAGCTTCCAGGAACAGCCTTATCTCTTGGGATCCAACTGCAGTGGTTATTAAAATGCTGGCTGAAGGCGCTGCTGGCAGCCATCCTCCACTGCTGCGTTTGTTCTTGTGTCATGGAATGACCTTTCCTAGTAGAATCAAGGAAAAAGAAGTGACAAAAACTACTGGCATGATGGATTTGGAGTATTTTGTGAGGTAATCAGGTAACATCATAACTCTTTGGACTAAGGAGCTGTGAGTTGGAGCTGAATCAGCCATTCCCATTGACTTGCTTGGGGAACTGATTTTCAACAGGATATTACTGATTTTTACTTTTCATTTTTCATTTCTGTGGTGCCACTTTTGCCTTCTCTGGGTTTAGGGAATCATGCCAAGCAAGTTGATTTTCCTTACATTCAAGGGGTAAGGGAGTGCTAAAGTGTGCAACCTCCCTCCCTCCCTCCCTCCCTCCGTATGGGAACGTGTTTTGTGTGAATCAGTGACAGAAAAGCGACTACTGAAAATATATTCCTTTTCTTGCTCTGCAGTCATCCCCCTCCCCAAAAACTTCTCTAAGAATGTGACTAAAACCAAAGCACTTTGTAAGTTACAAAGGAATAGTGTTGAGCTGGTGAAGCCAGCGGGAAATGAACATAGAATCCCATAATGGTTTAGGTTTGAATCATCAAATCCAGCCGTTAACTTAGACGTGGAACAGGGTTATCATTTCTTTTGAAGATTCAGGGTGGGTATAATTGCATTTTATTTGGCACACATTGTTTTAAAACTCATCACCTCAGAATAGGAACAATTTTATGGCATGTGCTAATTATACAAAATTCACAAACACTGCTTCTTTTAATTCCTTTTTATTTTTCACAATATCTTTTACAAGTGTAATTTTCACGTTTCACATTTTTCTCTCCGGTTTCCTGTGTCTTGTGGTTAAATCTTGACCATAAATCTTGCTCTGCTTTGTTAAAAATAATAGGTGTGCTATATTTCTTCATTTAACAACCTGCTAGATTAATAGTGGCTTTAAAAGAATTAAATATGGTTGTGTGGTTTAATATTCCCAGTTTTAATGCACCATGAAGGAGAAACTAGAGGCATTGTCTTTTATAGAGTGCTTGGGTTTCACGGACAGTCTGGCAATCTTTGTCTGACACCCTGGTGCTGGGATCTCCTTGTTACACAGATAATGCCAAAAAAAGCTTTCTGTGCAGGTTTGGAAATCAAATGGCAAAAGTCACTGGGTGGCAAATAGGGCTAAAATTTTAACGGTGGTATCTCAGCCAAAAAGGCTTTGGGACTTTTGGGGTGCACGGCATCCTGGAGTTGCACAGGGCAGCTGGAGGAGGTGGGTTCCTGCATTGTTGTAGCAATGTTTTACAACATAAAATTTTGTTTTCGTTCTTGTAAATTCTCCTTGTCATTAAGGCTGGAAACCTGAGCAGGCCACGGTCACGTGTTCTGGTGTGTCACAGAGCAGGATCTGGGTCACCAGTCACCCTGCCTCACGGGATTCCATCCTTGCGTTACATTTCCATCCAGGCAGGCTCTGTGGAGAATGAGAACCTGAGGCACGAGGTACCGGTCATTAAAGGTAGTCAGGTTTTGGCACCAAAGCCATATTTCAGCAGAAAGAACAGAATTAAGGCTTTCCAAATTGGCTCCTATTAAGAAAGGTCATCTAATGCGTACGTAGATCAGAAACTCAGTAAATTGTAATGATTCCTAAATATCAGGAAATGTCACTGCAAAACTGAGCATTAAACCATGTGTGCGGACAGGATCAGCGAAGACTGGGATTTGTCTGGATGATAACTACAACATCTAGGAATAATAGCTAAGTTACACTATAAATATTCCTGCTAGATGTTATAGTTGAGTTTACAAGGAGCTTGTCTCAAAAAAATTTATATTTGAAGCTTGGATTAAATAGCACTGCAAGAACTCCTGACCAGTAACTTCTCTTGGTTCCACAGAGGCAATATTCTTTAAATTGTCTCAGTTTGAATTCTTGCTCCAATTAAGCCTGACTTTGAAATTGCTTTGTTGCATTCCTCTGCTGCGAGAGGATGTGAGACCTCGCAGAGACCATGTTCCAGATGATCAGGTAATGCCACGTTTTACTCCCCTGAGTATTATCCCTGCAAAATCCTGCTGCAGCCTTCCCACTCCAAACCCTGGCCCTGAGCAAAGCCTTCCAGACAGAGTTCAGTGCCTCTTTGCTTCAGGCCCCAGTCTCAGGTTCATAAAATATTTGTGGCTGTCAGTCTCGTGCATCAGCCAAAGTTGCACAGACGCAGAAAGTCTGAGGGATTTTAGAATTGCAAATGCCTAACAGATTTTTAACAGCTCTATATATGTATACACATATGTAAATACATATATGCATATGTATGTGTAACAGACTAGAAATACACACAAGAAATCTATGATTTCTCTGATAATAGTGTGCCAAACCGGGCTGTCGGAGATGAGAGATGTCTTTAGCTGAACTTTCAAATACTGCCTCGATTTCCGTGTGTTACAGGAGTGGCACTTGGTGTTGTTTCTTATCAGAAATAATGGGGCATCTAATTTTAACACCTTATTTTTGCTTTCTTACAATTCTGTCAAGCCTTTGATAGACCACAAAACAGAGTACCCGCCCTGGCCCCCAGCTCTGTCTGTTGTGGATCTTGGTTTCTTTGACATTTAGAAACTCTTTAAGCCAGTTTGGCAAAGTGTGATCACTTAGGAGGTAACAGACTTATCCCTGTATTGCAAGAATGTTTTTAAGAGCAAAGAAACAGCTTGACTAGAGGTCAGGACTTTGAATCCCTGTGCCTGTGGAAGGCGTCCGTGCCACGACAGGGGATTGGGACTAGATGAGGTTTAGGGTCTCTTCCAACCCCAACCAGTCTGTGCTTCCCTGAAGCGCCCCTGCAATTGGCCTGAACGAAACACCTGAGACTTGTTCGCGTTCATAGTTTCCCCACAGCAAACAGGCAGTGTGCAGCAGGCAGCACTCAGGCACGGCACAGTACAGAAAAACCCACAAGGACATCGAGGTTGTGTTCAGGGTTTGGAAGATGTGCAATAAGTAAGGTCCGAGGTCGCCTAGTGAACCATGAGGGAAGCAAAACGGGGAATAGCTGCACGGCGAGTGAAATGCCTTTTAATGTAGAATTATGGAGCTGGCACTGTACAGTACCTCAGCCTTTCCGATTCTGGGCTTTCCCAGGAGTGGCTCTGTGCAGCTGCTGGTGCTGAATGTGACAGGCTGCTTCATGTTTTACGTGCAGAAATGACTGTACACTTGTAATAACAGATACATTCCCACTCTCTCAGAAAAATTCCTGATATATTTTTGCTTTGTGAGAGGATATCATGCAGTTCAGGACCTGTGTCCTCTGAAACAGCAGGGCTGCCGTGGTTGGAATATTCGAGGTATCTCCTGAAAATCAAGACTGATGCTCTCCTCCTCTTTAATGTTGCTGTGACGCAATTTGGGTTTAGTAGAACCAGTATTTTCTTTTTCGTATAGATACGATGATTTCTGGCAGGGAGGTCAACTTAAAAATTGTAGTTAAGCTGTCACATGTATTCTGAGAATGTTTAGCAGCAGCAGATCGTGTGTTTGTGCTATGTGAGGTCAAAGGAAACTGATTTTGGTTGGTTGTGATGTTTCACAGGAGTGGTAATGCAGAAGGTACAACAAAATGGTTTTAAATTGGGATCCAGATGTTCGTGATACTGGCTAATTCTGACCCTGAAAAAATTCAGTCCTCAGTTGAACACTGCTGGAGTTCAAGGATGTCAGAGTGGTTGATCTCTGCCTTCTGGAAAGTTATTTCCCCCTTGGGGCTGTCCCAATGGGATCTGTTACCAACTGGTTACTCACAGCTTCAACTGCTTAACATCTTCTGGGGAAATGAAGGTGTACAGAGTGTGTTTGTGCAGATTTCTGTCTGTGGAAGGCGCCGTGCAAGTGGATTTTGGGTTCTGCCCAGGCTGGGCACCATTCCTTTTGTGTCCTGTGCCAAGCTCCCAGCTGGTGGGGAGAGAAATGGCTTTGTGGTCCGACTCCAGCCCAGTGGGACCCTTGGGAGCTGTTGAGACGGGACATGGGGTGATGGTTTTAAACTGAATGAGCATCAGTTTAGGTTGGATATAGGGAAGAAGTTTTTTACCATGAGAATGGTGAGGCCCTGGCACAGGTTGCCCAGGGAAGCTGTGGCTGCCCCATCCCTAGAAATGTGCAAGACCAGGTTGGATGGGGCTTGGAGCAACCTGGTCCAGTGGCCCCCATGGCAGGGGGCTGGAATGAGATGAGCTTTAAGGTCCCTTCCAACCCAAACCATTCTGGGATTTTAAAGCTGTAGCTGTTGCCGTCTGCCTTGGGTTAATGGGAAATAGGGAAGCTTGAGGATGTGGTCCCGGGCTGGGGAGCTGCTCTGGGAGTCCCTACCAGGGTGTGATGCAGGCAGTAATGGTGGAATGGATGGATGGATGGAGGGAGGATGGCTGGACGGCAGGCAGGCAAAGTTGTTTCTCGGTGGATTTCAGGCGCACGGAGCAGGGGCGGGGAGCGCCGAGGATGCAGCGGGAGCACAGCGATAGGATTTGTGCCTCAGTGTGTCTGTGCGCGGAGCCGGGCGGGTTCCCCGGCGGTTCCCCGGCGGGCCGGGCCGTGCCTGACGTGGAGCGCCGGCTCGGC
>VZTA01020566.1:162419-220162 GCA_013398855.1 Mohoua ochrocephala
CTGTCCCCCGGGGTCCTTCCTTGTCCCCCCCGGGATCCGCGGGCGGTACCGGCCCGGGGCGAGGAGAGGCTGAGATGGACGGGCGGCTCTCCGCCCTCTTCTGTGCTGCAGACCGCTGCATCCAAGCAGCCTGGAACCGGACACGGCATCCCCGGGCTAGGCTGGGTCCTGCAGCGGCAGCCCCTGGGTCCCTTCCCTCTGGATCTTATGCCCCTGGGTCCCCTAACCCTGGCAAGAGCAAGTACCAAGCCGGCAGTGAGCTGACCGTGACATCGGATCACTGCCACCGTCCCTGCGGTCACTGTGGTCCAGTTGGCTTTCCCATTCTCTAGCCTAGATACAAAGAGCTGTCAGCTCGCTGCTGCTTCTCTGCCCCAGCACCCGTGCTTCTTGGAGCTCATCGCTTTCCTGCTGTTAAATCCTTGCCTTGGCCACCGAACTTACTTTTTGGCACAGTGGCACGATTTATAGAACGGGTCATTCAGACTGAGGATTGCTTAGCAGCTCTATTTATGTTAAACTTGCTATGGACTCCGTTGGTATATTGGTGGGAACAGCTTAACGTTCAGTTAAGGAAGAGCTGCCATCCCTGGAAACCCAATGCAGAAACATGTAAAATAGTGCAGCACAGACCAAGTGATTTTTCAGCCTTCTGCCATCCCCCATTGCATAGTAATTACACTAACAACTTTGTGAATGCGTTTCTTTTCTCTTCTCCAGGCTGGTAAAGAACAGCAGATCCAAATAGGTAAGTCTTTTTAGCTATTATTCCTGCTATCAAAACAGAAATAAAAGAAGTAAGCTCAAAGACTAGTTATTTCTGGAGAAATGATCTGTATGCAGGCAAGCATTCCCTGTGCACCCCCCACCACTGCCACCCAGAAGTGTTTGTAGTTGCAGTGACGTGGCATGGCTTGAATTTGCATGCCCTCTCGTGCTGCGGGTTTGCATCTTTGTGTGTCTGTGCTTCCCTTCGGAAATACAAACCAATCGACGTTACAAAATCTGTAGCTGGTCACTGTTGCCTTGTAAACTGATAGACCTGGGTGAGAAGGTGCTGTGCAGCGAGTTCAGGGTCAGTGGCACATGGGGGTGCTGAAGGGAAATGTGCCTGTTTGTGCCCATGGGGTGCTTCTTACTGAGGCTTCAGCCTCTCGGGCTCTTCCCAAAGACAGGAAGCTTCCTTTGACTGGGAGGATGCCCCCACAGTTTAATTTCAGGAGATCTGTGTTCATTTAGACTGATTGGGAGTTGAGTGCTCCACAGGATGGAAGAGGTAGTGGAAGGATGTGGAAGTTGGCATTCCCAGGGCATTAGTGTCAGGGAATGCCATCCTGTGTGCTCCTTCCCTTACCCAGTGTGAAACGAGCCTTTTACCGCTCCGGTACTGAGCGCGTGTCCCTGCACACAAGTGCTCTCTGGAGCTCTTCCGCAGTGGGAATGGACCCCGGGCAGTTCTGCTTCCAGCTGCTGTTGGACCTCCAGCCCTGAGGTTTTGGTTCAGGTTTTGTTCAGAAAAGAATTTCAAGCATTTCTGTGAATTTTGGAGGCCTTGTCTCAACTTCAGTTCTGGCACTGCGAGCTTCTGGGCTTAGGTTGGTTTCTAGCGTGATCAGTGAATAATGGGAACAGAGACAGTGAGGTACATTTTAAAGCTAACTGGCAAACAGATGGTTTTTCCAGTGGTATGCTGATCCTGTCTTTTATTTCTAGTTCTTTCCATGAGAAATGGATTGTATTTGAATTTCAGAAACCATAAGCTGTATAGGAATGTGTCTTTTAAATTACACAGTACATCAGGCAAAATTCCTGAATCTGGAAAATAACTTTTTGTCCTTTAACGTCTTCCTTTCTTCCACGGCCCTGGCACTGCTGTAGTCAGGAACATTTGGGGCCGAATTTGATCCTGTAAATCCTGATTCAAAAAGTACAGAACCATAGAATCCTAAAATGGTTTGGGTTGGAAGGGACTTGAACAGTCATCTCATTCCAAACCCCCTGCCATGGGCAGGGACGCCTTTCACTACCCCAAGTTGCTCCAAGACTCTTCCAGCCTGGCCATGGGCACTTCCAGGGATGGGGCAGCCACAGCTTTGAACTATGGCATACTCAGTTGAGAGTTCTAATGACTTGGAGGTAAAACCTGCATTGGAATTGCCTGCAAATGCACTGTCCTACTTCTGAGTCCCCACAAAGTATCGCTTTGCATCGGTGTTGTGTATTTTGAGTTGGCCCAGGGCTGGCTGCTGTCAGCAGCTGATCTTTTCTTGTAGCCTGAAAAGTCACTTAGGGAAATTAAGGCACCTAGGGGTTTATTTTTGTGAAATACCATCAGAGGCCGCAGTACAGGGGTAGCAAGTTAGCACACTTAATTACCTGCATTCATGCACAATGTGCTGCAGTGCCTGGGAGCTGTCAGGAGGAAATTGTTCTGTGTCACTCAGCCTGGAGGTGCTGATGCTGTGCTGCACCTTCGCCTCCCACGCAGCAGAGCTCTGTCCCTGCTCAGTGCCACTTCTGGAAGAAACCCGTGACACGACAGTGCCGGGCCCCACCACCTGCAGGGAGCACCTGCAAAAGCACCTGCAGCTGTGCAGAGGCTGCACAAACACCACACCAACCATCTCTTGAGCTGTCTGTATCCCTGGGACAGGTGGCAGTGAAGTAGAGGAATGAGGACACCAGAGAGGTGTCCCACATCAGTCTCTCTCTTTGCAGTCCCTTGCTTTCATTCATCCAGCTTACAGTGTCCAGATCCCACACAGCCTTATCCCTTTTCAGGTGCAGAGTTGAGTGGGAATTCTCAAGGAATCTGTCCCCCTTTCCTGTCTTCTCTTTCTCTCTGGGCATTCCTGCCACCTAAAGGCAGCCAAACAGAGAGCAAACGGTAGTTCTGGAGTGGTCCAAGTTATGGAGAGGGACCAAAACTCTTCTGTTTTTTCTGTAAGCCACCACCCAACAATGAAGCAGAAAAGGGTTGATGACACAGCCCCTGCTGGGCTCGTCCAGTTGTCTCCACACCATCTTCTGTTATTAAGCATCACATTGCTAAGTGACCAGAGCAGTTCTGCGTTCATCCCATTGTGCCTATCTGTGGGACAGAAGCATGATCTCCCAGAACATGGCACAGTCTCTTTATGAAAATGCTGTCCTCTCCATCCCTGTAGCAGCAGGTAACTGCTTTTTCTCCAGTACTTCCACTGCAGAGCCGGATGTCTGCCATCCAGCAGTTTGGTCATGTCACAGCTTGTGAATTCCAGGCAGAAAATTCCACGGTGATGCTCTGGAGATGTCACCTTAGATCCAGTCCTTTTGCTGAGGTACCTGAGCTTCCCGACCCTCAAGGCACATCCAAATGCCTCTTCCAATGCAGAAGCTCTGGGAGATTGCTGGTCATCCCACTGTGTCTTTATGGAATGGCCTGGGACTCAGCAACAGAGCCCTGTGCAGGGGCCACGTGGGTGGGATGTTACCAGGAGTCCCCCCACATTTCTTTTCTTGGGTAGTTTGGTTTAGACGTAGAAATAATTTAAACTTTGAGAAATTCTTCCTTTTCCACTGATTGCCACTGATTTTCACATAGACCGTGCCTGTGAAATCTTCTCAAGTGGATGTTTAGGCGTTTGGCATTCTGCTCTGGACTACCACCTGAAGGATTTTTGATCAATGTATTTCGCAGAATCTTATGCATAAAAATTGCTGTTTTTCTAAATGTAGGTGATAAAAAGAGTTTAGGATTTTCGAACCTCCGTTGACCACGGAGCTGTTGCACAGTGCAGAGACAACTCTTGTGAGCCAGGGGTGTTAATGCCACAGTTTCATGGGTTTTTGAGGGGAAAGAAAGCCCGGACAGCTCTCTTCAGAGGCATTCTCTAGCTAATTTTGTTTTGGCACACAATGAAAGAATGTGATGTTCCTTCTTAAGTGCTTCCTTTCAACTTAAACGTTGTGCAACTGGAGCAGCGTTTTAAGGCCAGATTAAAAAAAAATGAGGAAAATTTACAGTTAAGTGCTTTTCCTCTCGCTCTGATCAGCACTGTCAGCTTTGAATTAGCAGAGCAGATCGACTCTGAAATTTTAGCTTAGGAAAGGGAACACCTACAGCTGGGATAGCATTTCCTCAGAGCGTGCAGTTTGTGGAAAAAGGGTAATGTAAGTCAGCGGAGGAGTTCAGATGTCTTTGGGATTCAGTCATGTCCCATTTAATTTTAATTGCCTTTGAACAAAAGGCATTTCCTCTTCTAGCTCAGCATTTACAGACTCTGGAAAAGGCTTTCGCTGGCTTAAAACCTGACAGTTCTTATTTTCCACCCTTTGTTCCTACCTTCTTGGGGCTAGCTGGATGCTCTTATTAGCAAAATAGCCGGGTTTTTTTTCCCCCAGCCTGTGGAAATGTGGGAATTCTGCTGCAAGACGTGCAGAGCAGTTTCTCAGTCGTGCGGTGAGCACAGAATTTGATCACCAGACTGTGGTCTCTGGCACTGAACCTCCTGCTTTAAAGAAAAAAAGAAAACAAGCCACGAGGAATCTCAGCGAGGTAGAAGGCATAACGTCAGCCTGGGAATGAAATCCCGGTGTTGAAGCACTGGGAATGTGAGGATCTATGTTTTTACTTTGACCCAGTTAGAACGTACAACCCCGCAGCTCTGTCTCCTGGGCCTGGCCTGGTGTCTAATTAATAAAAATGACTTTAGAGTTTTAATTTGGTCCCTTCTCTAAGGAGACAGATTAACAATCCTGGCTCAGAATTCCCAGTGTTTTAAATGGGAATTATCCTAAGGATAATGGCCTAATTAGGATGCCAGATTTAGAACCTGATCTTGTGGGTGTATGGCAAAATAGGTGGAGTTGGCTGCTGCTGAAACCCACCCTGTGGCTGCTGGCTGTAGGATGTGGGGTACCAATGGGCTTGGAAATGACTTTTCACATTCCTAGGATACGGTATTTGTACATTAAGATATTTATAGTGCAGGAATTTACATGTGTGCGTCCTACTAGTACCATACATTGTTTTTCTGTCAGATTCCTCAGTAATTGGCCGAAAGAATATTAGAAACAGTTCCGTGAAGCCATTAGGAACATTTTCCTACTGGAGTTACTTGTTGAATGCATGAGTCTCTTAAAACCAGCAGCCTTTGCTTCCCGGAGGGAGGAACTGGCTGCTGAGCTTTTCCTCTGTTAATTCTCATATCAAGTGTGATCCACACTGGGAGCAGGTGAAATTTAGCTCACTTAATTTAGTATATTTATTTGAGGAATTCTCAGTGGCACTTGGTGCTAACATCAGAGCTACCCGATCTTGCAGCTTTTCAGATGAAATTGTCAGTAATATCACTCTGATATTGCTTTCACCAGCTCTCCCAGGAAGAGAGGAGTAGGGAATAACTATTTTTGTGCAAGATGTCTTTTTAGCTCTCGCCTAGTCAAATGCACAGGCTTAGACTTGGGCCTTGGACCCGTTCAGAGCAGTGGCGTGGCTCACAGCTTGACCTGGCCCTTCCCTTACAGCCTGAAAATTGGACAGCAAATATCCTGATTGCTCCCAGATTACAGAGGTCTCACCGAAAAGATAAACTCATTTGAATGGATTTGTTTTCCAGTGGTGTGAAGTTACTTGAAGACATGTTGCCTTAGCTGAGGGTCGTGCCATTGAGCTTCTTGGGATTACCAACAGTGTGGGTTTGCTGGGTTTATGGCTTCTCTCAGCTGCACTAAAGTGCAGGATTTAGGGTCAGATTGTGCAGATCTGTGGTGGGTTTTTTAATAATTAGATTCTCTCATTGTTTTTGATCTTTGTTACTCAGAGGAAGGGCAATAGCAAGTTGCTGGGTAGGGGGAGTTGTAGAGGGAAAAGTTTACAAGCACTTTACAAGTGCTGACGTGTATTCATTTACTAGCAGCGTGTGATCCGTTGGATTTTTTTCCCTATTTCTATTCCCTGAGAAATCTATAAGCAAATTATGCTTATAACCAAGCTTGGCACTTCGTTTTCAAAACCTTGATGGAAGTCGTGACACAGGAGCAAGTCCTGTGTAAGGTGTACAGGAGAGCTGTGTGGCATTTCTTACAGGAGAGTTCAGAAGGGTCCGTGCCTCTCCCGAAGCTCTTGAGCAAACCTGAAACCCGCAGGAAACTCCCCAGATAAATGTCAGTGAATATTTCAGGCTTTTCTCTGTAAGTTATAGGAAAATCATTTTTATAATAACAATTGACAGGAAGAGATTCCTCCATGTGAGGGTGGTGAGGCCCTGGCACAGGTTGTTCAGAGAGGCTGTGGCTGCCCCATCCCTGGAAGTGTCCAAGGCCAGGTTGGACAGGGCTTAGAGCAACCTTGGGATAGTGGAGGGTGGTGTCTCTCCCCATGGCAGGGAGTTGGAACTGGATGGTCTCGAAGGTCCCTTCCAACCCAGACCATTTTGTGATTCCGTGATAAAAGAGGAGCAGTGACATGTGCCTCACATTTGCCCACGCTAGTAGCTCAGACAGGAATCCTAAATTGGGATTTTTGGAAGGGGAGGTGTGAGGCAGAGGGGCCCTTCAGTCTTCGGGCTCATTCCATGCCCTTGTTCTTATCTTAGTTTGGTGTTTGGGTGTGTCTCTTGGCAGAATTCCGAAAAAGCAGACCGAGGCCGTATGGGTTAGTGATTCCAATCAGCACCAACGCAGATGGAAGCTACGTGTCCAACATCCTGTCGGCGAGCCACCAGCGGCGGTCAACGCGGGAGGTGTCCCAGAGCCCCAGGCAGCTGTATTTCAACGTCACTGCCTTCGGGAGGGAATTCCATCTCCGGCTGAAACCCAACACTCGCTTAGTGGCTCCCGAGGCCGTGGTGGAGTGGTACGAAGACTCTGTGGAGACTGGGAGCGATGGTGGTAACGCGACTCAGACTGGAACTGCTACGGAGCGCTTATGGAAGAGAGAGCCCCTGTGGACCAACTGTGCCTACGTGGGGGACATCACGGACATCCCCGGAGCTGCAGTGGCTATCAGCAACTGCGATGGTCTGGTAAGGCTGCTTTCATGGCATTTGTGTCTCGTGTCACACTTTGTGCACAGCTTCTGTTGCTTTTAACCACATGTTGCTAATGATGTCATTTATGGAACTTCGTTTCTTAAGTCCCTTAGAAAATACTGATAAGCAAAGTTCTCAGTGTCTCAGGTACGTGAGAGAGAAATCAAGCCTACGTATTGTTGGGTTTCCTTTTTATTTGCATGAGGTGTTACAAATAGGAAAATTAACAATGAAGACATTTTCAGAACTTAAAAGGTGACCTTTTGTTAACTGAATTTGGAATTTGGTGTCCAAGTCATCCCTCTTTGCTTCTCAGGTACCAAAATGATGGGCTGCTCTGTTATCCAAGAATAGCAGCATTAAGTTTTAAACGGTTCATTTATAAAGTGAGCACACTTTTTGTTCTCTTAGATGCAGTTTTGTTTCATCGGGAGGTGTCACATGAGAATTGAGTGGTTCACATCTGTAACGGGTTTGGTTTTGATCTGCCTGCGAACACGCAGGGTTTCCCTGTGGCTGAGCAGATGCCCAAATCCCAGAATGAAAGGCTGAGCATATATGGAGCCCACACGCCGTTCATTGATTCCCTCGTGCAGCAGGGAAAGCCAACAATACTCACCTTGTGCTCCATAAGGCCCAGGAGCATTGGTGGGACACGCCTGCAACATCCAGGGAGATGAATGTCGTGGTTACCCTCCTGCTGTTTGGGACAGGAATCACATGAAGAAGTCTGTAACAAGCATCCTTTCTTGGAAGTGGGTTTCCCACTTCCCATAGCTGCCACGTGGTCGTGATTTGATTCCATTTCGAGATAAGTCCTGGCTAGGAAAGCTCCTGCCTCAGCAGCGGGCGGCAGTCACTGTGGGAGTAACTGCAGAAATGGCTCCAAATCCCCATTCAGACCAAAAGTCCTCGAATTCCCTTGCTTAGAGAAAGGAAATACTGGTAGTGGTTGCGTCAGAGGTGATAACTAATACCAGTTTGGTGCGTTTTGGGGGTTTTTGGTGAGTTTTTTAGGAGAATCTATTGCCAGGGTACTGTGTTTACAAAGGCCAAGCAGACCCCTGCCTGGCTAGACGCAGCTTCCAATGGAATCGTTGTGATGAATGAGACCCTGGGACTGGCAGCTGGATTTTGGCAGTAAGCCTGAATGAAGTTGTTGCACTGAGACAGCACGTGAAGACGAGAAATTGGATTAAATGGGCTTAGGTTAAGGAGTGTAGCAGCTCCATCACAGATTGCCATGTGGCTAGCAAGCTGTTCGTGGTGTGTTCTCAGGTAAATGAAGCCAGAGGGGAGCTTTTGGAGGGGGAGAGGCTTCACAGTGACAGAGGACAGGGTTGGATGGGATATTGGGAAGAAATTCTACGCTGAAGAGGGTGAGGTGCTGGCACAGGTCACCCAGAGAAGCTGTGGCTGCCCCATCCCTGGAAACGTTCAAGGCCAGGTTGGATGGGGCTTGCAGCAACCTGATCTAGTGGAATGTGTCCCTCTTTTCCCATAACATCCCATGTGCTTTCCCATGGTTTTGAGGACTGGAGTAGGAGAACATGGGCTTTTTCTTTGAGGAGTAATGGGTAAATGCTCCTGGGTCACTCTTGTCTCTCTATTCATCTCGACCTTTGCTGTTTTTAACATCTCTCGGAGCTCTAATCATGTGAAAGAAATAAATAATCCTGAAGATTTATTTTATGGTTTTTTCCTCCCACCATCTCCCAGGGTAGCAAAAGGAACTTGCAGTTTCCATTTCTGGCATCTCTGTTGCTGTACTATGTGTCTCTCAATCCAGCTAGAATGTTTGATCCTCAGTGTATCCTAAAGACGTGAAGAGCGAGATAATATGGCTTAACAGGAACTGGAACAAGAGTGAGAAATTCTAGGGGCATGTGTGTGTTGGAAAGATTTATTTTCGACTTCAAAGGAATTTAGACACTCTCCAGAGTAGCCAGCCGGGTTCTGAAATCTTGGGGAGAAAGTGAAGGGAATCACTGGGGTAGCAGTTTGCACAGTATATTGCTTGTAGAAGAGGTTTAATATCATAAGTAAAAGAGCATTTGGTGCTGAATTTTGATTGTTTGCTAGTAAATATGTGGTATGATTGGTATTTGCACTAGTAAAGTAAGATTTTGCCCACAGTCCCTTCCTGAATCTAAACTTACATTCAAACCCCCAAATACTGGAACACTTTTGTTTTGAAATAGTTTACATATCTACTTTTGCAGTGGAAGCTGTCTGTGTGCCATCAGTTTTGCAAATTCCTATCTTCACATCTGCTTAATCTCCCTTGGAAATGACCCTGTTTATTTAAAAAACCCCACATGCATGTGCCTGCACTTGTCATGGCAGAAGAACACTTCATTAGTCACAGAAGAGCTGCCTCTTGTCTTCTTCACCGTGTGTCAGAAACGCTGGTGCTTCCACAGGTTTCTGCTGTTGTTTGGTCAAAATAGCAGTATTTATTGTCAGAATCCTTCAGGGGTGGAAGGTGCCAGCCTCAAGAAAACACTACAAATGGTTTAGATTGTAAATAGAGAGAAGGCAGCAAGCCTAACATTCAGAAATCGTGGCTTAAAACACTTTCTACCTGTTGTTGTACAGAAAGTCATCTCAATTTCTCAGTTAGCTTCCTGCCTTCATAGCAAACTCCGAGCAGGTGTTGGTGTGGGATGCCTTTAGCCTGTGCTTCCCCTCTGAACTGTGTTTCTGTAGATGTGTGTCCTGTGTTTGAGCTGGGATCTGGTTTGTGGTCACATCCGTGCAACGCCAAGGGGCAGTGCTGGTTTCTGTTTCTCCTGGAGCATCAATCTCGCTTGCTTTAAATGAAAGGGCTGGGCCCAGTACGAGGAACCTTTAACCTTTGGCTTCGGATTCCAAGCCAAATGTGACTTCTTTTTTGATTGTTGGAGATTATTTGGAGTATTTTTGTTTATTGAAATCCCATGGCCTTCAAGCCCAGGGCAGCATATGGCTGTGTGAAGTACAGCTGTTTGCAAGTGGAAGATGCTCAGGAATCTGCCTGCCAAACCAGCGAAATCCTGGAAGGCAGTCCAACCATCAAGAATTAAAAAAATACCCAAACATGCTTAGATCTGTCATTTGTGACAGATTATTCCTCACTTGCTTGTTGCCATCCGTTTTTCCAAGGGTATGGAGACATGAGGAAACATGTCTGTGCATGTTCACAGCTACTTTCCTTTGGCAAATCTTTTGGAAATACGGGCTGGAGTATCTCAGACTAGAGATAACTGCACAGGCTTTAAACTTGGTTCAAGAAAATCTTTAAAAATCTGCAGGAATTGGGGCATGTGGGGTCCAAGGGGTTTCAGGGCATTTTGATTTGTTTCAAATCCTTTTTTATTGCCATTGTTTCATCGGGACTGAGCTATTAAGGCTTATTTCTTGTTCCTGCGTTGGTTCTAATGTACTGTTTTAGCATGATTTCCCCCAAGCTGGAAAGACAGAGTTGCTAAATGGAGAAACATCTTTCTAGGAGCTGATGGAATATATTGGAATATTGGAATAGCATTTTGGAGAGAAATGCTTGAACTGCTGCACAGCATCTGGTTGTAGCACATCAGAAACTCGGATTGGGATTGGGATTGGGATCGGGATCGGGATTGGGATTGGGATTGGGATTGGGATCGGGATTGAGATTGGGATTGGGATTGGGATTGGGATTGGGACTGGGTGGGACTGTCCCCTTGGGCCTGGAGGTTTCTTCCAGTCCAACCTGGGGGCTGTGGTTGAGGGGATGTCTGGGCATCCAGGACTTTCTGGGAGGGGAAAGCAGACCAAACCCTGGGGACAAGGAAAGCAGACCAAACCCTGGGGAGAAGGAAAGCAGACCAAGCCCCGGGGAGAAGGAAAGCAGACCAAACCCTGGGGAGAAGGAAAGCAGACCAAGCCCTGGGGAGAAGGAAAGCAGACCAAGCCCTGGGGAGAAGGAAAGCAGACCAAACCCTGGGGAGAAGGAAAGCAGACCAAGCCCTGGGGAGAAGGAAAGCAGACCAAGCCCTGGGGAGAAGGAAAGCAGACCAAACCCCGGGGAGATGGAAGCGGCTCTGGCTGCGTGCCGCTCTGGGCAGATGGCAGCAGTGTCTTAGGCTGATTTAACACTGTGATATTCCTGCTCCCCTGCCCTACTGCGCTCTTCCCACAGTAATTCCCTCCTCGCCATGAACTCCCGTGACCTGCCGTGCCTGCTCTTACCGCTGGCGTTTCTCTGTGCTTGGCAGGACTGATGGACTGGGTGTGAGGGGTTGCAGCTGGGCTCCATCCCCGTCACCTCTCCGCTGTGCAGCACTTCCCACAGGCTAAGACAGACTCCTCAGCCGTAGTAATCCATAGGAAAGAGGACTTCTCAAAGTTTAGGAGCTCCAGAAACTTGGGAAAATGCATTCCCTTATTCAGGACTTGGGTCTTCTTGAGTAAGACACAGAGGGGAGGAGCACTGATTGAGAAGGGAGGCGATGGGGACTGAAGTCAGGTGTCGATATAGTGTAAAATAATATAAGGTAGAAATTCTTTTATATGTCTGGTTTGCTTCTCCCTGAAATTGTCACTCAAAGCAAATGAGTACTTCACCCTTACTTCATGGAGCATGGTCAAAGTGTGTGCAGATGGTTGCTCAAGCATCAATTCTTGTTTGTTTTTATAAATTCTTTTAACAGGGCCAGATTTGGTCTAATGATTGGTTTGTCTCATTTCCAAGCCCTGTGTCTCCTCCTCTCTCTCCTGCCCACCTTCAAACACAGACTTCGGGCCTTAAAAATTGTGCTTTGGCCCCTTAAGATGAGCCTTTAGACCTCAGAAGGGAGGTTTGGAACTTGTGAGGGTTTGTACTCTGAAAATGAGGTTTTTAATCCTAGAGTCAAAATTTTGAACTCCAGAAATGAGGCTTTGTGACCTAAAAATGAGGTTCTTAGGTCTAAAAGTGTGATTTTTTGACCCTATGTATGAGGGATTGGACACTCGAGATGTGTCTTGGACCCTAAGGACTGATTGGATCATAAAAATGGAGCTCTGGAGATGGAAAATGAGGCTTTGGGCACTACAAAGGCAGCTTTGTTCAAAGAGGTGGAGGTAGTTTAGCTCTTTCTGGCTCATAGGAAGCATTTGTAGGCACTTCTTGGTAACTGAAATTAAAGTTGTGCTATTTGTCTCTATCCTCAGTTGAGGAGCAGGTGGCAGCAGGTTATCAGATAATTGAAAGCAGGGATGAAAGGAGAATCAATCCCATGTGTTCTGACAGCTCTGCAGAATTCCTCACCCTCCAGCTGAGGAGAGATGCAGTGAGTTCAGGCTGGCATCTGAGTGACCTGTGATGTCATCCAAGGCGCCTTCCAGAAAAGGAGGGCTGCCCTGTGGGGCCTTCCTGGGGCCTCTCGGGAACAATCAGCAGGAATAGCCCAGAACACCTGAGCTGTGAACTTAAAAACTACCCCAGGCTGGGCAAAATGTGCATGTGGTACGTAGCCACGAGTGGAAAATATGGTGCTAAGAAGCCTAAGGCTGTTATTAGTCTCTTTTTCCCTGTCTTTAGATTGGAGACAATATTTGAAGGTTAATTAAGAAACTGGACAGTCTGGTGTGGGTGAGGCGAGGTGAGGAGAGCATCCCCTAGGAAGGGGTTTAGGAACAGGCAGCTGGAGAGAGTCTGCCTGGAGGCTTTTCATAAAAAGTCCCCACTTCGATTGCCACAACTTCAGACTTTTATTTATAGTTTATTTCTGATGTTGAGAAATCATCCTGTACAGCAAAGCATGGGTTTACATGTAATCCCTCCCTTTTAAGCAATGTATTTAGGGGCTGGAACTGCTGTTACAGGTCAGCATGTGGTTGAAAATGATCTGGAACAAAGGGCAGGTGATTGGGTGCTGCTCTGGATGTGCCTTTTGTAGCTGTTACCTAATCACACCTTGTAGCCCTGGCGATGCATTTTCACAAAACACTGCTTTTAGGGCACCTGGACAAAGAATTTCCTTTCTGGATTTTTCCTCTTTGTTCCCAAAACAGCAGACGCTTCTTAAATTTTTTGATTCCTGGAGGCTCACAGCTTACAGTTTATGAAATAGCACAAGCTTATTAAAATGACTAAGTACAGCCCTTTTTTATAGTTTTAGTAATAAACCCCAGGTTGTGTAACTTGTGTGGACTCTTGTAACACACACAGAGTGCATGAATTGGGCTCTCACTCCTCATTCATGTCCTGCCTCCACATGTCACCTGTGGGAAAGTGCGTGTCCCAGGAAAAGAAAGTAAACAGATGCCGAAATAGTCAATGCTCTCAAAATTCAACCCTTGTAGCCTCTCTCAAAGTTCTCATTGATGGTGGAGTTGGTGCTGAATTTGTAGCTGCAGTTGGTCGGGTGGAGGTACAGAAGCCATATTCAGCAATGGCTTTTTTGATGTTTCGTGTTTATTCAGTGTCGTACGTACTTGGATCTGGAATCTGGCCTGCGAGGCACACGGTCTGAGGTTTGCAAAGGGGCAGGAAGCAGGACTGGAGAGAAAATACTGTGCAGGGTCATTGAGAAAAAGAGTTTGTCTGCTCTTTCCTGTTCTTGGTTTGTTCAGAGGGTCACACTGCAACTCTAAACGTTATGCTCCCATCCAGGCTCTGAAAGAGTCACAACAAGAAGAGTCATCTCTGGCCCCTGTGTTTCATCAGGAGCTTCTTGAAATGATGGATAAAGTGCAGCACTATTGTTCCCATTAAAAAAATCTTTGCTTTCACTTATATTTTAAATAGATACTTACAGTTTTCATCAACTGCATCTGCTGCTTGGCTGAGAACTTTAATAAATTACAACCATGCAACAATAAATCAGCTTCCCTACCTCATAAAAATCCCTTTGTTATTTGACTTTCTTGGTTTACACCTAACCAAAGGTGTGAAACCACTTTTCCTTTTCCTTTAAGAGACTTTACCATCATTTTGTTTCCTTTGTGCAAGGATGTAGAACCAATTTAAAACGATGAGTTGGATGGAACTATTACTAGCTTTGGTGCTTCCTAGCTTTTGATCCACAAAGTATTTCCATTCAGAGGAAGCTGCATCGGTTTTCTCTCCTTCTCTGACTTCTCTCCGAGGAGATGACTCCTGCTCACGCGTAGTTTGGACTGAGTTTTCTGTCCCCTTGGAAGAGTGATGGTGCTGCGGGGTCGTTCATGACTGTTGTGTACGGGCAGCAGATAAATCAGAATTTCTTTTGTGTGCCACGGTAGAAATGGTGCTGCTGACGTCCGGATCGTGAGACCTTCGTATTTTGCCATTATTTTATTCTCGTCACACTTTTGGAGTATTCAGCACTTGAAGGTCTCATTTCCCCTTCTCTGAAGGCTATCAGATGTCCTCACTTTTTGTTTGCCTTTCCACTTTTTAGAGGAATCTATGACTGGTGTCATCCCACGACTTCTGGAGCTGGGAAAACACCACGTTTACGGGAGAACTGGCAACCTTTGCCGTCTCCTGTACCATTTCTCCATGAAGCAGTTCCTAGCAAAGACCTGCTGTAACTGACACAGAGACAAAACTTGTGCTCAGTAAATATTTCGGCAGAGACACTGGGATCGGGGAGGTGCTTGACTGCTCTGAGCGTGTTCCATGCCTACTTTTCACTCTCGAATAACTGATATTTTAAACCCACAGTTCCTCCTTTAAGGACAAAGCATTTGGCCTGCCAGCTCTGTGTGGCAGTTTGCTGTTAAAATGAATCCTGGTAGGTTTTCCAAGAACAAAAAATAGAGACATATCTTTCCACGTAAAATCAAAGTTTGTTTTTTTCTCTCTGCTTTCGTATAACTCTTAAGGGCTTCCATTGAGTTTTGTTAGACTTTCTGAAAGGGGGAAAAAGAGAAGCCAGCATTTGGATCAAAACCAAGCATGAGAAATTTCAGCATAAAGGAATTTTCTTATGGATGTGTATGGGGGAGACTACAAAGCTTAATTCCAGTCCAGTGCAGTGACCCAGTAAATGGTGACATTTTCCTTTCTTCTGTGCAAATTCAACAGGATTTTGGTTAATTTGATGGCTCTTCCAAATGCCTTTTGCTCCTTAAAGTGGTATCAGTTAGTATGTTGAGAGACTTCCATTCCTCTGGGCAGATGGTTTCCAGTATTTTAGTAGGAGCTTGTCTAAGTGGCTTCTAAGCTGTGCCCGTAGTTTAGAAGAGGATATTAAACATTCCTACGTTTCCATCCTGTTTCTGAATCTTCTGAACAAATAAGACTTCTCATGGTAGCTGCAGAAGATTTTTGTTTTGACTTAAAAATCTGGTGCTAATGATTAGTCCCAAACTGGTGCCGTGTTAATAATTCAGCTGGCTGTGAGACTTGAGCGCTGCGTCCGGTTTGGTTTCATTTGATTCAAAAATGGGTTTAACGTTACTAAATAAATGCGATCTCGCTCTTGGCAGGCACTTAGTAAGAAAAATCTCAACACTCTGTGCTGCCTGTGTTCAACACCCTTCAAGAATGGAGCCTAAAATGATCCAGGAGCTCCTGCTTTAATTCTGAGATGCATGGCCAGGATAAAACATGGGCTAGAACATGGATTTTATATCCCACTGATCTTCCGGAGAGGGAAAATGAGCTGTGGAATTTCTTCTTGGTCCTCTGGGAATCACTCCAAGGGTGCTGGAGCTGGAGGGTTAGTAAACGGGGATGTTTTACCCCAAAACCGTGGTGTTTTCCCAAAGCCCAGACACCTCCATGGAGACTGGAGGCCCATCCACAGAGGAGGAGGAATTCCATCTGCAAACCTCCTCTGTAGACACCCGGCAACTGGATCAATAACATCTGTTTCTCCAAAATGCGCGCAGTGCTGCGATATTACTTTTTTCCAGCATTCCTCTAATGTGTAGTGGTTTTTTATATGCCAAGTATGTCGAGGCCATAAATACTTTAACATGCAGAAGATGTGAAGGGAGGGAAGTATGTCCATTTGGATGCCTTTCCCCTTCCCTGCCAGAGGGACCTGTCGGGGTGTGTGAGCACGGTGGGACTTGGGACGAGGGCCTGGAGTGACGGGACAAAGGGGATTGCCATCAACTGACAGAGGGCAGGTTAGGTGGGATACTGGGAAGGAATTCTTCCCTGTGAGGGTGGTGAGGCACTGGCACGAACTGAAGAGTGGCATCATGGGCAAACTCAGCAACTTGAGAAGCTTCTAGAGGATTTTCGAAAAGGAAACCCAGAGAATCAGTTGATTCTTGCCAAAATATGGAACCCATGTGGCATGGGAAACGATATCCACCCAAGGAACCGAAGGTATAACCCTGGAGCTACACAAACTTAGAATCAGTGTCCACCCACTGTGGCTCGGTTTTGGGGGAGGCCGGCGAAGGGAAATACGCTGCAGGCAAAGCATCCTTCTTTGCTTTTATTTTTCTTCCAATAAATCAGCCAGTGTTCGGTGCAACTCCAAAAGCTTTTTGCCTTTGGATTGGGAAGCGGAGCAGCAGGTAGGTGTGACGCAGGTTTTGCACAGTCACCCAACTGAACCCACCTTAAGCCAACAGCGAGGGTGAAAGGTAGCAGTGTTTTGGGGCTGAATCGGTGTTTTCAGACGAGGCAGCACCTCTTTTATAAAAGCGTGTTTCTATCGACTCCTTAAGAAGTTTAGACTGGAGGGCTGTCTCCAGAACCTGCCCCCTCCCCGTTCCAGGTCCCAGGTGTTTGTCTTGGCAGGAGGCAGTGTCTGCTCGGCCGGGGCTGGGATATTAAATTGAGGGAACACAGAGCTCTTGATGCTTTTCAATAGGGCTTCTATTTAGGTAGGGGCAGGATAGAGCTGTCAGCCACCTGTGATTGTCCAACGGGGGAAAAAAGGAGGGATAAGGAGTAGGGGGAGAGCCCTGGACATGTTTTCCAATTCCATCAATAGAATGGTGAGAAGAAAGTGTTTTCTGGGAGGCAGAGCCTTGTCTTGGTTTGACTGCTGAATCCTTTGCTGCAGTCCAGGCATTGGTGGATGAAGAAATGAAGGATGATCCTGGCTGAAACAATGTGGGATGGCACAAGGAACCTCCTGAACTGAACTTCCCACATGTGGAGAGCCTTGTAAGAGATTTTGCTACAAGCTGAATGATCAATGTGTGGCCCAAAGCTGGAATTGATCCAGGTGTCCCGATTCTGACACTAGGGGTAGTTCTCATTTTCCATATATATTCCAGATACGTATTTCTGCATTAATTTTTAAGGTGTGAGGGGTGGTTGATTCATTTGGTTTCCAGAGAATGGAAATTTAGTTTCAATGGCCTTAAGCTGAAGGACTAAAGGTTTGGATTAGGTTTTAGGAAGAAATTCTTCCCTGTGAGAGTGGTGAGGCCCTGGCACAAGCTGCCCAGAGAAGCTGTGGCTGCCCCGTTCCTGGAAGTGTCCAAGGCCAGGGACAGGGCTTGGAGCAACCTTGTCTCGTGGAAGGTGTCCCTGCCCATGGCAGAGGCTGGAACGAGTTGGTCTTTAAAGTCCCTGCTAACCCAAACCAGTCCATGATTCCGTGATTCTGTGTGGGAAACAAGGGGAGTCCATTTTGGATGCTCGTAGGAAATGCAGGTGGAAGTTGAAACTAGACCATGGCAGAGTCCCTCTTAGTTGGATGGACCAAACCTCTGTTGGTCTTCATGAGAGTGAAGGATACTCGGCTTCTCTTGGTCAAATAAAGGCTTCTTCTGCCCCACCACATGTTTTGAAGAATGGAAGGGGGAAGAGAAGACATTTGGAGAAATCTCCGGGCTCCGAAATTCTTGATGTACAGACCTTGTCACTGTGTTTTCCTGTGTTGGTGCAGGTGTTGGACTTGATCTTGTTCTTTGAAGCAAGCAGGTTCATCCTCCTGAGCAGGTCCATCCTCCTGAGGATAGTGTCTCCCATAAAACAGGACACAGGTTCTGTCCCTTTCCCCACTGAATCCTTCAGTGTCCTTGAATTGGGAAGTAACTGCCTGGCTCTTTCACAAGTGCCTGCTTCACTCTGGTGAGAGCTGTGATCTTCTCATGCTTCCCTTCTAGGCAGAGTCCAACAGCACAGTGCAGCTTTATTGCTCCGTATTTGCACCTGTGTGTGGCTGAAGGGTCACAAGGTGGAACCTCCTTCTAGAGGGGAAGGGGATTTTGGCGACCTTAGATCCCTGTGTTTATTCCTGATTTTTTTCTTATGAGGATGACCACTTCATGTAGCCTCCTGCTGCTGAGCAAGCTCCAACCTGCCTGTTAATCTGCTTCCACTTATTGACAGCCTGCTCTGTTTGGAGGTGAATGTAGAGCCTTGAATGTGATGTTAAGTTTCAATTTTTTAAGCTTATAATCTCCCCTATTTCAGCTCTTCCCGGTGAAGACCCAGCACGTGGTGTTTCCAAATTGCCGTGCGTGACAGAGGGATGTGCGGATCCTGAGACAGATGAAAGCTGTCTGTAATACAAATGAAGGTTCTCACGTAGAGAGATGCAGGGAAGCTCTGTGCATCTTGAATTCCCACCTTGTGTTGCTGATTTGCTTAAAGCAGCTTTACAGATCTGTTCTCTCACTGTTCAGAGCTGGCTTAGGAGAAATAGCTGCTAATTAACGCCTCGGTTCCCCAGGGTGTCACATCAGGGTTTGAAAAACTATTTCTTTGTAGCACAAAGGCACTAAGGACAGTTTAACAACGTAACTTACAGCATTATCTTCTCTGCGGGAGATTCTGTGTCTTACAAAAACACGAGGTGTTCAGAATACAGATACCAGCAGAGTTTGGAATGCAGACTGGGAGCAGAAGGTGAGAGCACCCTCTGACCTCATGGCGTTGGCCATGGGATGGTAGGATGGGTTTAACAGCCCAAAGCCTTTCCTGCTCTCTGGTGATCAGTTTTAGAAGCATTGATAATGGCCGTCAGTGTGACTGCTGAACAAACTTCCTGACATTTTGAGGGTGGCCTTTCCGAAGCTCACCTGGGAATTAACTGCCTCGCCCTTACTGCAAACTGCTAGAAACGGGGCATTTGACTTCCTAAAATACTTTTGGAAATCTCACCCATAATGTTTAACACTGAAGGTAAATGTGGCCATTAATGGACACTCCACAGCTCTCCTTTGTGCTCCCTGAATGAAGGGCTCTTTCCTCTTCCCCTACAAACACCCCATGCATATTTATAGGGAATCAGGTTCCCCCTTAAATGCTGTTGATTTTGGCTCAGGAAGTGATTCCTTAGTTTAACCTGCCCTTGTAGGCTATTTTCTCAAGGCTTTATATTGTTTCTAATTCCCTTATTCTTATCTGTGTCTTTTACATTTTGGGGGAAAAAAAAGAAAAGTATTTTCCGGATTTTGCTTTATCCATGCATTGTCCAGTAAAGGATATAAGGTTTGGTGTCTTCTGGGAAGCCCTCCTAGGTGGGCTGCCTGGGCCAGACTGGGTTTGGCCTTGCTCCCAGTTACCTTTTATTAGGAGCTCCAGCAGCACTTCCTCTTGCATCTCTCTAATTCCGTAGAATTCCCTCTGGTCGCTCTGCACCATTTCTTCTGGATCGAGGGGGACGGGAAGAACTGCAGGGATGAAAGGAATTAGCGCTCAGAAGTCATTTAGGCAGATGCAGATACTGGGGAGCAAGGTAGATGCAGATGGCGTGCCGACGGGACCACGGCCAGGTTTTTTCTGGGTTCTCCCCTGGGAGAAGCGAGTCTGTAGGAAAGCCAAGGAGTTAATCCACTTCCCTGAGCCTCAGGGCTGAGATGGTGCTGGGAACAGGCGGGTTTATTCCAGCCACTGTGCCCCAAAGGCTGCTTTTGGATTTTGGTGGTCCTGTTGTCTGCCCATTTTCACAGAGTCCTGAGGACAACTCTCGAGAGCTCTGCAGTAGCACACGTTCCAACCTGCCTCCTTCAGCGGATGGAAATTTTGAATGTCGTTAATTTAGAAGAAAAAAGTAGTAAAATTAATAGCATTCCAAGACTGGAGACCGCTTTCCTGGATTGCTCCATCAATGTGCTTCTGTGGAAAAAAAAAAAAAAATTTCCACTACATACTTTTTTCTTGAAAATCCACCGCAGCCTTTTCTCCTTGAAAAATACGTGCTCCGGGCACCTCCCTGCACATCTCGCCGGCTGGGGGGAAGGAAGCACTGGGTTGGCACTACAGCTTACAGGGAGGATTCACTTAAAAATGCAAAGCCTGCTTCTGCCCCTTCATCTCCCATTCATTTGGAAAATTTCAAACTCTTTTTATTGGTGAAATTTTGGGAGGGAGAAAAGAGATGTATGGGTTACAGTAATATTCCGAGCGTTTCGTGCTGCATCCCTCTTGGTATTTGTTTTTAGAGCCTCAGGCTGGGTCTTTAGGCTCTAAAATGACATATGGACATGTTTTCTCTCTCCCTTGCCAGGCTGGAATGATAAGAACCGATGAGGATGAATACTTCATTGAGCCTTTGGAAAGAGGAAAGCAGATGGAAGAGGAGAAGGGAAGAATCCACATGGTGTACAGGCGGTCGGCGGTAGCGCAGCATCCCACCGACATGCTCCCCGATGTCCACACAGAAGGTACAGTACCCCGTGGGGCTGCTGGCGGATCTATTCCGGGTAACTCCAGCCCATGGAAGCTTTTGAAAGAGGCTGTGTGACTCCTGTTTAAAGTTTGGGTCCTGTTTCTTCCTGAGTAACAGCAAAATGGTGCCAACTTACTGTTGTCCTCCTCCTACTGGTTGCAGTGAAAGCGGGCTGAAGGCAGTTGTGTTGGTCGGATATCTTTTGTCACATCCAAGGATTCCCCTCTGCCTCGAAGATGATGTGGTTGGTCCATCTGAGAATAATTACCCTGTCTGAGAATAATTATCCTCATGTAGTTTAATCCATTTGGTTGTATGTCTTTTTAGTAATTCACAAATCCTCACAAGCCAAGGCGTTGCATAGCGAAGGTTAAGGGTTTTGAGGCTCTGGGCTCAGGATAAAAGAGCAGCTCTGCTCCCATCAGTGCCCTGCCTTTATTTCAGTGTCTTTCAGCTTCTCAAATTCCTGTGTTTACGTTGTGTTCACATATTGTTGGAACTGGAAAGGGTTTGGGAAATGAAAGAAGTACTTACAATGCACAGAACTAGAGGTGCTTGGCTTTCAGTACCCCAACAAGGCCATTCCAATTTAGCTCCTGCATCTGAGGGGGTTCAGCTTGGAGAAGAGGAGGTTCAGGGGAGACCTTCTCTGAAAGGAGGTCAAAACTCCCTGAATGGAGGTTGTAGCCAGGTGGGATTCAGTCTCTTCTCCCAGGTAAAAAGTGACAGGTCAAGAGGATATGGCTTCAGTTGCACCAGGGGAGGTTTAGATTGGATATTAGGAAAAAATTTCTTCCTGGAAAGGCTTGTCAAGCCCTGACACAGGCTGCTCAGTGCTGTGGAGGAGTCGCCATTCCTGGAGGGATTTAAAAGTCGAGTAGATGTGGCACTCGGGGACATGGGTTAGTGGTGCCCTTGGCAGTGCTGGGGGGATAGCTGAACTCCATCTTGGAGGGCTTTTCCAGCCTAAACGATTCCATGACCAAGGGTAAAGCAAGGTGCCCAAGCCCGTGGAGCCTGAGGAAGTGTTTGCAGTGGTTGTCTATGTATGAGCTGCATGTTGATGCCATGAAAATCTCCCTCTCTCTTCTCTGTCCTCGCTCCCCCGCCACCGTGCTTGGGCTCGAGGCAGCGATGCAGAGCACCGTCTGCTCGCGGTTTGGGAGTTCAGCCAGCACACACAGGAATCCAAATTTTCAGTAACAGATGACAGATGACTCAACAAAACAGCCGTTAAGATAAAAAAGTGCTTAAAACTGTTGTTGTCAGTGAAGTCGTTACAAAACTGGGAAGCTCTGTGTGACAGCCTTTCTCGGCAGTGACACAGGACACGCTGTGTCATGTTCTCCCTGCAAGAAGTCAGTTTTGTAAGAGGAAGGCTCCCAGCTCTAGCTATGTGGAAGGAGCTTGCAGTCTGACAGGACATCTGGTATTCCTGCAGGATTTTGTAGCGCTTGGGAATCGGTTGGACGTTGCTCAAACAATTGGACAGAATGAGCGTAGGAGTTGTAAGTCGAGAAGCTGCCATCCTGAGAGCAAGGTTTTAACAATGATCCCAGTGCAGTGGAGTATTAATTGGTTTGTATCCTGTGTTCTCATGGAAGTCAGCACACTTACCCACTTCTCTTTCCCTGTTTCCTTCATGGCTGTCTCTTTGATGAAGCTTCACGAAGCTGTCTTAAGTGGGAACCAGAAATCTGGGGTTCCAGGGAAGATGCTGGAATGCCTCAAGCTGCTGGATAGTGTGGGTTCAGCCTTCCCACCCTGAAGCAGCACCCTGTGCTGATTCCTATCTGTGATATTCATAGCTCTGGATGGCCTCTTTAGGGAACGACAGTGGCAATTTGCACGTATTGTTTTCATAATTTGCTCTGCGTAGAGATTGGTTTCTTTAGAAGCCTTGTATGAGACACTCAAGAAATCAGATGGGAAATCCTGCCCCATTCCTGTGGGGAATTTTCCTCTGTGTGTGTGCACACCCAGTTTAGGCCCCTTGAGGGATTCTTTCATTAATTATTGCCTCTTTATACCTTTGTCTTTTCGGTCATTTTGGTGTGAGTAGGATCTCTTGCATATAAATGGACCTGAATATTTGGGGTTTGTTTCGATACCAGGGAATTGTAGATAGTTTCATATCTTTTATGCTTAGAAAATGCCTCTGCTCTCACTCAGTGATATCAGGGAAATGTGGATAATTTTCCTTATTTTGACAGGCTGTTGGCAGGATTGACTATTTGTATGTCATGAGTAATCTGTCTGCTGATTCAAAAGATCTTGTTTGATCTGTGTTCCTTGGAATCTGATCTTTCTTCTGCCAGGTAAGGCAGTGCAGGGAAGCAGTAGGTCTTGACCACCAAATGTTAAAATCATTTTATCAACCCAAAATCCTACTTGGTCCTCGTGATGTCCGTCATACAGGGTGTTTGCTGGTTGGAAGTGCTGAGCTCAGGTTAGTTCTCCTGGACAAAGGAAGCTCTTCCTCTTCTGTGGGGTGGAAGCCAAGGCCTCCCACGGGAAATCCCAGCTATTGAAAAACCCCTTAAATATAGTGGGATGTGACACTGGACATTTGTTTTTAAGCATCTGGGATGAGCATCTGGTTAGGTCTGGTCTGGGAATGATATCACAGAGCAGGACAGTGCCTAGAGTTCTCCATGGGTGTAAATACACATGGCAGTCTTCCGACAGCTTTTCCATCTCGGATTGCCCTGGGATGACATTTGTAAGCTTGACTTCCACAGTCATTTAAGTCTTGATCCTAAAGACACTGAACATCTGTGCTTCTCATTTGGGTTGAGTACTACAGGTAGTCAGCGTTCATGTTGTGAGTGTTGCTCCCAAGTAATGTCTCTTAAATAAAAAAATACTGATCCTTAAGGGTAAAAAGAAACAAAGTCAAAGTCTCCGTGGGGGGGGGGGGGGGGGTCTGAGGGACAGAGAGCGAATGAACTGTGCAGACAGAGCTAAAAAAATTAGAACAGTGTATGAGGCTGTCATGTTAAAACGTGATTTAAATAAATCCTCACAATTTTCTCACCAAAATAGCTTTTTACTCCAGAATGGAAGGAAATGCGCTCAGGACAAGCCTGAGTTTGGGAGGTCTTGGAAGTATAGCAATGATATTACTCTGTCTGGGTGGGATGAAAAGAAGCTGCTCCTTGTTAATAAGCTGAGAAACATCACTGAGAGGTGTGATCATTAACCTTATTCCTTGAAAGCATTCAAGATGCAGCAGAAACAGGCAAAGAACCTGTAGAATTTACAATCAAATTTGCACCTAGGAGGCCGCCTGTGCAAGTTCTACTGAATTTGGCTCAGGAGTGTGGTAAAATAAAACCCAAGCTGTGTTTCAGAAACATAAAAGCCTGATCCAAGTCCGCTGAAGTCAGTGGGAACGCTCGAGCTGACATCAGTGGGATGATGAGGCAGGGTTTGGATCATATGCTGCTCGAGCTGATAACTGAGTATTCAATTTAGCTTTCCTCCCGTTTGTTCATTTATCACTTTTCCTGTGCACTTTTGTGTGGTAGAATGATGACATCCAACCCTGGGCTTGGCGGTTACGCAGCGTGGCAATGTACTCGGAGCTTTCCTATTTCATCCTCCTCTTCACACCATAGTATTTTTTAAATGACTACCTATTCACCCAGCAAGCACTCGAGATGAAAGTATTTTTGTAATTACTTCCTAACAGTGGGAAACAAGGAGTAGGAGCCTTTATCTCCCAGCTTCCTTTCAGGATTTTCATTTTCCCCAAAGAACCAAAGTGCTTGTGTGTCTGATGGGGTTGCCATGGCACTGGCGTCAAGTGTCTTTGTCCCAGGTGGGAAACATGTAGGAGGAAGAAATGATTTGGGAATTGCTCCTGGTTGCCTGGGAATGAAACTCTGGAATAGAAGGTAGAAGAATGGGAAGACTATTGCCTGCTTGGGAGACCTCCCTCTGCACTTCCCCAGGCACATTAGTGGTTCTCAGGGACGTCGTCGTGCCGGAGGGTGTCTGGACTCTTTCTCAGCAGAATTTCTCATGACCTGTGTTCTGGTGGAGGATATTTTTGATGCTGCACAGCCCACCACACGAGTTTGTGCATCAGAACAATGGGAAAGATGGAAATGATTTCTGTGTAGACTCAGTGCAACGCGTTGTGTAACACGCTCTGTTCAGTATGGGCATTCTTGTATAATCACAGAATCCCAGCATGGTCTGGGTTGGAAGGGACCTTAAGGATCATTGTGCTCCACCCCCTGCCATGGGCAGGGACACCTTCCACCATCCCAGCTTGCTTCAAGCCCCATCCAGCCTGGCCTTAGACACTTCCAGGGATGGGACAGCTTCTCTGGGCACCCTGTGCCAGGGCCTCACCACCCTCATCACAGGGAAGAATTTCTTCCTGGTATCTGGTCAAAAGTCTCCCTCCAGCTCTCTTGCAGTCCCCCAAGAACGGGCCACCAATAACTTGTATTGATGGCAATAACCTGGGTTGTCTAAGGACATCCTGTTCTTCATCCAGAGCTTCTGGAGCTTTTGCTTTTAATTTAGCCTTCTTCTCTTAAATTGAAACTTAAGTGGATTCTTTGAAGTTCTTCATCGAATATAGGTTGTGGGATTGGGTTTTTTCTTTTTATATTTTCAGGTAACAGTTTGCTTAATCAAGGAAAAGGTAATCAAACAGAACAGGAAGAGCACAGCATGGTATAAAAGAAAAGGAGTGTTGGTGATGGATGTATAGGAAGCAAAAGGAAACACAGACTTTATAGTGAGGAAAAGCTTACAGTTTTTTTTTTTAAGAAAGAAAAGCTTGAGCAGGAGTGAATCAGAAGGTGCTGTGGAGTGACTGATGTGCTCTGTCTGTGTCGGGGAGGTGGTGCCTGATGATGAGAGCAGGAACATCCATCTGCTTAAGTCGTCTTCTATTCTTGGCAATAACAAAGGAAAATGATTTTTAAATAAAACCAGTATAAAGGCTTCGTTCCAACTGCAGGCACCCAGCGCCAGAGTAGTAAAACACACAGAAAAATCTGTATGAAGGGAAAATTGAAAAAATGGAGACAGGTCAGTACATTCAGCTTGCAGCCATTCCAAGGCTCATACTGTTTTCCAGTAAAAACTCCCCGTGCCCCCAAATTGCATAGGAAGAAGAAAACTTTCAGCAAACAGTGGTGATAACAGACAGGAGAGGTTTTTAAATATCGTGTCAGCAGCTGGTCCTACGTGAAGGAGCCTGTTTGTTTTTTAGATGACATTCTCAGAGTAATCTGGGAGAGACATGCCAAGGTGAGGATCACCCTTGGGTGGTCCATGTAGGACTGAGGTCCCTGGCTCGGATGGGAAGTGGCTCATTTCTGCTGCTGAGTTTGATCAGAAAGGTGCACGTGAGATGGTTGAAAGTGCTCTTTAGGGACCAGGACATGCGTACCAGGATAGCACTGTCTGAGAATATGGGCATGGGAAGCAGAGGAGCTGCCTTATCAGGGGGAGTTTATGTGAATTAGAGGTCAGGAACCAGAGGAAATGAATCCTCCCACAGCTTGCGGGGGCTGAGGCTTGTTCGTGTGTTTCACATGCGCATCCTACAAATTTAGGACCGAAATGAGAGCACCGAGAGGCTCTTGCACTGAGAGCAAAGAGCCTTATTTAATCAGTCCGTGTTCTACAGCAGGCTTTTGGTGGGAAAATGAACTAAAACATAGCAGTTTGTGTCATAACATAAAAGAGTAATTTCCATACCGTAAGACTCTCGCTGGACCTTCTGCCCCTGAATTTTCTGCAGGTTTAGCATTTTTCCCCACTGTGAAACACCTGGTTTTTAATGGGTTTTGATGCGCAGTAAATTTATAGGAGGATTCTAGAAACAGCTTAAGAATCCAAACTGAGGGCAATTTGATTCAGTTACATCTTTGAAAATACCAGGATGAGATGTTGGCATCCCTGGTTTTTGACAGAGAAGGAAAATGGATCTGGTGTGCTTTGAATGAGCAGTTTGGATGCCGTGCCCCTGCTTTTGGTGGGGTTCCTGTGGGGTTATTGTGGACTAACTCTTGCTGCACCCCATGTATTACACCAAGATGTTCCAGAGCTCGCTGCACCCTTCCCTTTATCCCTTCAAAACACGGTGTAGATGGTAAGTAATCTGGTTTGTCTTATGTGGGATGACACAGAACTGGGCAGCTGGAGCTGACAGGAACGCGGATGGAAATTGCTAACGTGAGAACATCAGCCTCCTACTTCACGTCGCTCCCAGTGGACTGAGTTTCTTCAGATCCATTTCTGGGTTACACAAGTGCATAAATCTTTCCAAAACGCAATAGTGAAACACTGCAGAGTAACAGCATGACCCAGCTGTTGTTTGCTAAGAAAACAGGGGGTTTTTTTTCCAGAATACCTTGCCTAATCATTCTTTGGAGTATTCCAATAACACGGGACAGGATCAGCCAGATAATTAGGGTTCTGGAGGTTATTAAAAGTCACACAAGTCTGAGTCTGCAGTTAGAGTCGGAAAGGAGGGAATTGATGTCTCAGCAAAGCCGAGTTCTCCTGCGTGGTGACGGGGAGAGGCTGACCTGTGGGAAATCTGTGCTGGATTCCATCGAATACCATGTGGTTTGGGAAGAGAACCCAGGGAGGGATGAAGAGCTTTGCTGGCTTGTACTTTAGGAGTAGCCAAGGGAAGTGTTTCGTTGGTGTGTCTTCCTTTGCGGCATTATTGGCAGGGCCTATTTCTAAACATTCCCTGGAAAAGTTTGAGGACCTGTCCGTAGGAGGGATGCCCTTGCTTCTCCTTTGGCATTTTACCTCTCACTCAGGTAACAAGCAGGCTGCTGCCTCCCAGCAGTTACTGACATGCCTGCAGGGAATAGGTTTGTCCTTCCCCTCGTTCCTGGCAGCAGGCTCTGTCCATCAGGTGGCTAGAAACGGTAGGATTTTCCTTCTTCTCCCACATTTCTGCATAGGATGCCCAGCAGTGGGCCTAGATCTCTGGAGAAAGCTGGATTCAGACACTCACACCCTCCGTGAAGGACAGGGAGTGATGGCTGGAGAGTGTGTGTGAAAACGCACACTTGATTAGCAAGTGCTGTCTGTTTGTATGAAATGACTGTCTTGTAGCCATAAATGCAAAATCTGCATCACAAAGGTTGAATAACAGTTTGTTTGCCAAATAATTGTTCCGTAATCCTACAGACCTCAAATAATAAATCGACACCACCTGGTTATTGCAAATTAGACTAAAAACTTCTAATTGCACTGATCATCTTGTGCAAAATCCTAATAATACCTAAAATCTTTCAGATAATAAATTTTCAACTGCAACAGGGTTAAACACAGTGTAAACTGAGCTGTTTTAGTCTCCTCTGGAAACAGTAACAGGTGATGCAAGGCCATCCAAGGAACTTTGTGCTTTCTTAATGGAGAGCTCTGCTCTGCCTTTCCAATTCTCCTCACTAATAGTTCCAGAGAACATAAAGTCACAATTTCCAGGAGGAACAGCGGTTGTGCTTTTCTCTCCTTGACAATAAATCTGTTAGAGGTATTAAAGTAAGAGGCAGTAGTAACTCTGTTAATTATTTACGGAAGTCAGATCGGTGGGAGAGTCAGTGATGGCTCTGTGGCTGCCCTTGAGCATCAAAATAACCTCTGGGCCCGAAGGGTCTGGATGTTTTTCCTCCCTTTCATGTCAAAGTTAATGTTGTAATAGTTTTATTTACTACATGCCCTGTTCCCTCCTCTCCAGGCTCTTCTGCACTGTGTTTCCACGTGCTGTGGAGTGGTACACTCAGATTTGGGAAGGTCCATGCAAGCAGACAGGGAAAGTTTGTGAGTCTGGGGATTCCTGCAGTCTGCAGCATGGACCAGCTTCACTGCCGGCGGGCAGGGTTAGATGGGATATTGGGAGGAAATTCTCCCCTGTGGGACTGGTGAGGTTCTGGCACAGGTCATCCAGAGAAGCTGTGGCCACCCCATCCCTGGAAGTGTCCAAGGCCAGGCTGGACAAGGCTTGGAGCAACCTGGGCTCTAGTGGAAGGTGTCTGTACCGAGGAGAAGAGGATCTGGGGGAAGAGAAGAAGCTCCTGAGGATGTTTCTTAGGAGCTCTGAATGTAGCTTGAGCAGCATCACTGGGGATGATTGCAGGCTGCTCCACCAAATAGTGATTTACTTTTCACTTAAGTCTTGGACTTGCTAACCAAGTTAGGGAGCTAATTAGGAACCAGCTAAATTAGTGTCTTCTTCTGTTTCTGGATGTAGATTTTCATTTGCCTTTGAGTATCTGTGATTTGATGATGAAGATTCTTTCGAGGGTTTTTTTCCCTTGCTTAGAGCAGAAAGGACTCTCAGGGCCAACCCATGGTGAAACTGCGTTCTGATCTTCCATGTTGCCTCACAACACAGAGCAAATATCTCAAACTTTACTTAAAAATCACGTTGTTGGACATGAAAAATTCAGATGGTGCTTCTAGACTGAGAGTAATTCCAAGTGTACCTCTTGCTTTCATTTGATCTGTGGCAAAACCTGTTTCGAAAATTCCTGAGAAGTACCTTGGAGTGAAAGGGTGACTCATTATAGTCTGTGGCTTATGAAGGAACGCTAATTGATCTCATCACAGATGATGTAACTAGTAGCACTATAGATTTTATTGATTTTCAGCAGGAGCCCTGTATTCCATAGATCTACGATAGCAATTAAAATCCAGTTCACGAAATAATTTATTACCTTATTTATTTACTTTTTGAACGCTCAGTTCTAACCAACAGGCAGTGAGTATCCAGAAACCATGTAATTAATTTTGGGAACTGTTTTAAATAGTTTGTCCTGTAATAGTCCTTGAAAATGCACTGCTGTATCCCTGGGTTCTGCTCAGGTTCTTCCGTAGCCAACTCCATGTTCTTTTTATCCCTGATCACAAGTGAATTTGCAAACAGATGCATTTGAGCCTCTGCTTTGGTATTTTAATGGTATTTTTCAATTTGCTTTTACAGGGCTGATTCTTGATTTATTTCAAGCCCCTTTTCTTAATCAGAGTTTTCCCTGCCAAGAATAAGTAACAATATATTTTCATTACTTCCAGCAGTTCAAAGCTTCCAAGTTTCTGGTGCCGAGAACATTTACTACTAGAAGTAAAAATCAGTCTTCCTTTAGTTAACAGTGCTCTTTAACAGGGAACACAAGGGGCGATAAATCAATTAAAAGGATCTGTTCTTTGAGGGCTCACGCAGCACTGTGCCACGTTGTGGGGGTTGATTAGATACTTGGTTTAATTGGAGGAAGGCTGATAAAGTTCTGACCTCCTCAGATCTGCTTCATTTGCTCTTTGTCAAACATGCTCTTTTTTTTTTTTTNNTTTTTTTTTTTTTTTCTGGCGAGGCAGAATCATCATTCATATTTATTTTTTTACATCTGAAGTTTGTCAGGCTGCTTGGAAAAATAGGACAATGGAAGCCATCTGGGCATCCCATCCACTTCCATTTGGAAACATCTGCATCGTTATTAGGAACGTCTCACCAGCACTGCAGCGAGCAGATGTGTTCTCTTTCCATCTCCAGGCTCACTTAGAATTTCTTATAGTGAGAGAAATTCGATAGGCACTAAACCCCGAATGCCTGTTCCTTGATCAGGCCCTCTAATACCACTCGTTTAGGATGTTTGTGCCTGTGCAAAGAAGAAGCTTGTGGCATTTGAGGGAGGAAGCGATGGAGAGGAGCCAGCAATGTCTCCTGCAGGTCATTCCATGTCTGTATCTGTAGGATTTAAAGCTGAGCACTTTTATTCTTGAGCCTTTGCCACGCAGGTTGGCTCACAGCTGTTCATCAGATGTAATGCTCTATGGAAATCCAGAGTCCTCTTCCTCCAGCTTCCCTGTCTCCATTCTTAAAGCCTTAAGAAATTAGACTTTAAACTTCTTTAAAGAGAGAGAACTCTGCATTGCATTTAACATCCCTTTTCTGAACCTCACAGGCGATGGCCCAGTGTACAGGTGTTCCAGCTGCCAGTATCTCCATATAACTCCATATTTTGCAGTCCCTGTACAAGTTTGCAATGAGAGTGGTGAGGCACTGGCACAGGGAAAAGATAGGATTGTGTCCCTGCAACGCCAGGGAAGCTGAGGCAGAAGCTGGAAAGCCAGGGAGAAACGGGAAAGCTGCGCTGCTGGACAACGAGTTCCCTCAGGTGCTTTTCTGTGGAAGAGCAGAACTGGATAACCAAGAGCATCTGTGAAACCTTTTAGGTACTTGGGACAAAATAAGCTCCTTTCAGCATCTTCTGTGAAGGCTTGTTTGGGACGATGATCATATGTACAGCTTGAGTGGGATATTCAAAGACACTGCAGGTTATTACCCTAACTCGAAGTGGGTTAAGTTGATGCCCACAGTTTGGAAGTGGCTGTTCCACAGTGGCAGAGCTTCTATCCAAATCACACTTCCCAAATCCCAAGCAGATACTCTGTCTCGCTAATGACTTGGATGTTTTGGGTTTTTTTCAGGATTTTCAGGTCAGCAGTACAGTGATCTCTCTGCTCAGATGGGTTTTTGAGGCTGTTTGTTGTTGTCCCAACCCAAGGTCCCCTTTGTGCAGATCAGCCTGGGGTTTTGGGACACCCCCTTCCTCTGTGGATGTGGTATCTGGGTAGAAAGGCCTTGTGCATATTTTTGCTGTTATCTTGGACACTCTCGTGGTCCATGGACTGTTGGGAAATAGCTTGGGCTTGGAGACATTTGTTGCTCTTGGAATGCTGACTTACAGTGCATTCATGGAAAAAAAAGCAGGAACCCAAGTTCAACAGCATTCAGTGACAGTTTATAGTTGGAGCTTTTCCTTTATATTTATGCCAGTGGAATTTTGAGAAATGGCTGAAATTCCATGTGGCGAGAAAGAGAGGCTTATTATCCGTGACTAATGCTTGGATACACTTTTTAAAATTGGAATTATTTGCTGTTGTGCCACTTCTACTCTTCTGCTATATTGGTTGATTCTGTTGTCTCCTAATTTTGAACAGCCTTTCTCCCACCTTGGGCTGCCTCTCTCACATCACTCCCACTGCTATCCTCCTCTGGGAGTTCAGCCACTGCAACCACACCATCAAACTGGGATCCAGAGCTGGGAGAAGCTCGCCTTTGTGTTTGTTAGGGATTGAATCCGAGGTGAAGGCTGCCATTTTCAGATGACAATATTGAAGATGGTTCTCTTGATTGATTTTGGTGCACTGGATTGTCTTTCTTGCTGCATTTTCTGCAACACAAATAATACTTGACTAAGCATTTCTTCTTTGTAATTCTAAGTCATTAAATTTATTGATTAGCTTAAGAGATCCTTTGACATGGCTAAACTGAACCCCTCAGGGTGTTTTCCCTCCTTTTGCAGAGGAGAACTGTCTCTTCTTGTAGTATTTCTAGTCAGACCCATTGTATATTCAATGGAAAATTCTTCCTAAATCTTCTCCCCTCTCAGGTTCTTCTCCTTTTTATTATTATGCTTTTTCTCACTGTCTCTGTTAGCTTTCCACCAGACTGGAGGGCTCATTAAAGCAACACTGTGCAGGAAATGGAGAGAGGTGCAAGAATGGGACCCTGCTCGCCAAAGAGGGAAAGTTGGCAGCTCTCATCTCACAGGAAAATTCCTTGGATTCAAGAAGCAGCTTCGTTGAGGGAGTGTGCTACTGAAGGGGCATGGAGCGCTTGGTGAAGTGTCATTCCACAAATAAATGGCATTTTGGATACTCACACATTTTGATGAGGTTCTAGCAATAGTGTTCCAATCTGTTTGAATTAATTTGTATATAGGAGTTGGAAATTTATGTTTTATCTGAGCGGTCTTGAGTGTCAGGAGGGAGAAGGTGGGTTCTGGATAGAAAGAAGTACTAATTCCCTATGGAAGATGCTTCCAGCAGACCTCACCTCCCATGGCAGACTGGAGGGATGAACCTTGCCGAAAAACTCCCTCTCCTTAGTCACAGCTTTTTCAAGAGAAATAGTCCTGTCTTTCAGGTCAGAATGGGAGAATTTATGATTATGACTCTCTGCTATTTTGGATGGGATCGGGATGGGGAAAAGGAGAGGGGAATGATCAAAATATCCTGTGTGGAAACAGTGCAAGTTAGATTCATAACACATCTGTGCGAGGTGCAGGCGAGGCTGGCGCGCTCGTAGGAATTTGGTGAGGTGGAAAGGAAAAAAAAGTGCTTTGTTGTGTAAGAGCCTATATGAAAAAAGGAAAGTATAAAAGGGGGGCGGGTCCATAATGAAAAAAATCTGTGTCACTTTCTGAGGACCAGTGTTTGGGCCTTGCAGAAAACTCTTCCCCCGCCCTGAATGGCGACAGGAAAGCGCAGGTGGGACTCTCATGTTTGCAAACCAGTTCTGTGGTGTGACAGTAAAAATCAACCCTCCCAAGCTGCCTGTTTGCTGGGTTTTTTTCACTAAAAATAGTGTGATGTCAGTATGTCTGTAATGTCAGGCTGTGTGGTTTTCATAAGTGTATCACGCTTACTCCGAGTAATTATAGCCAGAGCTGTGGGTAGATGAGGTTCTGCTCCGTAAGGAATTGTGAGGATTGAGAGCTAGCTGGCTTTTGCTTCAGGACTGTTCTCTCCCTGTCAGCCCTTCCAGTTTTAAAATCCTCCCTTCCAGAAAATGCTTGACTAGGAGACAGCAGAGGCTTTGACTGACTTTGTGATTTCACAAAATCTGCCCGTGTGAGATTGAATACTATTTTTCAACAAAGAATCAGAATTTGTCGACCCAGCACAGCTAGCTGGAATATATTTATAATCACTCACTTTATGTATTTTTTTTTCCTCCAAAAAAATTTACTCCATAATCATTAATTCAGCCAGTTCTTGTGTACAAGTTAATTAAAAAATTAAGGGTTTCAGCTTGAGATAGGGTTGATGGGCAAATGAAACTCTGCAGAACTTCCGGTTTACATACCTTAATACTTAAATATTGTAATCCAGTGGATGTATCTAAGTGTAGGGTATGTGTACGATAGGA
This sequence comes from Mohoua ochrocephala, assembly GCA_013398855.1. NCBI lineage: Eukaryota > Metazoa > Chordata > Aves > Passeriformes > Acanthizidae > Mohoua > Mohoua ochrocephala. The sequence goes on from VZTA01020566.1 coordinate 195,938, forward strand.
TCGTGGAATCCTGGGATGTTTTGGGTGGGAAGGGACCTCTCCTGTACGCAGACATGGCTCTGCTGCAGCCTGGCAGTCAGCTGCAGCAGTGGAGGAGCCCTGCCTCGGACGTGGCCGGTGTCGCTGCAGGTGCACAGGCTCATCGGAAGGCTGGGCTCCAAAACCCAGCTGCTGGACTTTGTCCTGTCAGAAGGTTGGAATCCACTTAGTGCCAACTGAGCAATTAAGGACAATTATGCTTTCAGCTGCATTAACGAGTAACGGGGGAGGAAGACCCTGGAAGGAAGGGAACCGTTGTCGCACACCCGCGCACTTTGTGACTCACTATCACTGGCAGGGCGTTTGAAGTTCTCTTTGTCTCGGTAATATGGGCTGCATAAATATTTCCCCACATTTTTTTCCAGTTTTACACACTCAGTTATTCCTTTTATGTGAGTGATTACTGTGAATTCCATTCTCCTGTCTCCTTTAAACATTGATCTCAGCAGAAGCCATGGGATAGCTGAGTCTGCCCACAGTGTTCACACTCTTGGTTTCCACCTGTGCCAGTGCCCATGCAAGGGAATCACACTGAGGGTGTTGAAGAATAATTTTGCCTTTTATACCTGTAAAGAAGTTCATTCAGTTTAGCATGGGACCAGGCCCAGCTATTCTTGCTGTTTTATGTCTTCTGTGAACATGTGAGAGGTGGAAAGAAGTGGCTTAAGGCCCAATAAATTCAGAAATCCCCTTCGATTTCTTTATGTGCAAAACTTCTGGCTTTGGCGCTTTGGACAGAGCTTCATCTCTTCCCTCCTCCATTTCTCATTTGGCCTTTTAGACTTCAGGCGTCAGATGGTTGGACTTGAGGCTCTTAGAGGTCCTTTCCAACCTTAACAATTATATGATTCTGTGTTTTATTGTAACAGGTCACATGTTCACTCCAGCCAGTGACCTCTAGATGGATTATCCAGGTTCCGGAGCTCCGTCACACGGGCAGGCCAGGGGAGGGCTGCCAAGGCAGCAGGCAGGACCCACATCCCAGTGTTAACTGGTCCTTAATTTGTTGAGGTAGTGGTGTGCTCTGCCTCTCAGAGCTTCAGGAGAACTTGGAGCAAGTCAGTGAGAAGCGTGTTCGTGTCTCTTTCCTTTTACAGAAAAAAACATTCAAAGTACCTTTTTGCTTTTTCCACTGCTGCCACCCCAGTGTCCTTCAGCATTTCTGTAGTAGCAGGTTGCTGTGCCCCGCCTTGTCACCACTGGCGTTCTTCCCTTGGATGTTTGCAACGTGTTTTCGCTGTTGGTCATGCTCTAACAGGAAAGCTTGGCTGCCTCAGCCGCTTGTGGCTCTGCCCTTCAGCCAGACAGCAGCTCTGGCTCAGGCCACGTGGGTAACACAGAACCCTTCAGACGAGCTCTTCGGCTTCTCCATGGACAGGAGAATGCCAGTCTGTCCTGGAGAAGGGCAAAGATTCTTTGCTGAGATTTCCCCTTGCACAGATCATGGTGGGAGAGCTTTCCCCTTTGCATGGATCAGAGTGGCAGGCCTCCGACGCGGGGATTTTACCTCATCTGTGGGGCTGGTCCAGAGCACACGTTTAGGATATTTAGGTGAAATATTAAACTGTACATCGATGGCTTGTACAAGTCCTTCCTCAGCAGCTGCCCAGCTCCATCCCTCATCCCCAAGCGCTGGGGAGGGTGGTGTGTGTCTGTGTGCTGTGTGAGCAAGGCACTGCTCCCTGCTCGGAATAATCCCCTTCTGAGGGAACCGGGCTCTGTCCCCACGTCCCGCTGTTGTGTCTGGACAGCGTAGCAGGCTTTGCTGACTTCCAGAGGCTTAGGGCAGATCAAGTGGTGATCAGAGGGTAATTGCTGTTGACAGTGGGCAGTGAGCTGCTGGCTGATGAGAAGGGCTGTGGCTGGGCCTGCAGAGGATCACCAGCCGGGTTGTGTCCTCTCGCACTGTTCCTGTGGCAGTAAAAGGTCCCGCGTGTTTAGGAACACATTCCTTACACAGCCTTTAAAAATAAGCAGCTGCAAGTAAACACAGCTCTCCCTTTATCCCAAAGAAATGAGCAACCCAAGGAGTAGTTAGTGCCCTCGCTGTGGAAACTGCTCCCATTTGCCCCAGTCTTTGCCACTGAAAATTCATTTACTGTCTTTTCCCAAGAAGCTGTGGCTGCCCCATCCCTGGAGGTGCCCAACGCCAAGTTGGATGGGGCTTGGAGCAACCTGGTCTAGTAGATGTTCCTGCCCATGGCCAGGAGGTGGAAGGAGATGGGCTTTAAGCTGCCTTCCAACCCAAACCATTCCGTGGGTCTGTGAAATAGGAAGCTTGGCTCCTGCCATGCTTTCAGGCAGCTGGCAGAAGCTGGGTCAGATGCCAAGAAGTAAGGAGTGAGAGAATTTTAAGGCCTTGCTATAATGACTTAGTTAATGAGCACTGGGGGGACTGCATCTCTGCCAAAGCAACTTCCTCGAGCATTGGAAGCTCACAGTAGTGTTCTCCTGCTGAAAATGCCTGCTTAAAGAGTTTAGACCCTGGAATTCCTGTGAAGCCTGTTGGGATCTCAGGGAAGCCGCCCGAAAATGCAGACAGCTCAGGCCATCCAGCATTTCTTCTTCCAGGTTAGGTTCTGAATTAGCAGATAAATTATGAATGTAACCTGTGCTTTCAGAATGTAGTGGGTACCCCCCTTTCTGGATTGTTCTGTCCTTTTACAGTGCATTATTCCAGTTAGGAATCCAAGGAGGCTTTAAGCATACCCCTTTGTGAAGTAAAAATGATTTTTGGGTTGATGTAATGATACATGAAGGCATGAGTGCTTTTAAGGTTGTTAATGCAGAGCTCTCTCATGTTCCTGGGAGAGTGTCTGACTTGGAAAGTCATGGATTCGATGCTCTTAAGAGCTGGAAACTTTGGGAGTAAAGCCTGGCTGCTCTGAGCTGTAAAAAACAAGCCCTCCTGTGCCCAAACTGGGTTGGGTTCCAGCAGCCCAGGTACCCAGGTGTGCACCTCAGCAGTGGGCCAGGCTGCACATTGTTGCTGACTGACTTTTTCTCATCTGCAAACCAAATTTCAGAGCCTCTACAGATGTTTTTTTTCCATACTTTTGGACATTGACAGAGATGATGATTTTGCAAAATGGGACTTTTTTTCCTCTTTACTTTTCACCTTTTATTGCGGTTGTGTTTAAAGGGCTCCATTGATACTGAATTGAAGAACTTGGTGTGGTGTAAAGTGATAAAGGGATGGCTTTGCTTGGTTTATTGTGTCTAATGTGTGACCCACAGACTTCTACACGTCCTCTGTTTGTATGTAAAGCACCAGCAGAAGGTGTCACCCAGGTCTCCTAAAATGCCAGACCCAAATGCTCAAGTCTTCCTCATATGTCCAAATAAATTATGGCCTTTACCCAACAGAATGTTCTCCTGGGATTAAAGTAGAGAAATTCAATTTATTACTCTTAAAGTCTCTGAGCTACAAGTGTAAGTTGCTAAACTGAAGGAAGAGTGACAGCTTGTAATAACGTCTTGGTAAAAGACCTGGAATTGTCAAATGTCTTGGTAAAAGATCTGTTTTTATTATATTTTCATGCTTCAAAATTCAGGGTCAAAGGCAGACTCCAGCCCTACCCGTAATTAAGTTTTTTGAATAATGACATGTAGTAAATATATATTTTTAACCTGTTCTAAAAAAAAAAATTCCACAAACAAAACTAACCACCAAATCACCTGCACCTTCAAAATAAAATTATGATGGAGTTCTTGCTATATATATATAGAGAGAGCCAAATAATTAAAGAAATGTGGAAAGGGAGGATTTCTTGCTGCTAGGCAAGCAGTAATTCCAGGAGACGTGGTTTGTAGTTCCAGGATCACTACCTACTGGCTAAGTTGGCTGTTAGGGCTAAAGCCCAGCTAAAAATAAGGTGCAGAGCAGCTGAGCCAGGGCAAGGGCGGGCAAGCCCCGAGGCCGCGCTAGGCCAGCGCGGAGCTGTGATCTGGTATTAGCGGCGGCCAGACGAGGGGCTGGCGTGGCCGTGGGCCCTGCAGAGAGCGGCGTCTGTGGCTTCTCCTCTGCTCGCCCGGTGTCCTCCCTCAGCTTTTGGTTATTAGAGGGCAGTATCTTTATTCCAAGCGAGCTCGGTTCGATCCTGAGCCTTATTCCTCTTCTTTTGATTGTGTGTTAGAGCCTCACGGCGACATTTCTGCCAGCACCATCCCTACTAGATTTCCACAGATCGAAAAGCACTTTCACCATGAATCAGGTGAGTGCAGAGCTGTTGCAGACTGTCCAGGGAGTGTGTCAGGCGTGTTCTCCAGCACTGAGAGCTCTGGAACAGGCTGGCATTCCTCTTTGCTGTTTGTTTCTGCTCATGGGATGGAAAAAGAACAGTTAATAGTTGACCTAAATTCAGGCCTATTTAATTATAGTTTCCTTAAGTTCTGGCTTTGTTCTCGGTGTGTTTGCTGCCAGGTAAGGATAACCTGAAGTCCTAGAAAGCCTCATGCCAGGGAGGGAAGTGATGACAAGAAAATTACAGGGTAAAATTCCAGCCTTTCCTATTGGAAAAGTTTATCCTGAGTTGGCTCTAGACATAATTCAAATACATAGAGGATTATGCATTTCTACGTGGCTCCCTGAGTGTGCTGTTGGCATCGAGCCCTGGTGTAAATGAGGGCTAAGAGCTGTTTTCACTGATGGTGCGTGGAAGGGAAGAGCCTTCCTGTGATGTCAGAGCAAGGGATATAGTGCAGGAAATCTTCTGTCCTTCCCAGAGCCGCCCTGCAGCTGGAACTGCTCAGGTACCAGAGGAGGACGTATTTCATGGAAGCAGTCGTCGCTTCAGAATGTTTCCTTTGCTCTTTTAAGTGTAAGAACAAAGTAAGATGGGGTCTGTGTTTGTGGCCCGTGGAGTTCATGCATTTCGTGACTAATCCTGCAGCCTCGGGATTCAGACCTTCCTTTAATCCCTGTTTGTTTGTAATTCTGCCAGTCACTGTCACTCCAAAGCTCCCACTGGAAGAGAACATAAACAGAGGTAATTCTCCGAGCTTAATCATCTCAGGAGGTCTGCATATGAAGTCACAAGAACTTTCTCTCTCTTTTTTTCTTCATTCCATTAGCGAAACTGTTGTGAAAGTGGAGCTGTGTCTGAACCTGGTTGCCGGCATTTTTATTTCCATTAGGAAATGCTTTAGTGTCTTTGTCCCCTGCTATCACCTCCCCTGACACTAAGACACCTTTATGGAAGGTGACACCACAACCAAAGCTTATCTGCCGCATCCCAAGGCTCACAGGGGGCAGCAGCACTTCCATCCTCATGGGGTGGGTGACACCTAGCTGATGGGGACTGGGAAGTGATGGGTGACCAGTTGGACTCGATGGTCAGAGGGGTCTTTTCTAACCTCAGTGACTCTGTGAGTTGTGGGTTGTTCCGAGTTCTTCTGGTTTGGTTTTCGTTAATGCTCAAGTGATTCTTCCATCTGCCCCGAGGGCAGTGTTAAATCCAATGTTCTCGTCTGTGTAACTGCACTGTGTTTCTGCAGCAGCAGAGCTGGCTTGCTTTGTGTTATCAAAAGTTCATAGATAATATTTATTTATTGTGAAATATCCCAGAGAGACGCTCTGCAGGGGCTTCTGGAAGCAATTCACGGATACAGCCTTGAACATACAGTGAAACATCAAGTAAAACTGTGTATTTTTATGGCCAGCTGGCTCAGTTGGGGTCACTGCAGAGACAAACTCTTCCCTCAGCCCCCAAAAACAAACAAGCAGAAGTTTTGGCAGCAGTTAAGCAACCAACAAACTCTCCTACAGAGACACCGACAATATTAAGGATCCAAGTGATGGAGTCAAGGCTGCGAGTCTCAGTGTCAGTGCTCCGCATGGGAAGGGCGTTTGGGGCAGGGACCTCAGGACAGGACACATTCTTTTCGTGCCACAAAACTGTTGGGGTAGTGGTAGAAAGTCATTTGATGCTTCTGGAGTAAAAAAGGCAATTTCGGGCAATTCTTCAAGAAAAGATAAAGCAGAATGTGCAACTTGCCAGAATTTTGTTTTTTAAGGACCTAATAAATCAAAGCACACGAGTTCCAGCGCATCCAAGAACCTAATGAGAACATCCTGTCATCATATCTTAGCCCTGGCGACCTGGGTGGTTTCTGTTGCTGATCCCTCCCAATTAGGCAGTACCGGCGGCACCACAAAAATGTTGCATGTACACAGTTTGTGTGGAAATCAGTGAGAATTCCTTCGGAGCTGTTTGGAATGTGCGTTTGAACGAAAGGATTCTTTTTTTGTTCGCTGGTTTTTCGAAAGGCACGCTTCAAAATAAGGCTCAGGAGGCGGTGACAGGATGGGCTGGCCTAGTTTCCTCACTTTGAGAACAGGAGAACGGAATTTTTTAGTAGCTGCAGAACACGTCTGCCCCTGGGGATATTTTGTACATTGACGCACGCTCTGGAAACGGGCTTAGATTGATCTCAGTGGGTTCCATACTGATTTCTCATTAGTTCAATTTCGAATTAGTGAAGGTGTGGATCTTCCCTAGGTACTTTTCCTAGCTGTATATTCAGAAAAAAGGCTAAATTAAGCAACTGAACATATATGAGGAGCATGGATGGCTAGGTAGGTGGGTGGATGGATGGATGGATGGATGGATGGATGGATGGATGGATGGATGGATGGATGGATGGATGGATGGATGAAAGGTGTACATACATATTTGAGGATTGCTTCTATCACTAGCACAGAATTCAGCCCATGTATTTTACAATGTGAAATAAGGTGTTGAGAATCTCCCGTGTGAGTGATGCTGAGGGTTCTCTTTAGGTACACAGGGGGTTGGTTGATAACAGCATTGATGAAATTAGATTTGGGCAGACCACAGCTTTATTTAATAGCGGGGAAAGAGCTGTAGTTCCATTATTTTACAGTTACACCCCAGGACAAACACATGCTGTAACCCAGAATAACCGTTTCTCTTGGTGCAAGAGCATGGTCTCGTCTGTTCCTACAGGTAAGATCGGGATGGAAGTGATGCAGGTGACTAGCAAATTAAAAAAGGAAGAGATAACAAACCAGCTAATTCCAGAATGAGATTAGGACGGATTAGTCTGTCTAGCTCAAATCCCCAAGCAGCCAGACTGGTTCTGTGTGTTTCTTCACTGTTGCCTCATGTGTTGTCTTTCTCCCAAGTAACAAGTGATCAGACAAGAGGAAATGGCCTCAAGATGTGCCAGGGAAGATTTACGTTGGACATTAGGGAAAATTTCTTACGGAAAGGATTGTCCAGCCCTGACACAGGCTGCCCAGGGCAGTGATGGATTTCCCATCCCTAGAGGGATTTAAAAGCTGTGTGGATGCGGCGCTTGGGGACATGGTTTAGTGGTGCCCTTGGCAGTGCTGGGGGAAGAGCTGGGCTCGATGGACTTAGATCCCATATGTTGTGTTAAGTGCTTGGCCGTGGATGCGGGCTGCATCCTCTGAAACACCTATCGGCAGTGCGTGCAACCTGGGATTGAGCTTGAGTGTTTGACTCTGAAGTCACTGAGGTGCTGCGTTATGGAAAACAGACAAGGGAATAGATAAACCGCTTATGTGACCCGGTATTTCTTGGACAGGGCACAGGAATTAGGGAGAGGACCCAGCGCCTGACTTCCCAGCAAGGTACGGGAAGTTGGCGCCGTGGGCACCGCAATGTGACAGCGTTCCAGCTGGGTTTCCCTTGGATGCTGCGCTTGGCAGCTTTGCCAGCTGGAGCGGTTTTTGGAATTGGAGTGGGCGTGTGATTTTCCCACTGGTGTGCTGTCCCAGGGTTGGCACACTTGAGAGGGCCTGAAGACACGGGAAGGGCCAGTTTGTGGACTTGCAGCCTCGGCATTCATGAATTCCAGCACAGAGGAGAAGGGCTGGAAGTTTGCCATCATAGGGGAAAGTGTCCTGACACAGCGTGAGTGGAAAGCAGGACTGTTCTCTCCTCTCCATCCACTGGATGCTGGTTGCTCTAGCTGGCTTTGTAGAGCAGGGAGATCCCTGTGTGGTTTTGGGAAGAGTAGGGGAACAGGGATGCTCCTGACTGTCACAGGGACACAGGGACCGTAGTACGCAGTTCATTGCGTGCACCATGAGATGTTCCTCACTGATGTTCATTACTCGAAGACTGTTGGAGTACTGGTAGATTTGGGAAGGGCCAAGTATCCTACAGCTGTGAGGTTTTACCTGTCAGACATCCCTGGGCGTGTTTTGTTTTACTGCCCTAAGTGGAAGTAACAGCTTTGGATTTTGTGTGTGGAGTAAGAATTGCAGACCCACGTGGCTGAATGAATTTTTTTATTGGTTTTCTGGTGATTTCTCCCAGCCCTACACCATGAGAATAATTTCTTCAGGGTTCCTGATGTATTTTATCCAGAGAAGTGGTGACTCTGCAGGTGAGGATGCTTTGTTGGGAGGATGTTTCTGAAATGGAAGTGGAATTCCATTGGTCATATAATGGAATCACAGAATGGGTTGGGTTGGAAGGGACCTTAAAGACCACCCAGTTCCAATCCCCTGCCATGGGCAGGGACACCTTCCGCTAGACCAGGTTGCTCCAAGCTCTGTCCAAGCTGGCCTTGAACACTTCCAGGGGTGGGACAGGAATTAGCACTCCACTGATGGCAGGCTGTCCTTGCAGAGTCCCTCCTCGCTGGCCTCGGAGCGCTGAGTTCCCTGCACGGCCACATCGAGCAGCAGCTGAACGAGACCCTGCGGCGCCGCCGCCACGCGGGAGACGACGACCACAACATCGAGGTGCTGCTGGGGGTGGACGACTCTGTCGTCCGATTCCACGGCAAAGAACACGTCCAAAACTACCTCCTCACCCTCATGAACATCGTGAGTATCTCACAAAGCACTGCGCGGCTCGTTTGGGAGCTGGAATGGCTGCTGGGAACTCCTGTAGGAGCGCCGGGTTTGGGACAAATAGCAATGGGATCGTTTTGACTGCTGCTGGAGAAGGTTTGCTGGTTTTAAGATGTTCCTTTAATTCATCTTTTTCACAGTAGTTTCCTAGGGCACATTTGAGGGTAATGCCAAGAATTTGGAAATAGTTGAAAAAGGGTAAGGAAAAAATGTAAACTTGATCCATTTCTAGTAATTCCGAGCTTCTCCCACAACACAGTGGAGAAAAACTGATTAAAGCATAAATCTGTAGAGGAAAAAGTGTTCTAAACCCTCAATGGCTCTCTGACAGAACAAACCTTCTGATAATACCAGTGGATCTGTCTTAGAAACTGTGGGATCGTAAGGTTTTCCAGGAAAGAAAAACAATCTCTTAAGGATGAAGATGAGGGACTAATTATTCCCATACTGATTCCCATTAATAATGATTTTATGGAGGTAGGAATGATTCTTGTATGTTTTACACCTTTTTTATTCCTGGAATAATTATAAAAGGATTCCTTAAGCTTACAGATCATCTAAATTTGAGAATTTAGAATCTGAGAGGAAAAAAATTACTCCTGTATGAATTTAACCCAACCCATGTGATGTTTTCCAGCACCCCTCAGAAAATCATTTCCTTTTTCCCCGCACACCCTGTGGAATATCAACATTAAATCTCCATTACACGTTATTGCAGAATATTGTCTTTCTGGTTTTAAAAACCTTTCAGTGAGTAGCAGGGTTGATCCATGCCCCAAACCACTTCCATGTTTTTTACGTGCCTGCGGCTCCATCTGCTGGGAGCAGCCGCGGGGCCAAAGCCAGGGTGAGCTGACGCCCTGCTGTCCAGAGCCATCCAGAGAATGGGATAAAATGGGGGTTATGGGGAAATCTTGAAGACTTGAAGCTTTAGGTCAACTCCAGGGTCCTTTCTGTCTCCAGGCAAGTCACTCCTGTGCCTAGAAAACTCCCCTGTTGTCTATCGGCACGAGGGAACTTGTGAACATTTATCGTGGCCCAGCCCTTCACGGGAGCGATGCTGTTGCATTCATGGGGAGAAAATAAGAGAGGAGTAACTGACCTTTGGGATGATCGCTTCACAGGACAGGCAGCCTGAGCTCTGTGCTCGTTCTCTGTCCCACTGCCCTGCTGACACGGCTCTCGGGTCCAGGGATTTCAGGTTTAAACCATGGGCTGAAATCCTCGTGCCAGGGCCCACAGTCTGGACAACTCCCAGTGACCTTTTTCCCTGAGGGGAAGTTCTGTTTAGCCTGACTGAAAAATAAAACAACCCTCTAACTCCTGCTCAAACCCACCAGTCTCTGGACAGGGGTGTTTATTTCTCACCAATTGCCCATAATATTTATTTTGTTTCTAGGGGAATGAGGAGCTTCATTGAGGACCTGCAGATGTTTCACACTCTGGTGCCAGGACATTTCTCACCTTCCCAGACACAGGGAAGGGCCTCAAGAAGGACAACTTTGGGCCCATCTGCATAATTCTGTTTTTCTAACTTCCCTTCCACAAAGCCTCTTTTTAGTACAGAAGTGACCACGGAATTCTAACTGATCTTGAAAAAGTAGGGCAGCAGTATGAGTTGCTCCTAAAAAAAATACTCTTCAAAACAAGAAGCACTGGAAGTGTTCCAGGCCAGGTTGGACAAGACTTAGAGCAACCTGGTCTAGTGGAAGGTGTTCCTGCCCTTGGCAGAGGGGTGGAATGAGAGATGAGCTTTAAGGTGCCTTCCAGCCCAAACCAGTCTGGGATTCTGTGATTTGCAGGGTTTGTACTTGAAGCCTTTTCCCCAATCCCCTTTTCTTTGACCCCTGATCCATTAAACGTGAGAGGAGGTTTGACATGTGCTTCCCAAAGTTCCATGTGAAGGGGGTGTGTGATACCAGGAAGTGAATCTACATTTTTCACTGAGTGGAAATGATCCAAGACTTGAAACCTCTTCTGAGGACCGTAGTGGTACGAGCACTTGAAATAACATCTCCGTGGCCTTGGAAGTTCCCTTGGTGTCATCAGCGGGTTCTTTTCTTTTTAATTTTCCCTCTTTTTTTCCTCAGGTGAATGAAATTTACCACGACGAGTCCCTGGGTGTCCACATCAACGTCGTGTTGGTCCGAATGATCATGTTGGGGTACGCGAAAGTGAGTGAGCCGCTTCTCCCCCTTCGTCCCCCGGGCAGAAAATCCCAGCGTACCCGAATTTGCTGCCTGTAGGAGCCGCTGGGTCTAACGTGTTGCTCTCTCAGTCCATCAGCCTGATCGAAAGGGGGAACCCCTCGCGCAGCCTGGAGAACGTGTGCCGCTGGGCCTATCAGCAGCAGAAGTCAGACCCCAGCCACGCCGAGCACCACGACCATGCCATCTTCTTAACCAGGCAAGATTTTGGGCCCGCTGGTATGCAAGGTAATGCAGCTGACCTGGAGCAGAGTTCTGGGCTCGGTGTTTCTTGGCTGGCATCTGCCAGAAAAGAGGAAAAATTGGGAATTGCATTGTGAGCTCCTCGTCTTGTTCATTCCTTTTTCAAAAGCAAGGAGACCTTGCCATGAGTCCCTGCCATTTACATCCAGCTGTAGATTGGATTTCTTTCTTGAGAGTTGTAAATAAATACTTCTGAACTCTCTTCAAACTCCTGTGTGTTCAGGGATCACTGGGAACCTCAATGCACGTGGCATTCCACTTCCCTTTCTTTTATTGCATCTTTCGCCATAGATTTCCATTTATAGACATCCCAGCCTCTTTGACACCTGCATCCATCCTTTGGACTCGGGGAACTAATGATAATGGGCAGGAATTCCCAGAGTTTGGGATGTGTCAGAGCAGGCACTGGTCAGGATGAGGAGCCAGGCAGGCTGCCCTGGCCTTAGAGCAATGCTAGCTTTTCCTGAGGAAGTTTACTGGGGGGGTCTCATTTGAAATCCATGTGCTGAGCACAAGACTCAGCCCTGATGTCTCTCCATAGGATATGCTCCCGTGACGGGCATGTGCCACCCAGTCCGGAGCTGCACCCTCAACCATGAGGACGGGTTTTCGTCAGCCTTTGTTGTTGCTCATGAGACTGGGCACGTGTAAGTGCAACTTTTACCATCAGATCACACCAAAATGCTGTGCTGCACCTCCTGCTTGCTCCACGGGGGTTGGGTTTAATGGCTCGAAGCTGTCCTGGTTTTATTTCCGTCCCCCTGGGAATGCAGTAGTGGTTGAAGCAACGGAGAGACAAGTGGAGGAAGAAAGGAAGGGGAGGGAGAATGAACTTGTTTTCTCTGGGGTGAGGGAAAAGTCAGGAAGGGACCTGGAAGGTCCAGGCAGTGGAGACAGGAGCTGGTTTGAGTGTCCTTCACTGCCTTCTCCCCAACCGCCTGTGCTGGTGGGTCAGATTTAGAACCTCTTCCATGGCTGTTTCCTTACAGTTGTTTTTGCAGTAGCTCTAAGGGGGGTTCTTTGTTCCAGGCTGGGCATGGAGCACGATGGGCAAGGGAACAGATGTGGGGACGAGACGGCGATGGGCAGTGTCATGGCCCCCTTGGTGCAGGCCGCCTTCCACCGCTACCACTGGTCCCGCTGCAGCGGCCAGGAGCTCAGGAGATACATCCAGTAAGGCCTCCCCAGTGCAGCCGGTCTCTGATCCCTCTTTTTTCAGACCCTTTTTCCCTTCAAATCTCTGTTAGAAAAGCTCCAACCCATGAACGCTGTGTCCTCGCATGGGGCTGTTCCATAGTCCATCTGCTGGGGATGGGAAGTCTGTGGAAAGACCCCTCTCACTCCAGCAGGATTTGGAATAGGCCTCAGAATCCCTGAATGGTTTTGGTTGCAAGGGACCTTAAAGCTCATCTCGTTCCAAACCCCCTGCCGTGGACAGGGACACCTTCCACTAGCCCAGGTTGCTCCAAGCAAGCTCCACCCAACCTGGCCTTGAGCACTTCAGGAGAGGGGACAGGAATTAGGAGTATCCATCTTCTCATGGGATTTTTTTCCGTGTCTCTTTCCACAGCTCTTACGACTGTCTTCTCGACGACCCCTTTGAGCATGACTGGCCCAAGCTTCCTGAGCTGCCAGGCATCAACTATTCCATGGATGAGCAGTGCCGCTTCGACTTTGGCGTGGGCTATAGGATGTGCACAGCGGTACGTGCCGGGCGCCCGGGCAGAGACACGCAGCAAGGGGGTGTGGCCTGGTGGGAGAGCTGCGGTGCCATAATCATTGGAGAGAAGTTAATGGAGAATTTAGAGATCTGTAAAGAGCTGAGGGATATTTATGAGGCAGACCCAGTCCTCTGGGTCTTGTGGAATAATGGGAAAATGAGTGGCAGCATGGTCCATGTGGCACAGACTGGTGGGAGCAATCCTAAGAAAGAAAAGGAAAAAAAATCTCATTTTCGTCCCACTTCTGGGTGTCTTCTTTCTTCTTCTCACTAGCCCAGGGCTGGGGGATGCAGGAAATAAGCACTGCCCTGAAGATGCTGGGCTCACTGGGGTGTGTGAGATGAAATCTACGGAGTGGGTTGGATCCTTATCCAAGAAGTATAAACAAAACAAAGGATACAAATAAAGTATAAATAAAATACAAAGAGTATTTAGTGATCCAAAAAGTATAAATAATCTCGTGTTCTGCATTACATCTCGTGCCTGTTGTGCGTTTCAGTTCCGAACCTTTGATCCGTGCAAGCAGCTGTGGTGCAGCCATCCCGACAACCCCTACTTCTGCAAGACCAAGAAAGGGCCTCCCCTCGACGGCACGGAGTGCGCCCCAGGAAAAGTGAGCCCGGGCTTTGCGCTGTGTTTGTCTGGGGGAAAAAACCAACAGTTCCTTCCTCTTGGGTTGAAGGGCACAGAGGGAGGAGGGGAAGTGCCTGGCATTCCCAGGGTGAGGTGGGATCACGGGGAAAGCGGGAGCCGTGCTTTCCGAATGGGATATTCTGGGAGCCGTACGAGGTTTGCCATAGCACATTTTGGGCATAGAGGTTCCAGCTGAGGCGCAGCCTGTTCTGTGACCTCTTTGTTATGTGTTTTGGGTTCTGTCTCATCTGCAAAGCTTCCATCAAGTGCCTTTAGGAATCCAGGGAAGCAGATGATGCTGTTACTGTGGGATGGCTGCTCAGAACTCATTGTCCAGACACCCTGGGGCAAATGTTTGTGTAGGCTGAGGATTAGCACCTGATTTTTCCCTTTAATGTCCTCATTAGTGAGTGTCCTGCTGCCAATCCATTTTCAATTATAAAATTGTACTCAAATACCTGGGGGTTTTTTTAGCAAATTCGCTTTATTTTGAGATACAGGAGAACCACTTGTAACATCCGAGTATGCCCCAGGCAGCAGCAAAATGTTCCCGTACTGTACTTATGCATTTGATTTGGGGATTGTGTCTGTTCTCACCTGTTTTCCTGTCCCAATTCCCTCAGTGGTGCTACAAGGGTCACTGCATGTGGAAGAACACCAACCAGCTGAAGCAGGACGGACACTGGGGACCCTGGACCAAGTTTGGCTCCTGCTCACGGACCTGTGGAACTGGGGTTCGCTTCCGCACGCGCCAGTGCAACAACCCAATGTAGGTGTGGGACTTGCACCCACCTGGGGGTCCTCAGAGGGGTCACTTGAAATGGCATTTAGGTTTTGGGTGGGCATTCTGTTCAAGCCCCTTGAAATGGGATCATTTTTGGAGAACCCAAGAATTCCTTAGAATTACAGAATCCCAGACTGGTTTGGGTTGGAAGGGACCTTAAAGTTCATCCAGTTCCACCCGCTGCCATGGGGCAGGGACACCTTCCACTAGCCCAGGGTGCTCCAAGCCCTGTCCAGCCCGGCCTTGGACACTTCCAGGGATCCAGGGGCAGCCACAGCTGCTCTGGGCAGCCTGTGCCAGGGCCTCCCCACCCTCACAGGGAACAATTTCTCCCCGATGAGAATCTCTGCAATGTTTTCTTCTCACAGGCCCATCAATGGAGGTGACGATTGCGCCGGGGTCAATTTTGAGTTCCAGCTGTGCAGCACTGAGGAGTGTCCGAAGCACTTTGAGGACTTCAGGGCGCAGCAGTGCCAGCAGCGCAATTCCCACTTCGAGTTCCGGGGCAGCCGACACCACTGGCTGCCCTACGAGCACCCCGACCGTGCGTCCTGCTCTGGGCCTTTAGTGACACTTGAAAGGGTTTGAAGCCATTCCCCTTGGCCTGGATATCTCAGGGACAGGCCCAGAACTCCCAGAAAAGCAAATAAGTTGGTTCCCTCCCCACCCATCTGTCTGTTTTGTCTGAAAAGCAATAGTTTTGCCATAAATCCCAGATTGTAATACCCAAAGTCCCTGCTCTGACTCAAATTTTTCCATTTTAGCCCCAAACTATCCATTTCCCCCCCATTTATCCCTAAAATTGACAGTTTTGACCTTAAATTAGCACGTTATATCTAAAAATTAGCAGACTTGCCCTAAATCCCTGATTTTAACCTGCATTTTCCCTACTCTGACCCAAATTTGCCCTTTTTGCTACCAAGGTCCCAATTTTCCCCCCGAACATGCCCCTTTATCCTTAAAATTGACATTTTTGCTCCAAGGTTGCAGAATTATGTCTCACAATCACACGTCTTGCTCTAATTTCTCCGTTTTCACCCAAAATCCCCCATTTCCTCCCAAGCCGCCCAGTTTATCTCTAAAATTCACCTTTATGACTTCAAATTGCTTGTTTATCCCTAAAATGGGTACGTTTTGCCCAAAATTGCTACATTATATCTCAAAACCACCAGTTTTGCCCTAAATCCCCAGGTTTCTGCCCAAACTTCCCCATTTTCCCCCAAACGGCCCATTTCCCCCAAAAATTCCCCACGATCCATGTGTTCCTTCCCAAACCACCCCACTCCACTGCTCTGCCCCCATCCTCAGCCCCAAACCTGCCTGTCCTTTCTCATTCCTCGCTCCATAGGTGAGATAGTTGTTGGGAGCACCCCTGGATCACAGTCCTCCATGCAGCCCTTTCTTTTCCCTGTCCCCACAGCTCCCAAGAGATGCCACCTGTACTGCCAGTCCAGAGAAACGGGGGACGTGGCTCACATGAAGCAGCCGGTGCACGATGGGACTCGCTGCTCCTACAAGGATCCCTACAGTATCTGTGTCCGTGGGGAATGCGTGGTGAGTGGCAGCTTGTCCGGGGACAGCTCATGGGAACAGCTCACAGGCAGAGAGAGACCTTTGCAGATGTCTCTAAATTCCATATTTGCAGCACTGTATTCCTCTAATTCCTTGAGATTTAAATTGAGTTAGAGAACAGCACAGACCCGTTCCATGGAAATGTTCCACTTCTCTTCCGCTGATTGTTTCTTATCATGGAATTCCAGACTGGTTTGGGCTGAAAGGGACCTTAAAGATCCTCGGTTCCAACCCCCTGCCATGACCTTCCACTAGCCCAGGTTGCTCCAAGCCCTGTCCAGCCTGGCCTTGGACACTTCCAAGGACGGGGCAGCCACAGCTTCTCTGGGCAACCTGTGCCAGGGCCTCAGCACCCTGATAGGAAAGAATTCCCTCCTAATATCCAATCTTGCCCTTTTTTCTGCAGAAAGTGGGCTGTGACAAGGAAATTGGCTCCAGCAAGGCTGAGGACCAGTGCGGGGTCTGCGGTGGGGACGACTCCCACTGCCGGACAGTGAAGGGGACCTACACCCGCACTCCCAAAAAGCTCGGTAGGAATAACATCTGCCGGTAGGAATAACATCTGCTGGTAGGAATAACATCTGCCTACAGCTGCCTGGAGCTCCTGTTGGCTCGGGGATCTGTGTCACGCTCACAGACGAGGGATGGTGCCGTAATCATTCAAGCCTTGGGAATAACGGATGTAACACCGTCCCTTGAGGCCCATCTCTGAGCCTGTTCAGGATAGGCTGCTGTCCATCAGCCCCTGATTGGGGATGGATATGGAAGCGATGGAGGTGTTCAGGGAGAGAATGCTGATGGTTTTTCCCTAGCCTGGGTAATCTGGTCATTAAAAAGGCTGACTGACCTCTTTCTACAGGGAAACATGTAAGCAAGAGGTGCCAAAAAGAATTCAAGTTTCTAGAGAACAGTTTCTGCAAGTATCCAACCTAAAATCCTGCCCGAATTGTCCAACTTCCATGGACTGGTGGTCTTGCCCAGATGTGTCCAAAGCCACTGTAAATGCATTTGTCCATGATGTAATTTATATTTTTTGCTTGTAAAGAGCATCTGGGTGACACCCAATCAGTGGAATGACCGGACTCGGCTCTCAGGAGACTAATTCCAGGTGTTCTGTTTAAGGGAAGACCAGAGGAGCCTTTCCCTTACCCAGAGGAGCTCACAGTGTTTCCCTTTCTGGGACAAAGGAGGCTAAAAACGTTCTGGGTAAGTGCAGCGGCTTGTAGGGAGAGAGGCATCCATGGGAATGGCAGTTCCCATCCTCCTGTAGACACGGACAGGTAATGCCAAAGCAGGCAAAAACTTGATGTTCCCTGTGCTCTAAAGGTGATGGAGGAAAAGACTGGAAATGCTGTTGGACACAGGCACAGCTCAGCCAGGAGTATGATTTTCCCTATTCCTGGCTCTTCTGTTCCTTCACTTGGATTTTCTCAGGAGCCGTGTATGTCAGGGGCAGGACAGACTGCCAGTACATCCAGTAATCCCAGAATCCAGTGATTTTGCATAGTTAAATCTGCAGTTGTTAAAAAGAAAATAACAGGAATATGAAAATCCCATGCACTCAGAGAACTTACGGGGCTCTTGATTAAATCTTGATCTATACCTGTGACTGATCCCTAGAAGGGATTCTAGTCTTCCTAATGGCAGTGCTTCCTTAATTTTACAGTAATTGCCTGTGATTTGCGCCGGTAAATAATTGAAATTGAAACTAAGAATACTTTTCTTTGGGAACAGCTTTTTACTTTCACTTCAGACACGCCCATCTGACAGGGCAGTCAGTAAATTCCAATCCAACAACCTGGCTGAGGGCTGATTTGGGAAAATAATGAAGAAGACTTGTGCTTGTGTCCTCGTACGCTGAGGAACACAGGAAACATCTTTTTGCCTAAATTGGTGATAGATCCTGCTTGGAGCAGCACGGCTGTAAATATGAAACTGATCCCAGCTGGGAAGTGGAAAATCGATCTGTAACTGGTGTCTCTTCTGTCCCTGGAAGAGGAGAGCCCAGGGAGGGCCTGTGCCACATGTTACAAACCGATTGGCTCCATGTCTCCCGGCCCTGCTCACCGGTTGCTGCTGGATGCCCTCTCCTGCAAGCGGAGCTGGGCCGTGCCCTGCGCTCCTGACCATGGCTGTTCCTTTCTCTTTTCCTCCCTGCTGCCTCCGCTGACCCTGCACGTGCCAAAGGGTACCTTAAGATGTTTGATATCCCTCCCGGGGCTCGACATGTGTTTATCCAAGAAGACGAGGCCTCCCCTCACTTTCTTGGTAAGTGTTTCTCTGCTCAAGTTTGGTATGAGGCTTGAGAAGAAGCACGGGGTGCTCATGCCGGAGAACCTGAGGGATGAGAGAATCCAGGGAAAGGGTTGGGTAAATGTGGGCTTTCCAAACTGCGTGGTCAGGGCTTAGTCCTGCAGTCCTGCAGCTCAGCAAACAAACATCTGCTCATTTGAATTCTCCAAAATGTTAAACTGACCCCAGTTTGCATGTTTACTAACCAAAGATTGTGATGACTCACATGAAAGTGGGCACTGCCAGGGTGAATCACATTCAGTATCTTTTAATTATTCCTACGGTGCATTGCAAAAAGCTGTATGGAAGAAAAACGAGAGTCCATCTTTTAATGGGTGTTGGAACTGGATGATCTTTAAGGTCCCTTCCAATCCAAACTATTCTATGATTCCAATTTTTAATGAATTGGCTTCCAGTTGAAGCACCATCATCACCTTAATTCCCCCTGTACCCGGCTCTTGAGGTGTGCTGTGGAAGCCCAAACCCAGGCAGTTCCACAGGGCTCCGATTCCTCAGCTCTTGACTTAACAGATTTTAGCATCACTTACAGATTTTAGCATCTGGGACACACCTGTGTGCACAGAGGAAAGTAAAATGTGATGAAAATCTGTTCTTTTCATAATCTGATGGCAATACCCCTCCCCGTGCCGCCCCGATTGCCGCCAGTGCGGGGGAGGCACGACAGGCTCTGCTCTCACTCCTCCCAGCAATCAAGAACCAGGCTACAGGACACTATATCCTGAATGGGAAAGGGGAGGAGGCCAGGTCCCGATCCTTCATCGATCTGGGCGTGCAGTGGGAGTACAGCATCGAGGACGACACGGAAACGCTGCACACGGATGGGCCCCTGCACGACGCCGTGGTGGTGCTGGTGGGTGACGTGTCGAGCTCTGGGAACGTGGGGCTTGGCCTTGGGAGGGGTCTTAAGGACCATCCCTGAGCCAGACCTTGGTGTCTGTGCTTTGCAGAGGAATCAGCAACAGCGCTAGGTTTATGTTTGCTTGTTCATAGATCATTCCTCGGGAGAACGACACCAGATCCAGCCTGACTTACAGATACATCATCCACGAGGATTCGGTGCCGACCATCCACAGCAACAACGTGCTGCGGGAGGACACGGACACCTTCGAGTGGGCCTTGAAGAGCTGGTCCCAGTGCTCCAAACCCTGCGGTGGAGGTGAGCAGGGGCTGAGGCACCTGCAATGAGAGACAACTTACCAAAAAATTGGGGGAAGGGAATGATTTTGAATTCTTGGCTTCCCTTTTTTAACAGCGGTTTGTTATTTTAGGGCTCAAGCTTAAAATACCTGAAGTGCATGATTGTTCCCAGGTGTCACACTTCCAGCCTAGGAAGAAAAGGGCTTCTTTAGGTGTTTAAATTCAGAGTCCAAGCCACTTTGGATGCCCAGACTCAGACATTGATGCTCCTGAGCGTTCCCTGTACTCATGGTCTGTCCACGGCTCTTAAGCAAAGAATGGGGAATTCAAATACCAAAATCCCTGTCCTGTAAACCCATTTAATAGGCTAGAAAACCCTGTTTAAAACAGACATTCTAACAAGGACCTGATTCTCCTGATTTCTCTGCCGTGTTTCCCAGGGTTCCAGTACACCAAGTATGGGTGCCGCAGGAAGAGTGACAACAAGATGGTTCATCGCAGCTTCTGCGAAGGCAGCAAAAAGCCAAAGCCGATCCGTAGGATGTGCAACCTGCAGGAGTGCACAGAGCCCCTGTGAGTACGGGCAGGAATGGAGAGCAGGGATTGCTCCTTGGGACAGGGTAGCCCCAGCCGGATTGGGTGGGGATGAATTTGATGGGATGCTGACAGCTTTCCAGCCTGCAGTTCCTGAATATGGAGGGGAGTTTCTACCTGTGTAAGCATGGATACTGGTCTGATTGGGTGGTTGTAGTATATTTTTATATATATACAGTTTTG
Source organism: Mohoua ochrocephala (assembly GCA_013398855.1). Lineage (NCBI taxonomy): Eukaryota > Metazoa > Chordata > Aves > Passeriformes > Acanthizidae > Mohoua > Mohoua ochrocephala. Next base: position 216,215 of record VZTA01020566.1, read on the forward strand.
GGGTTTTTTAAAAATATATATATATAAAAAATAAAATCACGGAATGGATTGGGTTGGAAGGGACCTTAAAGCTCATCTCATTCCACCCCCCTGCCATGGGAAGGGAGTCCTTCCACTAGATGAGCCTTGCTCCAGAGATGAGGCAGCCACAGCAGGACAAAAAGGTTAAGAGCTGATGGCGTCTGACTCCATTTCCCTTCCCAGCTGGGCAGCAGATGAGTGGGAACACTGCACCAAAACCTGTGGGAATTCTGGCTACCAGCTCCGCACGGTGCGCTGCATCCAGCCCCTCCCAGATGGCACCAACCGCTCCGTCCATGCCAAGTTCTGCAGCGGGGATCGCCCCGAGAGCCGGCGGTCCTGCAACCGGGCGCCGTGCCCCGCGCCGTGGAAAGCCGGGCCCTGGTCCCAGGTGGGTGGCAGCGGGTGGGGGCAGCACCGGCCTGTCCCAAATGGGACATGGGAATTTCTGCCAAGTGCTATGACACAGGATGCCCTGATCTGTGCCCTCTGTGTCCGACAGTGCTCGGTGACCTGCGGGGAGGGGACGGAGAGCCGGCAGGTCCTGTGCCGCGCTGGGGACCGGTGCGAGGGGGAGCGGCCGGAGTCCGTGAGGGCTTGTAAACTCGCTCCCTGTGATGGTAAGAGAACGGCTGGAATGGCTGCAGTGGGGGGAATAACTCCTCCCTGGAGAGCTCCGTGCTGGCAGAGGGGTCACACACAGAGCCCGGCTTTTCTCCTGTGTTCAGTCCAGCACACTCTGGTTGCCACAGCTCCCCACGCCGGGCTCTGTCCTGTAAATGTGCTCAAACAGGGTTCAACCACACTGGCCCAAGTTGTGTTGGGGCAGACTGGGACCAGAGGTGAAGGTCAGTCCAGAGCAAACCCTGCCTGACCTCTAAATCCCAGGGTAAGTTCTGTAAGCTGCCAAGTGAGGGAATAAAAATACATGAACATGGAACCGAGAGCACTGAGGTTCCTGGGAATCCATTACATTGGTTTCGTAGAATTTTTAACAGGTTTTTGAAGCTTTTCATGACAACAATGCATTTCTTCCTTTGGATTATTCACTCTGTAGGATTCGGGGTTTATTGGGGTTTTAACTCCCTCATGGTGGCCCTGACACTGCTCAGGAGCTGGTAGGAAAAGCAGGGTCAGAGCTCCTCGGCAGGCAGAGGTGTTTTCCCCCAGACTGGACAGGTGGGATCTGCTTTGGCTCCTTATGGAATTTGCTGGAAGTAGGGAAGCACAACCCAAATCTCCACACTGCGGGTGGAGTTGTGGAATCTAAACCAGCACAAACAGATACCCCAAAATGAACCACGAGAGAACGGGACTAATTAGGAGTCACTGTCACTATGGAAAGGCAAAAGGAATTGTACCTATGGTCCAGAGTTCCATGCTGAGGCTGGAGGAGCCTCACAGTGCCTCACGGAGCATGGATATTGCCATGCTGAGCTGCCCCTTTGACACCAGGTTTGTCAGGAACCAGCAAACATCCATCCAGAGAAGATCAGTGGGATCAGGACAAGGACAGGTTTATATTCCATAGAATTTGCTATTTAAAACCCTCGTCCCCCGGCCCCACTGATGTCCCTGTGGGGGATTTTACTGAGTTCCTTGGAACTGAGCTTTTTTTCACCCACTCTGAGGTCAGGCTCCAGTTGATATTTTAAAGCAGAAGGCGGTGGCCAGATGCACTTCTGGCCCGTGGTGAGGCAGCCCCTGTGCCCAGGTGAGGAAATCTCTCCCTGCAGAAAGCTGATTTTGTTTCAAAGCTTCCAGAGGAGCCTCTGGAAGTTCTTTTTCTTGAGGAAAGGGATGCACATCCCTGCCTTCAGGGCACCTCAGGTGTGACCCACTGTTGAAGCTTTCCATCAGTTCTGCAGTTCCAGTTGGTCCCTGAAAAACTCCAAACTTAATCCAGACAAAACTTCATCCGACTCTAACCTTTCATTTTAGGGCATCTCCGAGGGCTATTGCTTGGGGTTTAATTTCTGTGGGGGAAGATTGCCTTGGCTTTAATGCTGCTGATGGATGATGTCCTCAGGCTGGAAGGGAAGGGATTCGGGGTGGGCAGGACATACCCAGTGTGCGTGTGTGAGCTCTGGGAGGTCGGCACTGGGAGTTGCTGCCCTCGCTCTTCCAAAAACACAATGTGCCAACGCTTCCCAAGTGCCCATCGGTGGGTTCCCATCCCCGGGATGTTTGTTTTGCAGATGAGCCCTGCCTGGGAGACAAATCCATCTTCTGCCAGATGGAAGTGCTGGCCCGATACTGCTCCATCCCTGGCTACCACAAGCTGTGCTGCGAGTCCTGCAGCCGGCGAAGCAGCGGCTTCCCACCACCCGGAGGGGCTGGGACTGAGGGGGATGCAGCTCTGGATCCAGGCAACTTGCCGAGGGCTCCGACGGTGCCCACGCCTGTGGTGCCCGCCCAGGCTCAGCTCCTGCCGAGGAGCAGCTCTCCAGGCCGGCTGCCTTTTGAAGCCCAGCAGGCTGAGCAGCACATCCCGCCATCCAGCCCCGAACCCAAAGGTGCCGGCATTCCGCACTGGAGAGCTCCTCTGGCTGGAAAGACTTCACGCCTGTTGGCTTTCCTGCACCGGTCCGCTGCCAACAGCAGCAGCCTCAGCTCCGGTAGTGCCCCGGCGCTGGCCGCAGCTCTGCCTCTGGTGCCAGCTGAGAACACGGCAGCGGGGGTTCCTGCGCCAGCCAGGACCTCTGGGAAGGACGAGGAGCGCACTGGGAAACGATGGCCTCCGAGGGCCGCCCCTGTGGAACGATGAGTGGGAAGGCTTGTGCAGGACAGCCGTGGAAAGGGGCTGTTTGGCACTCTGTGTGTGACTCCCTGACCTCTGGACACTGCGGAGCGCGCTGCGTGCCACGGGCAGGGCACTGCAGGGCACAGGTCATCCCCTGTAAATACAAAGGACAAGAAGTGCTGGTTCACTTTCTGGTGCTCCCGGCCTCCTCCCACCCCTCATTCCCTGGCTGGCTGGGACACACAGAGGAAACACCAAAGGAACATTCCTGGCAGTGAGTGGGAGTCGCCGAGGGCTCCGTCCAGCTCTGGGCCCAAAAGTTAGCCCTGACCTCAGCACCCTCTGTGGTTTTGGGCTCTAAACACCCCCGTTGTAGGAAATGCCCCACTGCAGGCAGGACCAGACATGGACACTCGATGAAACACTTGCCACAGACTGAATGATCCCTCAGGACTCGTGTCTTCCTGGAAACAGATGTTGCACGAGCATCATTGCAGCTGTTGGGTAAATGCAGGAAATCGGCATTATTGTAAGAGTTTTGTGCTGTCCCACAACTGTTTACCTGTGTTGTTCCATTGCCAGGTGCCAGCCATCGACTTCTGCCCTATGAGCATTCCAAAGGCTGGTGTTTAAAGCAGCATTAGCATAAAAAGTGGACTTGCATCTGCATAGGAATTTCATTGCTGGCACTAGGAAAGGGTTTGGGGGTGTTTTGGGTATCATCAGTGTGATGCTTTGTGCAGACCCTGCCGGTACTGTGCCAGCACCATCCCAGTCCCAGTCCAGGTGGGCTCTGGTTCCCAGCTGCCCCCTGTCCGTGCCGAGCCAGCGTCCCACAGACAGACAACACTCCAAGGAAGAGGATTTTTTCCCCGACAGGAAGCGTGGATTGCAAGGTGTGAGAGATATTTATATTTCCGGCGTGGATCAACTCCAAACCTCCCCGCCCACGGCGCGTCCGACTGCAATAATTAAATTAATTTATGTCCGTGCCCACCTTGTCCCGGCCCGGGCGGCCGCGCTGCCCCGGCGCGGCGCTGCCAAGTGCTTGTGTACAGGAGCGAGAGCCGCAGGTATTTATTAAAGGTGGGTTTCCTGACAGTATTTCATGTGCTAAATATTTACCCCGAGGGCAGGTGACTCTTCCTTTTGCCAAGATCGAATCGGGAGATGGAATTAGATGC